>JAQFVV010000181.1:12500-437500 GCA_028023455.1 Epiperipatus broadwayi | reverse complement strand
AACAACTATGATTCATCTCTACATTTCCCTACAAAAACTGATTTTAATGGAATAATGATAATAAATTGCCTTTAAATTGTATGTATTTAGTTGTGTATATATTTGTTGATTTTGTTTCTAGAATTCACATGAGAAGATCTATTTGTTTAATAAATGACACCATGGAAAGACTGTTATTCTAATTTGATATACATAAGTGCGTGTGTGTTAGAAAGATGTTCAGAAACAAGAATAAAACTGGATTACTTTTTATAACTATTATAACATACTGGTATTATGGTTGAATCTCATTGGCCACCAAATGAATAAAATGAACATCTCAGTAGTTGTTGCTTAAAAACTGATGACAGAAAATAATCTAACAAATAATTTGTCTATTGAATACTTGTTTTATAATAATTTTAATATATATATATATATATATATATATAATTGTATAACTGAATATTTTTAAATACAGTAACTAAATAATTAAAAAATTTAGGAGCACTTTTGATTATCCCAGTAATCTTTGTCAACTAAAGCTTTAGTTGACTAAGATTACTGGTAAAATCAAAAGCACTCCTAAGTGGATAAAATTTTTAATTATTTGGTTACTGTATTTACAAATATTCAGTTATATAATTATGTATATTGCTTTAAAATACAGACATCGAATTATATATATATGTAGAGAGAGAGAGAGAGAGAGAGGGGGAAAGAAAATGGTCTCATGATACACAACATAATATGAGCGTGCATCTATATTTAAAGCTTGAAAGGAAAATTAGAAATTAACACAGACAAAATTTACTCTACATACTTATTTAAAATACATAGCCTGGAATAACAGGTATTGATTAAATAATAATTTTTGATTTTTTAAGAATTTTGAATTATTTAACCTCGATTATAAAAATCTCTATTTAATGCAAATAATTTTATTTCACTTCGCTGATTTTGATACAAATATAAAATATTTTAATATAACAAAGAAAAAAATGTGTTTAGATAAAACAAATAAGGGATTCTCTATATTTCACATTAATTGTATTTAGTTTGTTTGTCATTAAAAGATTAAGAAATTATAAAAAAATAATTAATCAGTTTTAATAAATGTAAATTAAAAAGTGGGATGATGGTAATTAAATTATTGTTTTGTTTTTATTAATCAAAATGGAAAATATTTGCTGTAATTCCCTTGTTTTTAAATTTCATTGTGGACTATAAATATTAAATTCAAAGTAGAGATTAATTATTAAAGTTATAGAATAAGTTGTAGCATGTCTAGAAATCAAGATTTGAAGAAACATTACCAGTCTCCATGTTGATAAATTGATTTTATAACTTAATATATTAGAAATAGAGCCTTTCTTGGCTGCAGTCCATCATATTATAAAAGTTTAATGCTGTCAAAGACTACAAGAATTTATTTCATATGTGCTCTATCTCAGACAAGACAATGAGAATCCAGTCTATTGATACATCATGGACATTAACCTAAAAAGCCAGACTACTAGTCTTGAGATTTCAATACTGTTTTTACATGTACAACTTTACATATGCCTCAAATCATATATATATAGCATACTGGGCCAAACTCCCCTGCGGATTTGCTAATCCTAATTTTGCACTGAGCATGAAGTGAACAAGATTTAACAGGAAAAAGAATGGATATCAATTTAGAACTGATTGTCTGTACTTATATATATATATATATATATATATATATATATTGGTACTTCCAGCTAAACTGATAGGAAGAGTGCATTGACCAAACTCTTCCAGTCAAAAACACCCTTTAGTTGATATCTTATTCGAATGCCCAAACATTTAGAACAATGGTAAGTACACACCTTTGAAAAATCTACTTACAAAATAGACCTTTGTGCACCACTTCTAGAAAACAAAACAATAAAAAAAAAAGAATCGTTTTCTTTTTTCTTTCCCTCCTAGAAGGATGTGCAATACCATACACCCCGGTAGAGCGATATCCCTTTGTGGCTAGCTCAGTCACTCTACATCTAGGGTCTTCAAATGGGTAAGTTAAATGATTATTACAGGTACATGGTTGATAAGGAAAGAATATATTTTTATCAATATAAATAACAATACGAAAATGAAATAAGTTTAATAGTATGATTAAATATTTATTTAATCCCAAATACCCAACACCGTTTCACACTAATGATGATATAATAACAAAAATACTAAATAATTAATTATCACAAACCCATATATATATATATATATATATATATATATATAAAACATTACAAGCATAAAGCTAAACTAGTCAATATAAAATCAAAACTACCCCAAATCCAAAATTAAACCAGACCAGCACAAAAATAATATTAAAACACAACCTAAGGTTTCACTGCTACAAGCAGACTTCTCAAGTGTAAAGAACTACAAAAAAACCACACATTATATATACTATTAAAAACTACCCACAAATCCATTCACTTCCCATCCACCCTTAATATTAAAAGAACTCTTAAATAAGTAATTATTCTGAAGCAATTAACTTATTTAAGAGTTCTTTTAATATTAAGGGTGGATGGGAAGTGAATGGATCTGTGGGTAGTTTTTAATAGTATATATAATGTGTGGTTTTTTTGTAGTTCTTTACACTTGAGAAGTCTGCTTGTAGCAGTGAAACCTTAGGTTGTGTTTTAATATTATTTTTATGCTGGTCTGGTTTAATTTTGGATTTGGGGTAGTTTTGATGATATATATATATATATATATATATATATATATATATATATATATATATATATATATATATATATATTTGCGGCGTTGAAATAGATAGATACAATTTTAAATAAGAAAAATAATAAATCCTTAAAGCTATTTACAATGTTTATAAGTAATGGAAGTGGTCTGAGCTTTTTACCCTGTAGGAATAAGTTATACTTTGTGTGATTTGATATATATATATATGAGATTTTCGGTCATACAGGCATACGATTTTACTGATTACTTTAAAACCTTTTTATTCATAGCAAAAATAATAATAATAATAAAAAACTATGCATATGTATATTTGCAATATGAGATATTTCACTAATTTCATATTTTCAACAGTCAACAAGGTTGCATTGGCTCAGATACTATATCATACTCACCATAAGATACTGTATCGATTTCCCTTTTGCTATAGATAAACTCCTATACATGTATATATGTGCAGCACAATTAAACACTTACTATTTAAATATAAAGTTATTAAAGGACTTGCTTACAGGGAATCTATAATAGATCCCTTCTTACATGCATCATGAGGTGCCGCAGTGCCAAAAAAAATAACTTAAAAAAAGATATACAGTTAAATACATTTTTTAGATATTCAACATGAGATATCATATTTACTGAATATTATAAGTGTATATACACATGTATATTTATATATGACGAATTTCAGGAGTAACAAAGAGGAAAACGAATAGCAACAACAACAAAAAAATCTCATTGCAACCTTTGTTGAAAATACTAGAATTTGACATAGAAAAATTGACTCAAAAGATTTAAGTAAAAGCTTTAACATTTACGCCTGTAATAACTCTGTTTTTTTTTTAAAAGATAAATAATAATAATAATAAATAATAATAATATATTTAATCAGAAATATCAAAGTTAATTATTTCAATATTAATAAACCATCTTAAAATAAACTTATGTCTGCATCTTCATTCTTCTCCTGTGGGCTTCATGTCAACTGGCTGTGCAGGAGGGTTTCATCTATTTCAGCATAGGCAAGGTGGCATTTGTCTTCATCATGGATGGCTGGAACTGGCGTGGGCACATCTTGGCAGCTTGGGACAGAGAAAGGGCAGCACTGGCTGGTTGTTTACCCCACGGTCATTTCACTAGACTCTCTGGTAGATTGCCCCATATTTTCCTCTGTTTGTATATGATAATAATTTTTTATTAAATGTTCACTTGCTATTTGACTGGTTCATTAAATCTTTAAGAAATCATTAGTTCTTAAAAGAACTGTATAATGGATTTCTTAGAAAATATCAGCAGTAGTCCTGTTTAAAAATTAATCTCTAAGTAGCTGGTTGCTTGGAGAATTCTGGAGCCAAAACAGTGCATGACTTGCCCAGAACAACTGCCAAAGAAAGAATGAATCCCACAGCATTATCAATCCTACTAATAAGAACCAATTCAGATATCCCTCTGAGAAGAATGAATCAGCCAATCCTTTTAACCTAGCTTATCACTTAGATTATAAACATTCCTTTATATCTTTCCGATTAAATTCTATATTTTAAATTTGACATGTTTTCCATCTTGAATAACCCAGACCACTTGCTTACAAAATCAATTCAAAAGAATTTTTAAAAAGATAACAGTTTAATTATAGCATTATCAAACATTTTGCTTTTGATCAGATTTTTGCAAAAGCAATTAACATTTTTTTGCTTTTGGAATAAAATTACAATCTTTAGAAAAGTGATTAAAAATATACAAGTATGTTGGAAAATAAAAAAGCAAATACATATAATGACATATCATAAAAAATACACAAAAAGGAAAAAAAACACATGAGTTTATTATGCAATATTTTGTATGTCAATTTCATATTACTTTAAATTGGTGTGTGTAGGTATTTTAATGCTCAGACCAACTTCCATTATTAATATAGCACATTTATATATTTGTTGTGCCTAATATGTATAAATCTATATATGTATCTGCTGTAATATTCTTTACAGCAGATTTTATGCAAGGCCATTTGATAATGCCTGGCACAATACCCCCCTCTCCAATGAGACTTTTAAATGGATATGACCAATTAAAGTCTTAAGTTCTTATTTATACAGATATTATGAAGTTTGATATTTCTTTGTCCATGGTTTTATGATGTGGCCACAGAACTCTTCATTTTTGTTCCTGTTTGTGTGATTGGTATGTTTATCTTCCCAAACATTTGCTGATAGCTTCTATTGCTTGCTCATGTCTATCTCTTTTAATAATTCATTCATTTGTTTCACTGAATCTGTCCTTGCAGTGAGCACCATTTGTTCAACATGAAGTGGCAAATTACAGTGGATTATCCTGACAATATGCCCTTCTGATATGTGGCATGCTTTCAGTGTCTGAAGTCTTGCTGCTTGTCTTCTGAAAAATTTTGAATAATTTTCGCCAGTATTCTCTTTACATTTTTCCTGCATGACTTGTTGCAGGATCATATCTTGGCACTGTTCACTCCAAAAACTTTTTAACAATACCTTTTTGTAATCCTGAAATGTTTTGGGATGGTGGAACAAGGACTGCCACCAGGTGTGAGCATCGCCATGGAGGTGATTGTAGGCAATTGCTAGTTTACCAAAGTCATTAATTTGATTCACTTGGAAATATGTTTCTAAGCTTTTAATATGCTTGATAGGATCTTCATCTGTTTGTCCCTCAAATACCTTTATTTTTAAAGATTGGTTTAAATTGCACGAGTAAGATTGTCCCCTTTCTCTTTCGTGTATCTCATTTTTAAAGCTATAATATCTTGTTTCGATTTCCTTTGACATTTCACGTTTGAACTCCTCCATTCTTTGGTTCATGTATGCAGTGTTTTCCGAGAGTTGTTGAGTCAGTTCCTTTATCTTTTGTGGTATTCTGTCCATTTCTTGTTTTATATTCATTAATGTTTCTTCCATTATGTTTTTCATTTCAAACATAGTTATAAGTATTATTCAGGGGCTACGTTATAAGTATATATATATACGTTTTTAGTTACTGATCAGTTAAATATAGAATCAGTAATGTCAGATATTTTATTTTTATTATTAAATTATTCCCTAGCTATTTGTCTTATTCTTAAATACACAGTACACCGCACACCTAACTCTGCCTTATTCCAATCGCCGATTATGTGTCTTTTCTACGCCCTGTTCCAATTATTCTGCCTGTCTTTACCTACGTCTATTTAACCTTATTTATTGATAACAAAAAAAAAAATCAAGTTTAACATATGAAACTTTATCTTGTTACGCTAGTATTTAACAGTATTTCATTTTACTTTTTTTCCCCTAATAAACAATAAATTCAGCTATAAGTTATATTAAATCATTACGAAATTTTAATTCTTAAGCCAGTATTTAACACTATTTTATTACTATTTTAATTGCATATGTTGACGACAGTTTTTTACTCAGTTTAAATGGCAACTTTACTTATCCAATACAATGAAATCTACAGATTACTGAGTAAAATATTTAAAATTTAAGAATAACTTTCAAAACAAATATATAGCAACCTAAGTGTGTTCAATTGTACGGCCTATTAATTACACTATACATTCAAAAAAAAACAAAAACAACTAACGATCGAATTTTATATAGCTTCTCTTATGTATATAGAGTCAACATTTAATTTAGTTTTTACTTACACCTACATAAAGTTTATATATACATACGGCACGTAAATTATTTTTACTGTAATTTACACATTCCTATAATTTAACTTGTTCTTTCCTTAATCGTACCATTTTTACATTTAAACCATGTGTGGCACCAGTTTTACTGTACCGGGCCAAACTCCCCTGCAGATTTCCTAATCCTAATCTTGCACTGAGCATGAAGTGAACAAGATTTAACAAGAAAAAAATGGATATCAATTCAAAACCAATTGTCTGTACTTATATATATATATTGGTACTTCCACCTAAAATGATAGGAAGAGTGAATTGACCGGACTCTTCCAGTCGAATGCCCAAACATTTAGAACAATGGTAAGTACACACCTTTGAAAAATCTATTTACAAAATAGACCTTTGCGCGCCACTTCTAGAAAATGAAACAAAAAAAAATGAAACTTTTTCTTTCTTCCTTCCCTCCTAGAAGAATGTGCAATACCATATGTTCAGCAAAGCATAAGAATAAGATTTAACACCCCGGTAGAGCGATATCCTTTTGTGGCTAGCTCAGTCACTCTACATCTAGGATCTTCAAATGGGTAAGTTAAATGATTATTACAGGTACACGGTTGATAAGGAAAGAATATATTTTTATCAATATAAATAACAATATGAAAACGAAATAAGTTTAATAGTATGATTAAATATTTATTTAATCCCAAATACCCACCACCATTTCACACTAATGATGATATAATAACAAAAATACTAAATAATTAATTACCACAAACCCATATATATATATATTCACGGCATTGAAATAGATAGATACAATTTTAAATAAGAAAAATAATAAATCCTTAAAGTTATTTACAATGTTTATAAGTAATGGAAGTGGTCTGAGCTTTTTACCCTGTAGGAATAAGTTATACTTTGTGTGATTTGATATATATATATATATATATATGAGATCTTCGGTCATACAGGCATATATACTTTTACTGATTACTTTAAAACCTTTTTATTGATAGCAAAAATAATAATAATAATAATAATAAACTATGCATACGTATATTTGCAATATTAGATATTTCACTAATTTCATATTTTCAACAGTCAACAAGGTTGCATTGGCTCAGATACTATATCGTACTCACCATAAGATACTGTATCGATTTCCCTTTTGCTATAGATAAACTCCTATACATGTGTATACGTGCAGCACAATTAAACACTTACTATTTAAATATAAAGTTATTAAAGGACTTGCTTACAGGGAATCTATAATAGATCCCTTCTTACACACATCATGAGGTGCTACAGTGACAAAAAAATAACTTAAAAAAAGATATACGGTTAAATACATTTTTTAGATATTCAACATGAGATATTGTATTTACCGAATATTATAAGTGTATATACGCATGTATATTTGTATATGACGAATTTCAGGAGTAAAAAAGAGGAAAACGAATAGCAACAACAACAAAAAAATCTCATTGCAATCTTTGTTGAAAATACTAGAATTTGACATAGAAAAATTGACTCAAAAGATTTAAGTAAAAGCTTTAACATTTATGCCCGTAATAACCGTAATTCAATATACATATGCGAGAGATAACTCTCTCTTTTTTAAAAGATTAATAATAATAATAATAAATAATAATAATATATTTAATCGGAAATATCAAAGTTAATTATTTCAATATTAATAAACCATCTTAAAATAAACTTATGTCTGCATTTTCATTCTTCTCCTGTGGGCTTCAAGTCAACTGGCTGTGCAGTGAGGGTTTCATCTATTTTGGCGTAGGCAAGGCAGCGTTTGTCTTCATCGTGGACGGCTGGAACTGGCATGGGCACATCTTGGCAGTTTGGGACAGAGACGGGCAGTGCACCAGCTGGTTGTTTACCCCATGGTCATTTCACTGGACTCTCTGGTAGATTGCCCCATATTTTCCTCTGTTTGTATATGATAATAATTTTTTATTAAATGTTCACTTGCTATTTGACTGGTTCATTAAATCTTTAAGAAATCATTAGTTCTTAAAAGAACTGTATAATGGATTTCTTAGAAAATGTCAGCAGTAGTCCTGTTCAAAAATTAATCTCTAAGTAGCTGGTTTCTTGGAGAATTCTGGAGCCAAAACAGTGCATGACTTGCCCAGAATGACTGCCAAAGAAAGAATAAATCCCACAGCACTATCAATCCTTTTAACCTAGCTTATCACTTAGATTATAAACATTCCTTTATATCTTTCTGATTAAATTCTACATTTTAAGTTTGACATGTTTTCCATCTTGAATAACCCAGACCATTTGCTTACAAAATCAATTCAAAAGAATTTTTAAAAAGATAACAGTTTAATTATAGCATTATCAAACATTTAGCTTTTGATCAGATTTTTGCAAAAGCAATTAACATTTTTTTGCTTATGGAATAAATTACAATCTTTAGAAAAGTGATTAAAAAAATATACAAGTATGTTGGAAAATAAAAAAAGCAAATACATATAATGACATATCATAAAAAATATACAAAAAGAAAAAAAAAAACACACAAGTTTATTATGCAATATTTTGTATGTCAATTTCATATTACATTAAATTGGTGTGTGTGGGTATTTTAATGCTGAGACCAACTTCCATTATTAATATAGCACATTTATATATTTATTGTGCCTAATATGTACAAATCTATATATGTATCTGCTGTAATATTCTTTACAGCAGATTTTGTGCAAGGCCATTTGATAATGCCTGGCACAATATATATATATATACTGGAGCAGTATGAAGTGTATTTTATCAATGGATGTATTGCAAATAAAACAAATTGTGTAATGAATAAATATAAATTGACATATTATTTCAAACATATAACTTTGCATGTAACAATAATCTATTTTTCTTTATTACAATGACTTGCCATAATAATAAAAAACTTTGGAGTTAACTGAATAAATTATTCTGTTAACTAGAGCAATTATGGGATAAAAAAATAAATGTATTCAGTTTGTTTGTAAAGAATCGTCTCTAAAGGTATATTTTCTTAAAATTTTATTGTGTTATTTATAAAAACCTTGTAGAGTTAAATAACATAATGAAATTGAATTATTAAAGTATTCTTTAATACTGTTAAAATTCTAAATTTTAAGTAAGCAAGATATTGTTAAAAATAATTTTAACTGCAAATTGAAAATTAATATTTGAAAATATTTTATTTTTATATTAGAATAAGCATGCAACTGCACATTCATTCTATCTCTCTATCTCTCTATCTCTCTATCTCTCTATCTCTCTATCTATCTATCTATCTATCTATCTATCTATCTATCTATCTATCTATCTATCTATCTATCTATCTATCTATCTATCTATCTATCTATCTATCTATCTATCTATCTATCTATCTATCTATCTATCTATCTATCTATCTATCTATCTATCTATCTATCTATCTATCTATCTATCTATCTATCTATCTATCTATCTATCTATCTATCTATCTATCTATCTATCTATCTATCTATCTATCTATCTATCTATCTATCTATCTATCTATCTATCTATCTATCTATCTATCTATCTATCTATCTATCTATCTATCTATCTATCTATCTATCTATCTATCTATCTATCTATCTATCTATCTATCTATCTATCTATCTATCTATCTATCTATCTATCTATCTATCTATCTATCTATCTATCTATCTATCTATCTATCTATCTATCTATCTATATCTATCTATCTATCTATCTATCTATCTATCTATCTATCTATCTATCTATCTATCTATCTATCTATCTATCTATCTATCTATCTATCTATCTATCTATCTATCTATCTATCTATCTATCTATCTATATTATGATTTGATGTATGTATTTTTAAAAACAATGTACATAATTATATAACTGAATATTTGTAAATACAGTAACTTAATAATTAAAAAATTAAAAAAATATTTTATCCACTTAGGAGCACTTTCGATTATCCCAGTAATCTATTTCAACTAAAGCTTTGAAATGCTAACTTTTCCACAATTCTGGGATCTTAACGTTTGCTGCTTGCCTGTTAATCAATTCATATTTATATTTGTTTATTAGCATAGCTTCTTTAATTTTTCTTTTGTTGTTATTTTTTTCAATTTGCAATATTTTTGCACTGTTAAAATTGAAATCAAAACCATAAATACATGATTTATTATGGTCGTAAAAAACAGATGCAGAAATATTATTATCTATTATGCAATTTTCTTTTAATTTCTGAACACGTTTTAATAATAGCAAGTGTTCTTTAGTTCTTTTTTCCAATGTACATCTAGATTCACCTATATATCCATCACCACATCTACATATCCATTTATATATGACACAATTTTTATTTATAAATGAGGTTTTATCTTTGGAGTTATTTATTAATTTGTTTAATGTAGGAGGTGTGTAAAATGCAACATCACATATATCTTTATAAATTTTCCTTATGAACTTTACTTGATAATTTGGAAATATATGGGATTGATATCCATATTTTTTTGTTAGCAGGAGAATCAATATTATTATTAAGATTTTTATTTTTATATTTTATATTAAAATCTTTAATAACATTATATATGTGATTATAACTGTAGCCAACATTTAACAATTCATTTGAATATATTTCAATATTTTTGCCTTTGTCTGATGAATATTTGCAAAAACTATTATTTCTAAATAAAAAAGACTTCAAAACTGCCATTTTGTGTGACATTGGCACTTTTGATTTATATGGAACAATACAATAATTAATACAGTAAACAATATTTTAAAAAAACAAATATATACCAATTAATAGAAGTACTTTCAACTATCTATGTAGTCGTTATCAACTAGATTCAAATTGTATTAGAAAAAACTGTTACAAATAAATTATCCGGTTTAAAATCATTTTTATTTAGGAATAATAAATTATGTAAATATAGTTCTGATAAACAAAGTAACATAAATGTATTTATTATGGATTTGTTAAATGTTGGATATGATTATAAATTAATTTATAATATTGTTACTAAGTTTAATAATAATAGAAATGTTTTAGATGCTATAGATATTGATAAAATAAAATATACTTGGATATCAATACCATTTATTTGTAATGAACAAGTGAAATTTATAAAACAGATATATAAAAATATATGTCGAGTTGCATTTTATACTACTCCTAATTTAAATAGATTAATAAATAATTCAAAAAATAGGTGTAGTATTTTAAATCAAAGTTGTGCAATATATAAATGGCTGTGTGTTTGTGGAAAGGCATATATTGGGGAATCTCGATGTACATTGGAGAAAAGATCAAAGGAACATTTGTTGTTATATAAACGAGTGCAAAAATCAAGACAAGAGAATGTTAGAAATGATGATGTATCACCATCAGTATTTTTTGATCATAATGTAACATGTAATTATGGTTTTATTTTGATTTTAATAAAGTTAAGATTTTGTGTATTGAAAGAAATAATAATAAACACAAAATTAAAGAAGCTATGTTAATAAAAAGTGAAAAGCAACAGTTGATAAACAGACAGACAGCCAATATAAAAATTAATGAATTGTGGGAAAATTGATGTATGACGCATTACTTTTTGTTTACATTTGTAACGGTTTTTTCTAATACAATTTGAATCTAGTTGATAATGACTACATAGATAGTTGAAAGTACTTCTATTAAATTGGTATATATTTGTTTTTTAAAATATTGTTTACTGTATTAATTATTGTATTGTTTTGAATAATTATATATATTTTATTATAATTGGAATACAGACATTGATTAATAATTTATATATATATATGATATTTAATCTTTTACATACGATTAAAATAGAACATTACTATATAAACCTAATGAAGTTGTTATTGAGAATTGATTTATTTTTACATAATATCAATGTGTAGCTGTCTCCATACATGTATATCTAAATCCATTTACTACTTATGTATTATTAAAATAGAATAATAATTATTGATTCATTAATGATGGAAATATTTTATGTTATTAGATATACAAGTGTATGCATATTTATTTAATACTTACAATTTTTATATCTGTAAAATATAATTTAAATATTGTCAATGTATAATTTGGTTTATCATTCTATTGAAATATTTTCAGATATTATAAATAGTGAAAATCAGAATTTAACAGAGTACTACTACTACTACTACTACTACTTTTTCTTCTTATTATTATTATCATCATCAGCATCATCATCGTCATTATTATTATTATTATTATTATTATTATTTCTAATCAATAATTAATCATTATTTTAAGTTATTCCAATAAAATTATTTAATGCTAGAATAGATTGTTTTATAGATGTGCATTTTCTCTTGTTCACAATCACAAGAATTATTAGAATCCCAAAGATAGTTAGTCCATAATGGTGTGTGTATATATTATAACCAAAAGTGATCTCAACCTGCTTGAGGTCATTTGAGATAATGGCGATAGTGAGGAAGTATAACTAGTACTAATGTAACTCAATTGTAAATAATAAAAATTTTATATTTATGCATATGCTAAAACTATTCTTTATTTTAATAATAGATTCAAATTTAATGAAATAATAAGTAAATTTCTCAGGGTAATTCAATTTGTGTATTCTTAGTCTTATTACATTTTAATGCAAATATATTATTTCTTACGATAAGAACTAATTAAGAATAACTTAATATGTGTTTTTCTGAAGGTTTGTGATGATGGTGTTCTAGCTGTATTTTTATATTGGACTATTTCCATCATCTAATATGCGTGTTGAATGTCTTTAGAAAAGTTTAATTTTATTTAAATATTCCAAATGCATTCAACTGTTACTAATATCACAGCAAACAGAAGTATTTTTCTCCCCTCTTTTTCAGGTGTTGCTAGTACTAGCATGGGATTCGAACCTGGGTCTTTAGATTCTCGATTATTGAATTTTAAGGTAAAGTTTACTAATGATTTATCATAGGGCTATATTAAGTAAAAAATAAATGCATGGATGTAAGTTGCATTTATTCATCTTAGGTTATGACAATATAAAAGGAATTTTATGTACATCATCCTAGCCAATACTTTTGTACTTCAGATAGCATCAATAATAATAAAGAAAATTACATAAAATATCTAATCAATGTTAATATTTGTTTTCTAAATCTAATTTTATGCTTGGAATAAGAAAAATACATTATAATGCAATGTTGCAAAGACCCTAACATTAAATAGAAATAAATAGCTTATTATTTTAAAATAATCCTCAATTTAAATATGGGAGGTTAATAATCGTCATTGTAATAATAAATGAAAACTACCATATATTGTTTTTAATTAGTTTGCTTCCACAACTAATCAATCCATTGATAAACCTCATTTAATAATGCTGGAGAAGTTTTCATTCTTTTAAAAGAATAAAGCACAATTATATCTTAGCATACCAAATGATATTTATGATATATGGTTTATTTATTTTACCTCAAGATCCTTTACTGGATTTATTATGTAGGGTTAAATGTTAGGAGTGAGATACCAAGAAAATATAATTAGATCATCTGTATGCATTATTACATATTATATAACATTTGAAAAAATAATACTAATATATAAGAATGATGCATAAAATATTCATTATAGATCTACTTACCTAAATAAAAATAATTAACTCTGTTTAACTTTGAGATTAAAACTTAAGAACCCATAAAACATAATAATAGCAATATAGTAAAGTTTTGTATAAATTTAATAGTTACTTACACTTATATAACATAAACTCAAGGTAAATCACATTTAATCTTATTCAATATCACTAGTATATATATTAAATAGAAATATTATCTGTATATTTGTATAATAATATCTGAGTAATTGTTAAATTCCTTATTACATTAATAATAATAATCATATTAATTAATTAAAAAGAAGCAATTATAATAAAATTTATTAAAGAATCCATCCATTTATACTTCAATGGTTACAATAATTTTAAAAATTTATCCCAATAAAATATTAATACTTGAGAATATTATGATGTTTTTGGGAATTCACAAACACTTTTGAATAACAGCATCTAAGATAATATAAAACACAATTAATCTTATTAGTAATATAATGCTTTCTGGAACACAATATAGAGATTAATAAATTCCATTTTAGTATGCTTTCTAATCTAAGATAAGTTATATTCAACACATTAATCCATTTTAAGGATTGCTTATAAATTTGATATCATATTTAGCATTTGCCTTGGTAATCCATAATTCATTTGTGGCATTTAATATATTTAGTATTCATAATCCATTATTCATTTAATGGTATTTAAATATTTAGTGTTAATGGAGACAAATTCATAATTTGTTATTCGAAGCAATTTAATCCATTTGAAAAGATATTCTAATTTAATCCAAAGATTAGCATTCAATACTTCTTTTATTCAAAGTATTTTATTTAACCATTATTTTATAAATATTTAATCCATGTCGCTAAATATTTCTGATTGTATATATGTTCAAGCAAATAGATTATTATCCAAAACAGAGTGATTTTCATTAATTTTGAATTGAAGTTCAGTTTTTTTCCAAGCAACAAAGTTTATGGAGGCATATTTGAGTTGAAAAATTATTATTTAATGTTTTTCTTCCATAATTAAAGATAAGATAAATTTACAATATTGAGACTTATGTACACAATTCTGAAGTAAAGAGAATAGTTATTTTCCAATATTGTGAGAATAAATATCAGTAACTTATCTAAAGTTGATAAATATAATTTTCCAAATATATGTTATTTATTATTACTTTCAATTGACAAAATGCAGCAATTTAATTTGAAGTTGTGAGGTGATATGCTATGAATCAATTTATCCATTTTCCATTAACAGTTGACTGCAATAAATGAGATTTCTTGAAATAACAATTAATTACTTAAAGACAGTTTTTGGTTTATTTGCTGTTGTTAATGTTTTTCTCTCTACAATGAGAAGTCATTTTGCTCAAAAAAAAGGCAAAATGCCTATATTGGTTATCCTACTTGACCAAGATGAAGACAAACAAAATGACTATTTTGAAGTTTTAACCTGCTTAAGTCTTGAATGCTACAAAATTTTGTAGAGCCTATCAGAATTTTCCAAAATTCAACTTTTATAACAGTTATCACTTGATGTCTGGATTACAAAATATTTCCAATCATGCATTGGGGTTTAATTATTTTTATGGAAAAATTTGGAAAGGACTGGATAAGATTTCTGAATCAATACAGTAAACTTTTATAAACATCATTCAAAAAAAGAAAAAATAATAATTTCAAAGTTTTTCAATTACTTCATTTTTGCTTCTATGTTTAAAATAATATTACAAACATTTATTTAAAATAAATAAATCATAAAAGTATAAAGTTCTCAGATATTTATTTCAATTAATTTCGAATTGACCTTTTCATAAATGATACTATTTCATAAATATCCTAGCAAACTAAACAAAATAATTAATTTTACTAAATCTATTTATATAAGCTTATGCATACACACATGATATAAAATGTAAGAACTGTCTGATCACATCTTGATAAAAATGTAATCTGAAATATAATTGCTTTACTTTAAGATATTTTTGTGTTGTAATGTTAAATGTATAATTTTCTTCTATATTTCTATATTAAATTATTTGTTTTATGTGTGTGAGCACTTTTGTTTGTTTATACAATTTATTAGCTTTGTATCTTAAGAAGAAGAATGCAAAAATATAAGTGTGTGTATTTTTATATAAGCATTGATCATAAAAATCTGCTTGGAAGGCCACTTTTAAATGCTTCATAAAATTATATTTTTCTTATGCATTAATATGAAAGACTTTTCAAACCTTTTATTGATTATATAATATGCTATTCAACCAATAACAGCAATGAATATATTTGCTTAACTATAAAAAAAACAAAGCAATAAAATATTTACAGTTTCTAAATTATAACCAATTTACAAAACTATCTATAAGCTTACAACCTCTCTCTCTCTCTCTATCTCTCTCTATATATATATATATATATATATCTCTCTATATATATATATATATATATATATATATATGTGTGTGTGTGTGTGTGTGTGTGTTGTGTGTGTGTTTAGATATCTATAATAATTCTTTTTAGAATTGTTGGCATTAAGATAATGAAAATTATATTTAACCTCTATTTACTTTGTAGATTTGATAACTATTTTAATGATAGTTAGTATGCTTCCAGCATTTATGGTATAAGATTAATTTTGTAAAAATATATAGCACTTACTATATGTGCATGTTAATGAAATTTTAAAATTGATTTGTTAGTTGTAAAAATATTCTAAAAGTTATTCATTAAAGTTTTCTTGATAAAATAGAATAAAATCTGCAAAATAACATTAAAAGATTGTAATACATAGATTTTCTCTTTAAAAATCAAAAGAAAGCTATCAGAAATGTCAAAATTTTGACAGATACTCTCTTGTGTAGAGAACAACAAGCAACCAATCAATACCTTGGAAGGTAGATTCTTATCTCATTGTTATATTGTTTTGTAAGTTGTAAAAATTTTTAAAAGTTATTCAATACAGTTTTCTCAATAAAATAATGATAAAATCAGCAAAATAACATTAAACATAATCGTTTGGAAAGAAAGTTAAAGCTGTTTACAAAATTAATCCAAAAATATTGATTAAAAAGATATAACAAATTGTTAATGTACAGAGAACAATAGTAACACTACTTTCATGTATAATATATACCAAAGATCTACAGAAATAAGATGTTAAAATTTTTCATTTCAAATTTAAGATGCATTCCTCTTTTAGGAGTCCAAAATTTGAAAAAAAGTGCATTTTATATTCAAAGTAATACAGTATATATATCCTGTGATGGGATGATGATGACTAAATCCCATTACAATACCCCCTCCTCTCTTAAGACCATGAAATGGGAATTGACCCTATTCATGATCTTCATTCAAATAGAAATCATGGATATCTTAATGCAACTCAACAGATATTATGGGTATAATTAAATATTAAACTATTATTAAAATTCATATATTTCTGGAAAATTCAATCATTAGCCTACTCAGTCATCAAATTGCAATTAACAGTTAAACAAGGATCTTAGTTATCAATATTAACTCCATTACTAAATTAGAAATCTTATAATAATCACAATAAAATATAACCTGCCTCCATAGCCTTATTATAGATGCAAAACCTTTCTCAAGGACAATTTTAGAGATGTACAGAATGATTTATCAAGGTAAATGAATTGGCCATCAAAAACCCTACAAGTCAATCTTTAAATTATCAAAGCTGGCACAAAACCTGCAACAAGCACACATATTAGACCAACTACTTAAACATCTATAATCTGCCACCAAATCCTCGTTCATTTCCAACAACAGAAAGTATGAAAGATTGGACCAAATAATTCTATTTTGATGTATATTCACAAATTGAAGCAATGATCAAAATCTATTGAAGTAGTTAAACAAACCAGTTTATTTGATTCCTTATTCTCTCATTAGACCTAAATACATATAGCTTTTGTAGATATTTTTAGAGTAACTTTTATCATTATTATGAAACTTTTCTTTTTTTTTTTTACTTTATGTATGAATTTAATAATTGGTAATGTAAAACAAACAAATATTTTTTTTCATAAATTATGTCAATCAAGTAAACTTCACAATGAACAAACAAATGTATGCCAATTTGAATTACAAATACAAATGGAGGGAAAAATCAATATTACATAGACACATGGATAGAGATATTAATGTAACAATAAAGGAAACTATTTATCAGGTTCAGGGCCAGATCCAATAAGTGCGGGGCCTGATTGGATTTATTTTGTGGTGCCCTCTATATATTAAATATTTAAATAAAATGCAAATTCAATATATATATAAATCAAATATCATGGATCATAAGATAGGTAAACTTCTACATACATTAAAAAATAAAAATGCACAAAATACAAAAACAATTCCATTTTATTGAATATAAATTTACATCATTGAATATGAATATATGAATTTACATACTTCTAAGTTTTTGTTCTGTAAATTGTTCTAAAATAGTTTGAAAATCCAATTTCCTTGCTTCTTCACTTTCAATCGACATAATTGCTAAACTATTTAATCTATCCTGATTCATTGTCAATCTCAGATAGTTTTTTATTAGTTTTAGCCTGAAAAATGATCTCTCTCCAGAAGCGACGCTTACTGGAATTGTTAAATATATTCGGAGAGCAATAAACAAGTTTGGAAATGCCGTTGCTTATTTTCCGATAAAAATTTGAACATTTTAAATGGATTTTCAAAATATTCTGATGGAAGGATAGATTTGAAAGCTTCCATTTCTTCAACTAACATTTTTCCATCTATATCAGCTTCCGAGTAAGATGCATATAGAATAGAATAATTGAGAGAGAAGATAGTACTATCTGATTAATTAAACATTAGTCAAAAATGACACGTATATCCGTTTTCTATATTATAATGTATATATATTATAATAAACACAATAATAAATCTCATTCATCAATGCAAACTTAAAATAAATATATTTTTAATTATTTGAATAATTTATAATTTATCCTTTATTGTCAAAAGCAATTTGCTTTAAATTTCGAAAAATAACTTTTTGTTAATTTTGGTGGTGATGAAGGGCCCCTTCAAGTGCAGGGCCTGATTGGGCCCAATTGCTCCAATCACCTTAAATCCAGCCCTGATCAGGTTTGATAATTGCTGGATGATATTTTAAATGTTTTCCTTCATGTTTTTGTGTTATAGCTAAGAATAACTGTATACCAAATTTACCAAACAATTTTGAATGACTATTGGCAAGCAATCTAAAAATTTCTAATCTTATTTTGAAAAATATATAAAAAATGATTTCCTATCTGGATTTGAATCAGCAGATATCATAAAATTTAGATCACAATACTTTCATATACAATATTTTATTATTTTTTAATGCAAATTTATACTATTATTTTATCATTAGTTGTTCTTTTATGTTATAAATACATTTTTTAAATTTCGGTTGCGTATATATAAGTATATGTATATATTAATTAGAAAGGATTTGAACCTAGACTTTCAAGTTTCTTTTAGTCAGTCATTCAAATCTAATTAGATCCAGCTTAAAATATAAATACTATACATGTATTTAATTATTATATGTATGGACTAATAAATCTTTGACAACTCATTTGGTTATTTTTCTAATTCGTCTTGTCTCACTAGAAATGAAAGAAAATAAATAAATGCCAAAATCAATCTGTAGCTTTCAGCGAGTGCTTCTAATAATTGTTTTGTGCAGATCAAATAAAACTTTGGGACAGTTTTTTGTTCAGATCTTAATAAATTTATTCTATTTCAAAGTATTTTTTGTTTTATCGATCTTCTTTATTTTGAAGTTTTTAGAGATCTATACATAGAAAAAAAAAGCCAAGTCTTGGAATAAATGATCATTAAATAAATAATCCTAGATGATATTGTTATTTCTGCCGCAACACCTGATGACTTACATGTAAAAACTTGTGAATTAAATTTAACTCCTTTGAAAACAGACGTGAAAATACATGTTAATGAAAATGAAATAATGTTTAACAGATTTATTTTATAGGGGTTATTTTAAATGAATGAAAACGAATTAATAATTGATTTGATTATTTATGCAAGTTGGAATTTATTTGCAATAAATAAAATTAAAAAAGAAATGTGGCATTTGGTAAGATTAATATTATTTATGTAACTGGATTTTTATGGAATCTCTGTATTAATTATGACAATAGACTTGTGTGTTTGTACAATCATATTTTCATTTTTTAAATACATGCACGACAGTTTTGACCCATATATATATAAGACATATTTTGCGGGTTCATCCCCGTTAAAAAAATTAGATATTAATATACGATTGTTGAAAAGGCCAGATTGTATCAATAATCGAGATGATACATGCAAACTTCCTCCTATTTGGAAAGATTTAAAAAATATATATATTCTTTATTTAACATTTTTGCTATTGATGGAACTTTAACGTTTTGTTTTTCAAATCAGTGATTGTAGGCCTCTACAATAGTCTTTCTACCTTTTATCACCCAGTGGGTGACTTGTGTGATCAAGTTGAAACGTTGTTATATTAATAGTTAAATTTTTTATCACGGATGAACCTGCAAAATATGTCGTTTATATATGCAACCCGTGAAAATCTTCGTATCAACATATATATATATATGAAAGAACTTGTATTTAAATAAGTTAAATTCTTTGGCATTAAAAAGCAATAATAGGGGAAGACTCAGTAAGGTCTTGTTTGTGATTTTGCATGAGAATCTTTAATGAGCTACTTCGAAATGAGATTTGGAGACACAGTGTCCATTTTATAAGTTCTTAAGTATCAATACTTAATTATTTTGGAAGATTTAACTTGATAAATAAAATAAATATTAAAAATTTATTGTTCAGAAGTTTATTTAAAGTTGAAGCACCAGAAGCAACAGAGTTGAACCATGACCTGGAGCTCTAGAGTTCAATACCATATTATTGCATTAAACCATGTAGGACAACTTGACAAATGATTTGCATTTAAAAAGTTCTATTTGGCATGTCTTTGTCCTCCATAAACGTCTTACAAAATATGTGATAAATCAACTTATTGTTTGCTTTCATAAGTGGACAAAATAGTTGTAATAATAATAATGACAACAAATCATAAAGTATTAGTAATAAATATAAGTAGAGAAACTGTTTTTACTTTACTTAAAGTATACAAGATATGAATGTAGGTGATCATATAAGATTGATATAACTATTTTCAACTAAATGTATGCTTTAAAATAATTAATCAAATTGTATATGGTGACAAGTATATTTGGTATATAACAAAAAGATTATAAAGCTGTTGCATTTAGTAGCACTTTCTACAATGTTATCTCCTTCATTTTATCTAATCTTAAGCATCAATATTTAATTCAGAATTTTCATAGAAGAAATGTTTTTTTTATCATTTGATGAGTAGTTTATTGCATCATTATAACAATTAAACAAACTCTTTCTAAAGACTTCAATGCATACATTTTCTGAAATAGTTATTAGAAATAATGATATAGATTGCATAAACTCAAACAATCTGCTGTTATTGAATGTCTGCACAGCCCTTAATAATAGTTGCATTAACTACACTCACTATATTGATAATAAAAACAGGCAAAACTCTCCATACAGTGTGACACTCAGTGCCAACCAGAGTAATCAATGAATGTCAGAAGGCTTGTGCATAAAATCCTCATCTAGTGCCTACTCATCCAATATCCCCAGTCTAGTTTCTGGCTTGTGGCTTTTGTCAGTGAGAAGCCTTGGATCTGAGAGCACTGCACATAGATCTTAGAATTACTCTGGTTGGCACTGAGTGGCACTACTGTATGAAAAGTTTTGCCTGTTTTAATAAAAGTTATGTGCTAGCATAAGAAATGGAGACCATGTGATATATTGATAATAAATTTGTTTATTTTTTAGAAGTAACTACAACTATTCCCTAATTTCATGAACATTTTGATTTTCATTCTAGTGATGCATTTTTGAGACATAAAATTTACTTCACGCATATGTTATGGATAAAAAAATTGTCTTCTTGGATTGAATAAAAAGCAAACACATCTACTCATTCTCTGACAATCACCTGGGTTTAATTTGATTAAATGACACCAAAAGCATTAATATAGAAATTTAAAAATTTATGCTAAACAAATAAGAATAATTGGTCTCTTAAAACTATAGAAGTGGTTCAATAGTTAATCTCATAGTAAATTTAAATTGTTTTTTTTTTTTGGGGGGGGGGCATGTTAAATATATTAGATCTCTAAAATTGTATCTTAATATTATTAAATAACTGTGTTTTACTCTATAATAAAATATACAAAAATTTTAAACAGGAAAAGAAAGTGTTATGCTAATATTTTGAGTAATGAAGATATTGTCTTTTAAAAATACTTCTATCCTATAATATTTTGACTTAAAGAAGTTAATAAAGAGTTTCAGATCTTAGTAATAAACTTTCAAAATTATTGGAGATGTTTATAAAATTTTATATTTAGACTATATTAACCACTATAACAAAGACTCATTAATTTTTTTATTTTATAAAAATAAAGGATATATGATAATTAAATTATTTTTTTGTTATAAAAACTTTTAAGAATTTTATTAAATTCTAATTAATCATAAAAGAATGTTTACAACAGAGTATAATTTTATGGAATCAAAAATGAAGATGTGGATTTATTTCCAGAAAAATTTAAACCAAATATTGTGAGAATAGGTGTGATTTTTGATGCTTTAGTCAAAGGATTGGGTCTGGGTAATGCAAAATACTTGTGTGATTGTTTGAAAATAGCTCATTATCAATCAACAATTTATTAAAATAATATTGTTTTTACATGATAGTATAAGAAAAAATATTACTAATATAGAAATCTAAGCCATGTGGAATTGAAAAAAGAAAGGTATTAAATAAGTTTGTGACTGAAATTATTAGAATGTTTCTTAAGTGGCTCTATAAAACGGGTATCAAGATATGATTCCAGTTTGACGAATTTTTAATTTGAACTGATAAAAAATAAAAGCTATAACTTTATCCCCTTGTATTCCAAATTTAAAATGTGCTTAAGATTGTGCTACTCTTGCCAATTCAAAAGATGATTATACAGGTAACTGTTAATATTTTAATGCAATTTATAAAACTAGTTTATATATTCATGTTCAAAAAACTCATATGCCTAATCAGGCAGTAATAAAAAAATTTTCAGCAAGCTTTAGCTTGGTTAGTTAGAATGTTTAAATATCCTAGTAGCCTTTTTTTATGTACAAAAGGAATTGTGAACAATGAAATGCAATACTAATTCTAACCTAATACAACATTTAACAATTTAAAGTTAGTTATTTATCTATGGTAAATAAATAACTATTTCAATTAAACTAGTTGTAAATATAAAAGTATTATGCTGCCAAAATTCTTATTTAAAAGTAAGATAGACTATGTGATATAAAATCACTGAAAATGTTTTATTTAAGAAGTCTCTGAAATTTTCTGAAAATGTTATCACGTGATAATAAAATCAACTGCTATGCTTTAAGTTAGCTTGAAATAATATTCAGTTAAATATTGTAAAAGTAAAATATTAATAGATGAGATATCATGATATAAAAAAATAGAAACTAACTTCTGAAAAACTATTTTATGATAAATACAAACATGATTTTCATGGAAGATATAAATTCTGTGGGAGTCAATCTAAAATATATTCTAAATAGATGTAATATTTATTGCTTTTATTGAAAGAAGGTGCTGATCATTAGATAAAGTAATAAAGTCTGACAAAAAATATCTGCAGAAGTAAAGAGGAGACATATCAAAATATCAAATGAATAAGGATATGAAACAAGATATATGAAAATGCATGACTAATTATCTTTCTTTGATTTTTTTTCTATAGATAAAATGACCTTGCATCTGCAGTTATATTACAAATGATAGAAAATTATAAACATATACAGGATATAAATAAATGTTTGATTAAAAACTAGATCAATTTTCATATAAATTTTAAAATAATACTAAATTAAGATGAAATCAGATTATAAACTGCAACCAGAGTTTTAAATAGTCCAATATAGATATGTTAGACAATCATTATAATAAATTTGTGTGTATACAACTATCTATCTATACTTACAACCCAAATGTTTGTCTATTATATAGTCCTTTATATATTATTAACTTTTCAGTCCATCCATCTATATATTTGTACATCAATTTATTTATCAATCTATCTATTTATTGATCAATCTTAATTATATACCTGCCCACTGAATTCATTTATAACTCTAATTATTTGATTCACACATTTATCTTTTTAGTTACTTATTATTTTATTATTTAAACTTTATTATTACTTTCATTAACTACATACTTATCTGTCTGTCTAACAGTTTTCTATCCATCATATTTTTATCTAACCTACTATTCACAAGTTTTATTTACCACACACATAATGTACCCATTAATCCATTTGCCTATCACCTTCCACTTACTTACACACATTTTCATTTATATATCTATTATCTTACTTATTTATTTATTACTCTATATATTTATCCCAGAGTACATCTTTCACATTTATCTATGTATACATTTGTTATTTTTTAAAATCTCTTTTTCATTTTTAGTATTTGCTTATTTCCAGGCTGCATTTTTAGGCTTCTATTCATCTATAAGCATATCCATCCATTAATTTTCATTCATATATCTAAAATTTGTCTATTTACCAGTACCTTCAGTTATCTAGCGATACAAATATATATAAATATTATTAAAGAAATGTATGGCAAATCAATAATTGATTGATCCAAATATTAACACTCTTTTAACTCACAAAGACTTGTTTGGTAGCTGTTGTTATTTTTTTAAAAAGAGCAGTAAAAATTTATAAGTTAGAGCAGTGATACCACTGGTAGTATGTGTTAGACTTATAGATAATATGTGAAAGATAGACTATTTTTGAAAAAAAATATATTTAAATAATTTATTCAAATAATGTAAATTTTTGGATTCAGAAAAATAACAATTTTGAAAAAAATTGCAGAGAAAGCTATTAAATTTTTAATGTTTGCGCCAGTTATTTATGTGAAAACGGATTTTCAACGATCTTACATTTTTTTATGCGAAAAGGGATTTTCAACCATCTTACATTTAACAAATAAATTTAGAATAAAATTAATATTTGAGCCAAATTTTCATGTTTAAAATTAAGTAACATAAAATCTGATAGTAATAAATTATAATTTGAAAAACAAATTCAAGGTTCTCATTAATTTTAATTAAAAAGGTTTTTTTAAAATAATATTTTGGTTGTTTTAATACAGTTTTTTACAATAATTTTGAAAATTCTAGTAGTAATAATAAATATTTTGTTTCTAAATAAATTAATTATTTAACTTTTATTATGATAATTATGTTTTAATTACCAAAAACTAAAGTATTTATATTTGCCTACCTATTTGTTTATTTTGATGCTAAAACTTTTTATAAAATGTGATGGTATGGAGAAATTTTGATATTCTTTGGGTGGTACATGGAACTAAAAATATTTAAACAAGGTCTGTCTACATGGAGATAATTAGACCAACTTTGAAAAGAACTACCTATTTTCATAATATGTTGTAATTAATTTGTTAACATCAAACATATCCAAATTGCTGTTAAGAATAGTAGAGAAGTACTCATTTCTTTTAAAATTTTTATTTTCCACCCAAATAAATAATCAACCTGAGTTTTTTTTAAATAGTGAAGGTATGTTTAATTATATTTTTGAGTAAGAATACATAATTTTTATTTTATGAATTTTATCTGTGTAACAATCTAGATAAAATTTTACCAATTACATAGAAAAGTTCCCATTAAGTTCCCATTATATTTAAATATTGACATTTACATGTTTGGAAAATTATTAAAAATTTAATATATGTAATTTGCTGAATGGAAACTTGCTTCCTTGCAAAATTCCAGAAAAGTTAATACACTTTAAATTTTCATTACTCTTGTATTATCTAGGATGTTAGACTAAAGGTAGTTCTACTTTTGGCTTAACTTGAATCATGCAAATACCAGTATTATTACTAGATTATAGGGTTTGAGCTTGCATTATCAATTTTAATTGGTTGTTGCCCAGTTATATCATAACTGAAGGTTTGTCAAAATTTGTTAAATGGAATAATTCCTGTTATACATCAGTGTTTACATACATACACACCATTATCTCCATAAACCATTATCAGTCCACTGCAGGATGAAGGTCTTTCCAAGTTCAATCCATCTTTTCTGATATTTAGCTTCTCTTCTCTACATCACTCCTGCACACTTTCTTATTTCATCCATCCATCTCACATGTTGTCTCTTCCTGGGTCTTTTACAATTTCTTGGAATCCAGTTTAAGATTTCAACTGTCCATCTATTATCATCTCTTCTAGCAATATTCCCAGCCCAACTCCACTTCAATCTTTTAATTTTTTCAATGAGGTCAGTAACACCTGTTTGTTATCTTACCCATGTATTGCATTTTCAATCTCTTCTTGTTACTCCTAACATGTATCTCTCCATACTTCTTTGAGTGGCCTGAAGTCTCTGTATTGCTCTTCTATTAAATGTCCAAGTCTCAGGTCCATAAGTAAGAACTGGTAAAATACATTGATTAAAACCTTCCTTTTCAAACACATAGGCATATTTCCTTTTAGTATCAAGTTATTTCTACCAAAAGCACTCCAACAAAGTTTAATTCTATGATTAATTTCATCCATTAAGTTTCCATCTGCATTAATAATCTCACCAATGTATTTGTAGCTATTAACTTTGTCTAACTCATCATAATCAATCTCTTTTTTCATATTTTGAGAAAATTCATTAAACATTACTTTAACTTTAAACATTTATCTTTAGTCCTACTTTCATCTGATAACTCCTGCAACATTTCCTGCAGCTCTAAAGCACTACTTGCAAAAACAATTACATCATCTGCAAAATCTAAATGACTTAAATAATCTCCA
The DNA here is from genome assembly GCA_028023455.1 of Epiperipatus broadwayi. Taxonomy (NCBI): domain Eukaryota; kingdom Metazoa; phylum Onychophora; class Udeonychophora; order Euonychophora; family Peripatidae; genus Epiperipatus; species Epiperipatus broadwayi. The sequence continues at coordinate 410,513 of JAQFVV010000181.1, read as the reverse complement.
TTTAATTTCATTCCTTTTGCTTCTCATTTTAATCCACAAAATACTTCCTTCAACACTGCTGTAAAAGGTTTTGGAGATATAGAGTCCTCCTGTTTTACACCCTTCTCAATGTTGATTTTCCTTGTATCATTATGTAATATAATTGTTGTTATTACATTTTTATAAATATTCTTTATAATATGACAATATCCTGGATCTATACCTTGATTATCCAATGTTTTAATCACTGAAGAAATGTTTATAGAATCAAATGTCTTTTCATAATATACAAATCCAAAACATAAAGGTAACTCATATTCATTTGTTTTTCTATAATTTCTCTCAATACATGGATATGATCTACTGTACTAAAACCACTTTTAAATCCAGCTTGTTTTCTTGGTTGGTGGAATTATAATGTTCTCTGTAGACAAGTTGTAATTATCTTAGTAGAAATTTTGTATAAAACTGATAAAAGGCTGATAGGTATGTAATTTCTAATATCTTCTTTATCATCTTTTTTAAATATTAATATTAATACCATATTCTTCCAATCATCTGGTGCATCTTTATCATTTAGACATTTAGTATATAACTTTGCTAAATATTTTTTTTCTATTTCTTCACCTGCTTTTTTAATATATCAATTATAATTCCATCATTACCTGGAGCCTTTCCTTTCTTCATAAATTTAATTGCATATCTCACTTCTTCATTTAAAATTCTGGGCAATTTGGAAGACATAATAGATATAGGACATACATTTGTTATATAACTTTACTAAAGATTTTTTCAATTTCTTCACCTGCTTCTTTTAATATATCAATTATAATTCCATCATTACCTGAAGCCTTTTCTTTCTTAATACATTTAATTGCATATCTCACTTCTTCATTCAAAATTCTGGGCAATTTGGAAGATATAATAGATATAGGACATACATTTGTTATATAACTTTACTAAAGATTTTTTCAATTTCTTCACCTGCTTCTTTTAATATATCAATTATAATTCCATCATTATCTGGAGAGTTTCCTTTCTTCATAAATTTAATTGTGTGTCTCATTTCTTCATTTAAAATTCTGGACAATTTGGAAGATATAATAAATATATGAAGTACTTGTTCTTTATTACTATATAATTCTTGATAGAAGTCTTCTACCCATTTCATGATGTCATCTCTCTTTTTAGTAATAATTCCATCTTTTTTTCTTATTCCAAATATAAATTTTCTACCAATACCAAAATGTTGCTTTACACTCTTGAGACTTTTATTCTCTTCTACAGCTTTTTTTTCTAGTTCACATACATACACATATATACTCAAAATATTATATAATCACAGTTGTATTTATATATTGGACTATTTCCATTATCTAATATTAAGTATTGAATATCTTTAGAAAAATTTAACTTTATTTAAATATTCCAATTACATTCAACTGTTAGTAATAGCATACAGGTTATTATATGCAGAATGATTCAAGAGGTATTATGCTTTTCATTACTTCAGGTGTTGCTGGCCTGACCAGTGACAATACAAACATGGGAACCAAACCTGGACAATTTAAGATTCTTACATATTGAAGTTTAATGTAACACTCTAACCAACTGAACACATTGGTTAGAGGGTTACCTTAAAATTCAATCTTCAAAAATCTAAGAGTTCAGGTTTGATTCCTATGCTAGTACTGTCACTGATCAGACCAACAATGTCTGGAGAGGAGAACAATACCTCTCAAAACATTGTGCATTTACTAACCTGTCTGCTATTACTAACAATTGAATGTAATTTGAATATTTAAATGAAGTTAAATTTTTCTAAAGATATTCAATACTTATATTAGATGATGGAAATAGTCCAATATATAAGTACAACTAAAATACCATCATCATAAAACTTGAGATAAACATTATTATATAATCATATTTGCAATAAAAATATTTCAAACTGCTATATGTAAACAACTTACAAAATTTTGCAACAGTAACTTTAATGTCAATGCAGGGAAGAGCAAATTGTGACTTTATGAATAAGTTTAAATTCACAATATTAGCATTAGGACTGATTTTATAACTTTACTGAACTTAAAATACTGCTCATAAAATATTATTCAGATTTTCTTTAATGTCAAGGGAAATTGAATATTGTCTTTGAATTTTGGGTAGTTTTATCCATGGGATTTTAATTATTTCTACCTGTTTTCTATTATTGAACTGTCAACCTTGTTGTATGTCAATGTACAATGCCTCTATAATAGATTTTACAATATTCATTATCGATTTGATGGCCGATGTGACCAGCTGAAATGTCAATATATACTTTTACTACAATAAATTATAAACAGATAAACCTGAATAATATATCACTTATTCATATGTGTATACAATATATTTGTAATATTTGTTTAACTTTCACTTGAAAAAGGTTTATTTGACTAATAGGAAAATTCATGGTTAAGAAAAAAAACTACATTTTTATTATGCTAGATTAAGGCTATAACCTTAAGACTATTCGCCTAAAATGCGACAGTAGGGACCTTTACAAATCTAAACACAATCGTTGTAAATCGAAAGTTTCGTGAATATTAGTTTGTATAGAAATTGTGGACTTAATCGGTGAAGTAGTTAATAGCTCAAAATGCTTTAGAATCACCTATATAATTAAAAATTAGGTCGAAGTTAAGAGTGATCCCTTTTGTAATTAAAGTCATTAATCTTGTGTCTAAATTTGTAGATGTCCCTACTGTTGCATTTTAGGTGCATAGTCTTAAGATTATAGCCCTAATATATATTACGTATGTAACGAGTATGCACTTTACAAATTATGAATTATGCTAGATTTTATTAATATTTCATCAAATATTACTACTTTAAATATCGAATAATTTATATAAAGGGCGTGATTAAATATTGTTGGCATTATCATGTACTTAAGTAGAGTTTAATTAATTAATTAATTATATATATGTAACTTTGCATGACTGAGTATATGTGATAAATGATCTACTGTTTTCTAAAATAAGCGATATAACCTTTAATTAAATATAAAAATATTTATTCATTTGTGATAGTAATCAATAATTTTTAATGTTATTTAAAATAAATGATATATATATATATATATATGGTTTTGCTTCTTATTCATAATTTTATCTGTTTACCACAAAATCCCTTTTTATCAGTTTGTAATTTCATTTCTCACATCAAGTTAACAAAAGTAGAAAAAGAAATCTTATAGATCTTTTTTTTCTTTGAATGAATGCAATGTTCAATGAGAGCTACAAAAATCAATCTTATCTGCTATATTTCGTGTCAGCTTTTTTCAACTAAAGACATCTTTAGTAGATGAATTGTCAACCTTATATTACTATTATTAATATTACGAAATCAAATTGTCTGTCTACTTGTTTTGAGCTTATTCTGATAAATAATCATTTAAAAATTTTCAAAAAGCATTTTATTTATTAAAGCAATGTATTTTAAAATTATATATTATATATACTGTGTATGAGAAATATTCAAGATATATAAAGTATACTTATATTTCAAATATTACAAATTCAGCTTATATCTCGTCCATCCCTCTTTTATGTATTTAAATAGATAAGGCCCTATACATGAGGGGTAAAAATGACTTAAAGTCAACATGGGCATGACTATAATATTGACATCAATAAGAAGAGATTTGGGTGTTCCATCATCAGATTTTCAATGGTCCAAATGGCTGAAGAGTTGGAGAGTGGAGTAGATTGAAGCCATTCCATTGAAGTTCGAAGATTTGCTATCTTAATATAAACTGAACACTGATTGTATATATGTGTATGAGATAATGATAATCTGGATGAAATGATGAGTGCTGGTTCAGCATGAAAAAGTATATATTGGTGATCAGATACCTTTGTTTCATATGTATGTGGTCAGGTGTATTAGTTGCATGAGATAGAGTGGATCACTGAAGGAAGCTTGAAAGTCTGTATTCAAATCCTGAATATTATATATAATTACAACTTAATTTACAAATGTCAAACTTTCTACATTCTCAATTTTGACACCATTCATTTTAGATAAGAATATTAATGATTATTACTATTATTTATTAGATTTTTATATGCATAGATTATAATTATAGTTATAATTTTTTTCAACTTAAACTGCATATCATTACTTACTAAACTTTTTTGCATGATATTGGCAACAATGACCATATTTGTAGTGCTTCTTGATTTTATAAAGTAACAATGAGTCTCTGCTAACGATTCGGTTTTTACAATATGAACTTGTTAATCTTAAAATAGGAATTGCTTTCCTGACTATTTAACCTTGAGAAATATTTCTATCTTCAATAATTTAACACAGTTTTAGTTTTCCTACTTGTTTATTGTTAATTTTTAAAACATTTTTTTTTCTTTAAAGGTTCAACTTACTTTTTTTCGAAGCAAATAACTTGATAACTTTTATAGAAAAAACAGTGTTGAATTAAGATTTGCATAAAACAATTATACAGCTACTTTAGTCTTTAATAAATGATTACATATATTGTAACTATTTATTTTGCAGAGAAAATAAATACAGGTACGATCTAATATCTAATTTTTTTTTTTTTATTATTATTATAATTCTGAAAGATTAGTTGGCATTATCTTCATTAACTTAATTGATTGACTTAATCACTCTATTTATATATATTTAAAGCCATATAGTTACATTTTTATTTATTTAAGAATATGTTAATCTCAAGATTGTTATTCACCCAATCACTGACTTTGAAAAGTTAAGCCTAACTTCCATAAATTTATCTGTTGAAAAGAGTTATTTTCTTTCTTTCTTTTTTATGAATGTTTTAGGTTAGATATTTTTTTATTAACAAATAATTGTCTTTTTTAAAAAAAGGAAATATATTTTTTTAATTGTAAAAGTACTTAAGACCATTTTTTCTATAGTTATTTAAAACACATGTACATCTTTTCCAGTGCAAATGTTTTTAGATTCCTGTCAATTGTAATAAACCCCCTTCAATTAATTGCTCTAATTAAAATCATGTGTTACTCTGAAATGAATATAAAAGAGTCAATTTTAAAAACATAGTGGTTACATCACTCACTGCTTTATTATCGTTATCAGTCTTGATCATACTAATATTATTTTGCTTAATAAATACTACAATCAAGTTAATTAATTTTTATTTTTTTTAAGTACAAGACAATATGTATTGATGTTATTTTACTTTTAATTTCTCAGAATATCTACAAATGGGGGGGGGGGGTTTCTGTTGAGAGAGAAGCTGGAACTTTGATGGTGCAATTGTATGTATCATATTATCTTATGAACTTTTAAATTTTAATCAATCTTATGATAGTATTTTATCTGGAAATAGACACTCATTATATGATTTTGCCATGAATTACATGATAAATCTATGGATGATGTGTTTATAGCTTATTAAAAAATATAATTATGGATATGTATTTATAATATCTTATTAAAGTTTATTATGGAATATAATTATATTTGAATATATGTATGAGTTTATGATGTGCTTCTTTTAATTACATGCGAGCTCCGATATACATATATTTACAACCTACCTAATATATTTCATTTATATTGCATTTATTATAGTCTGCCTATATAAAGGATATAATTTCTTTTGTTTGGATACAACTTTAATATTTGTTTTTATTGCAAAATATATTCAAGCTCTTTAACTGATTATTATTGTTTATGGAATGTAACTAAGACTTATCAATGAACCATTGGTCTATCTACATCTTATAAATAATGTATTCTTAATTCATAAGACAATTTATTTACTTATTGTTCACATAGTCCTATAAGAGGACCTATCTTAGATTATTTGTTTATTTGATGCCTTACAGATCTTATACTAATACAGATTTATATTTAGACCTATATTTTATTTTATGGTTACTTGGTCATTCTTTGGAAGGTTATATTTATGGATTTTGGTTTATCCAGTTTGTTGGATTTGATTGGCCATATAATACTGATCTATTGCTTGTTACATTATATATACCTTAAAATTAATTAATTATATAAAAGTATCCTGCCAAATATATTGCATGGAAATATAAGATAGATCTCCTATATCACATAATTTTTTAATGATGTCTAATGAAATTTTGAAAATATGATGATAAGGATTATAAGGAAATATGTTTCAGTTTGCTAGGCATGATATTAGTTACAATTTTATGGGTACATTTTTATTGATGTAAGCGTGTAGAAAAATAAATAGTAGGTTTTTTAAATTTATGGTAAACTTGAGCATGTTTGCAATAGGTGCAAACAATTACATTTACATTATAAATATTATCTTAAAGTTCACAATATATTTTGCAATAACAATTATTTTCCTTGTTGCAGGAGAGATTTAAAATATCATTAAAAATGTCAAATAATGAAACTAAATAACTAGCAAATAAAATATAGGAAGTATTTGTTGTTTTGGAATTAGTTACTTGTTTAATTATATATATAAAAAAAACATTTTAAACTTTTTATCTTTTTTTTTTTTTTGCTAAATGTGAATTTTGCACACATAATAATACTTTTGTGTCAAGCGTTGGTGGCCTAGTAGTTAGCATAGCTGCTTCCAAGCAGCTGGCCCAGATGCGCTTCCTGGTCAACGCAATTGACATATGAAAAAAAAATAATACGTTTGTTAAGTAATTATCTATTATAAGAAAATTTACAACATTATGAATTTAACTATAGTATTGTTAATCATTATTATAGCTTTGATATTTTTTTTTTACTTATAAATATAATTATGAGAAGGTATTGTAGTACAACAATTTTATTTTAAATGATCAAAGTACAACTTTTTTCACTTTTTTTCAGATTTAAATTAAAAACCTTTCCTCTTTAGCTACCATTTTATTAATGAGTTAATTATTTGTTTGGTTATTTGTTTTTAAATGAAAAATAAAACAAAAAAATTAATGGTGTGGAAACAATTAAGAATAAATCTTAAGATATATATATATTTTTTTTCAGATATAAAATTATCTAGATTTAGATGAGGGATGTATAAACTATATCAATAATGGCAGCTTTGAAAATACACTAGTTAAATGTGAAATCTTATAAGTAAATTAATTCGTAAAAATTAATGTATATAACTTTAAAGCGTATTAATTAGACTCAATTCTAAAGATCTCTTTTGAATCATATTTTTAATAGCAAAAGATCAATTTAATTTTTTTTACCATGAAATTTTTTAGTAAGATTGTTTACTTCACAGAAATCTCATTAAAATAAGTATTAGAAATGATCTTATAGATCAAAATTATTTTTTTTAATAAAAATTATAAATTATAAATATATATATATTTAAAATTTTATATGAAAATATATGACTTTAGAATCGAAACTACTTTTTTTTATTTAATTAAATTTAAATATTACTCTTAAAAGTTTAATTAGTTTCAGCTAATATATATATATAATTTAAAAAATTAAAGTGAAGCTTTAATTTTTTAAAAATATAAATTCACATATATAGATATTATGTCTTCAACTCATAGCTTATACATGGATTTATATTAATGCAATATATATATGATCACTAGATGGAGCTTACAAATAGCTCTAAACAAGCTTTATTTTTATAAGTGCCCAAAGAGAAAGAATTCAAAATCTCTATCGTTAAGTCCCTACTTCCAGACCAATTGGTTTTGAGTTTATGGCTCACCTCAATGGACTCCCAGCCCCACACTGAGGTAATACATAAGCTCAAAAACAATTGGTCTGAAGGTAGGGATTTAATGATAGAGATTTTGAATTCTTTCTCTTTTGGCACTTATAAAAATAAAGCTTGTTTAGAGCTATTGGTAAGCTCCATCTAGTGATCATTTAAATGCAAGCTTAAAAGCAAGTTACGATATATATATATATCAGAACTTCCATATAATAAAAATACAATAGTTAAAATACTAATGTTTCAGTACAATAACAAGCACTTTCCTATTGTTATTATACTAAAATGTTAGTTTTTTAGCTATTATATTTTTATTATGCAGAAACTCCCAAAAATAATACTATGAATTCATTTATATATTTATAATATTATATTTAATATTTTCATGGTTGTAAGAATGTAGATGAATTATTTTTGTCTATTAAGAGTTTATCTTGACAATGGCGGATGCTAGTTAATCAAAATACTGGTATATAATAGAAAATAATAAACGGTTTTACCCCAAAAATAATCTATCTATCTATCTATCTATCTATCTATCTATCTATCTATCTATCTATCTATCTATCTATCTATCTATCTATCTATCTATCTATCTATCTATCTATCTATCTATCTATCTATCTATCTATCTATCTATCTATCTATCTATCTATCTATCTATCTATCTATCTATCTATCTATCTATCTATCTATCTATCTATCTATCTATCTATCTATCTATCTATCTATCTATCTATCTATCTATCTATCTATCTATCTATCTATCTATCTATCTATCTACCTATCTATCTATCTATCTATCTATCTATCTATCTATCTATCTATCTATCTATCTATCTATCTATCTATCTATCTATCTATCTATCTATCTATCTATCTATCTATCTATCTATCTATCTATCTATCTATCTATCTATCTATCTATCTATCTATCAACTTAAAATTAAACATAGCTCAATATATATGTAAATAAAATCCTCCTCCCCAGGCTATGAATGAGAATTTTGTGATGAATATAAAGAAATTATCAATGAAGATATAATTTAAACTTAATTGATGGTAAATTAGAAACAATGAACAAACAATAAAGTAATAATTATTTTGAATATTGAAATTTTTTTTTTTTTTACTTTTTTAATAGTAACCACTATTTGTCTTGGTCTTATTGTTTTTCTTAGTTTTTCTAGTTTCTATCAATGTAAAGCTTTTTGCTCTACCATTATTAAACTGAAATTATTGTGAAAATTGTGTCTCAAGTCAGTTTTTTAAAAATTCAATATAGCACCAAAGCCATGCAACAAGTTAAATCATTTATTGAAAAAGAAAAAAGACATTTAAAATCTATATTTTAAATTTATAGACATTCTAATTGATTAAGAGTAATCTGTTGAAAAAATAAACTTTCATCATTAAAGGGAATAGGTGAAATTGATATATTTTCAATGTGGAATTAATTGTGAAGAGTGTTATATTTTAATAATCGAGAATGATATTTTAAATAATTTCTTTGGTGAAAATGATATTTAAAATCTATATATTTTAAAAGCAAATGAGTAATATTTTGTTTGAATGAAATGATCAATTCATAGATGATTTTATTTTGTAAAGGAAAAACATCTTTTTAGATTAGAAAAAAGAAATATACCTGCTGAAGGATTTAACTTTTATCAACAGCCAAGGAATTGGTATTATCTTTTTTAGGAAGAAAAGAGTAAACTATTATGAAAGAATTTGATAACTGATTCATATTAGTTTTTTATATATACATGCATATGTGAATTTTAAGTATATTCAACATGGAATTAATCATGAATAAACGTTAATTTTATTATTCTGATGAATTCAAATATGTTAATAAATTATTATACTGCACATATGTGTGCAGGTATATATATATATAGTTTTTGAGCTGAACTGTGTATTATTTTCCATTACGTACCAATATTTCGATGGACTAGCATCCGCCATTATCAAGGTTAACTTTTGAAAGAAAAATTGTTAGATCTCAAACAATAACGTGACTCAGTGTGAGATGAGAAATGAGATTCAACTTAAGTAGTTCAGCATTTACAATATGAGGCTTATAAAAATGTTTATTTCCCTCAGTTTTTTCATCTACTAATTTTAAGTTAATATTAGATAAAATGAGAGGTTTCCACATAGCTGGAATATGTTGTGCTTTGCCAGCCCTATTTAAAACAGTAGTTTTTAAATCAGATTAAAAAGACCTACTGGTTTAATTAGGGCTGATGAAGTACAATGTATTCCAGCTATGTGGAAACCTCTCATTTTATCTAATATTAACTTAAAATTAATAGGTAAAAAAACTGAGGGAAATAAACATTTTGATAAGCCTCATATTGTGAATGCTGAACTACTTCAAGTTGAATCTCATTTGTCATCTTACACTGAGTCATGTTATTGTTTGAGATCTAATGATTTTTCTTTCAAAAGTTAACCTTGATAATGGCAGATGCTAGTCCATCAAAATATCGGTATGTAATGAAAAATAATACATGGTTCAGCCCAAAAACTATTAATTTATCTACATCATACAACCATGAAAACATTAAATATAGTATATATATATATATATATATATATATAATATAACAAAATAAAGTTTACCTTTATTAACAAATATATTTATATATATATATATATATAAGCAAGTCATATATAACATGACATTACTTATATATAATATAACAAAATAAAGTTTACCTTTATTAACAAATAATTCTAATATAATAAAAAGACTGCAGTCACACTTTGGGGTGACCACATTGTGGATCAAATATAACTTTTTCAAATGGTCACACATCCACTTTATAGATTAATTGTAATATTTATTTATTTCAGCTTGGGCGACCATGCTATGCATTAATTATAATCTATATTGAATCTATCTGGCACTCAGACACTTGCAGCCAAGTTGCATGCCAATTGTAATGCTTTAAGGATGGATCGATGGATGCTTCATCATCCCCAGCTAACATTATTTCTTAAGCCTATTGGGATGATGATTATGGGATAGAACATCCATAATCATATTTGCCAGGGTGCCGAATTGCAACTTCAATGAGAATATTGAGTTAAACCTCATTTCAACAACTTATTCATAAATTTCAATAATAATATTTAATCAATGGGTTTATAAATAATCAACTGATTAAGAAACCACTGAGAATCCATTAAAGATAATAATATTAATATTCTTGGAAATTCGTGGTTATTCTCAGCACACTCCATTCACCATCATTAAAGTCATAATTAAAATTTTGTTCCGATTACAAATAGTTCTATATCCATCCTCACCTTCCTGATCCATCACCCCATCATCCTCACATTCATATGTTTATTGCACTACTATCTCTTTTACTATTAAATTTTCTATTGTGCTAGCTCATTTCTCCCATTATAACCTCTTCTCAGGGTTTTAAGAACATTAAGGTGTGGAAATAGAACAAGCTGTGATGAATTATTGGTGATAAACACCCCTCTCATGATCACCTCCACGGTTGATCTTGGCTGTCTTTAATGTAGCCACTGTCTATTTACATTAAATCTCACATAATTTAAGCTTATCTTATATTTTTTTAAACATAACACATCATAAACATTTTTATAATTGAAGTAAAATCATAAGAAAGCATAACTAGGGAGGTGTTTGAATATAACAGATAGGGAAAGGATTTTATGCCCACCCAACTGCATCCACTATCACCCAATAACCATCCCTATTCATAATTTATATTTTCAACTATACAGAATTATTTGGTAATCTTGAATATTGCCGTGCTACATAAGCTCGGAAAATTAACCATTTAAAATAAATTTTACCGGATATTATTTATGAAACTGATATTCAATTATTAATAATAATATATTGATGTATGATTGCATTTGAGATGTCTAGATTATAATAACCCATAAAACATTGAGACGTATGCAAATTTTTATTTAAAACAAATAACAAATTTTATTATCATACTACAACTCAATACATAATATATACATTCACTTGATGACTCGCATGACTTTCCCCTGTTCTACAACCATATTATAATATATAAAGAAAAAAACAACTAAATAGATAAATATCCCTAAATCAATAGATAATGTCAAGAGGTTTTACAATACAAATATTAACTTTCAATTATTAGGGAATCACGATTGCCATGGAGTAATATTAATATCAGAAAAATAAAAATAACATTTACCTTCACATTATATTTTGTTCTCATTTTTATCCCAGACATAGCAAACATTAACCCCCCCCCCCCCAGTGTCTAATGCTTTTAATTACTAATTTTCTTCCAAGGGTAGTGCTTCCAATAATAAAATTTAATAATTTTATTTAATTATTTTAATCTAATATTCATTCTCCCTATGCTTTACAATTGAGATATTTTATGTATAGTGGGACTAAGTTAATTTTAGTTATTTTTCAAATGTCAACAAATCGGTGTCTAGTTCAATCATTATTGCATATGCGCACACCCTATATTTATGTTCTTATGATAATAATAATAATATTTTAATAATATTACCTTTCCAGCAAAGTTCTCATCTGGCTGTGGATATATTTATTAGATAATTTTATATACGCATTGCTCACAATATTCGTAGGTTTTATTTACCCCATAAATTTAATATTTATTGACATTATTACTCTTGGTTCTTATTGATAAATTAAAATATATCAACAAAACAATGTTCAACTACACTAATCGCACACACACTATCCGCACTTATCCTAACATCAAATTGAGTTCACGACCCTGTATCCAACATTTATAAGTAATGCTTAGTAATAGCTATATTTTATACACCTGTAAGAAATATCAACATTAAATATGAGACAGGCTGTGACCCAAATAAAAGAACCTTTTCACTAAGATTGAGGTATGCTAGGATTTCATCGCTAGTCATACAGAGAGACTTGGGTTTACCTATCAACCTCTGGCCAACAATAAAGAAATCATCTTATGGTATAGAAAATAACCAAGTGGGAAAACTCTTCCACTGTGTTTTAAGTACTTTATAAATATGAAATAGATATCTTAGTGAGTGAGCTAAACTACGACTTCACTAGCTTGGTGGAGACTCTTTGTCCATCCACATTATATACAGGTCTAACATTCAATTTGTACAAGTAAAAACTTTCACATCTATATTCCACTTGCGAAATAGTACACTAGAACATGAGCTAACAATTTTTCCAAGCCTTTATTAGCTTGTATCTAGCTTTAACTTTAGGATAATAATAAGAAATGTGTATTAAATCTTCCAAAACTATCTGCACATTTATACAATAATGATGATGTTTTAGCCCAACATCCACACAACCTTCATAAAATATAGCACTAGGTCTAAGCACTTGACAAGAATTCCTAATCCGATTCAAAAACATTTTCCACAATAATATCTCTCACTCTCTTCATTAAAAAATGTAAAGCATCTAAACAAGCACATGTGGAATGATTTAATATTAATTTCTCTACCCCTAAATAATAATAATAATAATAATAAAAGCATTTAATAGCACATATAAAATGACTTGATATTAATTTTATCTACCCCCAAAATAATAACAATTATAATTCTAACATAGATTAATTTTCAATGGATATATACGATAAAAAAAATTTCTTTCTTTTTTTTTAAAATTAAATGTTCTACATGAATATCAAATATAAAAATATACTTAAATAGTTCTCCGGAAGTGTCCTTCAGGTTTCTGGTTTCCATTTTTTCTTTCTTTTCTTCTTTGGTTTGTTTGTGTGCACACATGGGTTTATGTGGAAAGAGTCCTTGTGATAAAGTTCGATTCCTATGCCAAAATGTACAAAGTTTTCACGCTGCTGAAATTTCCTCATTTTGGTTTTTATGGATTGCAACTGAATAAAACTTGTTTTTAATTTTTAAATATATCAGTCCACTTCTTGTTGTATTTTTCAATTCACTTAGTATTCAGATTTAATGCTTTACATGAAATTATAGCATTCAGATTGAATGCTTTATATATGAAATCAAAATTTAGATTTTTCTTTTTCTAGTTTAAATTTTACCATTTGCCGATTTCCAATACATTAGTGCAAGACAATCATGACATTGATTAATTTCAGGGGAACGATGTGCACCTAACTTAAACTTTACTTGAGAATCATTTTTTTTACTTATATTATTAAATTTGGCAAGTTTGTTTCAAGAGACAGAATAACTAAGAAATGATTTCTCTTGTTCTTTTATTTTACACAAGACTTTTCTATAATGATGAGAAAGCTTGTAAAAAAGAGAGATAACCAATAAGAAAGACCAGCCAAAGAAGATGTTTTGCCTATTTTCAACAGAGAGCCCTTTCCCAAACAAAAAAGCAAGATCTTATAGTGTCTGGCTTTCTTTATTCCCCCTCCCCCCAACAGTGACCTTCCAATGTCTGGACAGTGATTTCCTGATTAATTGCCTATTATTATTTTTTCCCTTTCTTGTTATTTTAAACTTCTGACTCTTGGAAAACTACCTGCCAAATTCATTTCTGCATTCCAATGGATAATTACCAATTAATTTTAAACTTAAATTCCTATGTCATAGACATCACTTAAATCATTACTTTAGTAACTCTATGCTCGTGGAAATCACACCAAAGAACAAATGACAGATAACTTGTCTCTCAGAATAAATGAGAGAAAGCTTTTCTTCCCCCCTTTTACTTTTCTTTAATAATAATAATAATAATAATAATAATAATAATAATAATAATAATAATAATAATAATAATAATAATAATAATAATAATAATAATAATAATAATAATAATAATAATAATAATAATAATAATAAATGTATAGCAACCCAACTTCAAACCCATAATCTTGACTGAAATTTTGGGCTGCTATGAATAAACTATTAAAATGAATTAATTTCTTCTTTAGAGGAGTTCCTCTTGAGGTAACACAGAATAATTATTATTTAATTGTGAACTTTATGATTAAAATCCACAACTAGATTAAATACTCACATGCATGTCACACATATACAATTTTACTTAAACCTTAATATTCCAATCCTTGATTTTTTTTTACAATTTAATTTTATGAACTATTTATTTCTAACCTGTCAATGTAAAAATATGACTATATATTTTCACTCTCTAATGCAGTTTTGCAAATCGCACATCTCCTGCCCCCTTCTCTTCAATCTCCAACTATTAAATGATCTATAAATATTGCTTATCTAATAAATTATATTTTAATATCAAATTATCCCATAAATTAATATTAAATAAAACAATCTTTTGCCTAGACATCTTTTAATAACAACTGTTTAGATTGCCTACCAAGTAAAATGTACACAATCCCTAAGAATATGGGTTCAAACCTAGCATTGGCTAGAAAGTTTGTTTATTGAAGAAAAAAAATACAACCTATGAGGAAAATTTTTACTAAACATTGTCTTACATAGTTAATTAAAAAAATGGAGTCTTGGGTAAACCCAAGGTCTACAATATATATATATATTATATAAGCCTAGTATAAGGTATTTGTATCATTAAAATATGATAACTTAAATTTTTAATCATTTATTTTAATTATATATGACAATGCAAATATGTTAATAAATTATTGTAATGCACACCTGTGTGATGATATATATATATGTTTAAATAAACATAGTATAAAATATTTTTATTATTAAAAAGTGATAACTTAAATTTTTTATTAAATGTCAATTCACATATGTTCACTTTATATTATACCATGTGTCTGTGCACTGATATATATATATATATTGTATGCAAACCCATGATGAGGTGTTGGTATCATCAAATATGATTACTTGACTTTTTAAATTATTTTATGATAATTTAAATATGTTCAGAAATTATTAAGCCACATATTTGTGTGCTGACTGTGTTTTAAGTAAACCTATTGAAACATATATGTAAATCACAATATAATAATTTTAATTTTGTATATTAATCAAAATTAGCAGGCTTATATATGTATAACCACATTCTGGAGACCTTGATTTCATTTTTTAATGTTATTATTAAACTTATATATTCTATTGTTAAATTATTATAGTGACATAATTCTAAAGATAGTTAAGAATATTGTGTTGAATTATCTCTTGTTCACAATAATAGTTATAGAGCTTGTGTTCTCTGAGTTAGATTCATGCATAATTGTGTCTTATATGAAAGGGGTGTATATTAGTGTATGGCCAGCCATCTACTTGACAATGAAGATCATCCCTGTATTAGCTCAAAAAGCATATTCTTTAAAGTCCGTGCACTACATTTTATTTGGTTTAATCTCTATTAGAAATTAAGTTTATAGTTGGCCAGTATATTAATAGTATTAAATGGCCAGAGTATTGATGATGATCAGCATGTTTTTAATATTCCAGCATTATATATTATGTGTTGCATTATCTCTTGTTCACAATAACAGTTATAGTTTGGGTTCTCTGAGTTAGATTCATGCATAATTGTGTCTTATATGAAAGGGGTGTATATTAGTGTATGGCCAGCCATCTACTTGACAATGAAGATCATCCCTGTATTAGCTCAAAAAGCATATTCTTTAAAGTCTGTGCACTACATTTTATTTGGTTTAATCTCTATTAAAAATTAAGTTTATAGTTGGCCAGTATATTAATAGTATTAAATGGCCAGAGTATTGATGATGATCAGCATGTTTTTAATATTCCAGCATTATTATTTTTATGGTCAAATATTCTATGGATTAGCACTAAAGTTTGTGCATCCAAATTAATGGTTAAATAATTTCTCAAAGCTTGCAAAGGCTAAATAATTAACCTGGTCTATAATAGACCTATTTTAAATCCAGTTACTGGATTGACTGTTGATTTATTTTATTGTTAATCACTCATAATGATGAGTATTACTTATCCTTATTTATAATGCTGGTGAAAATATAGTTAATTATACTTATAGTTACTTTAGTGAGCTAACTGGACTGATCACTCATGCTCATTACTTTACATTCTTTTGTATTGATTCATTATTTTATCATCATCATCATCAACAACCATTATCAATCCACTTCAGGATAAAGGTATCTCCAAGTTCAATCAATCTTTTCCTATCTTTACCTTTTCTTTTCCACATCACCCCTGCACACTTTCTTATTTCATCCATCCATCTTACATGTGGTCTCTTTCTGGATCTTTTACAATCTCTTGGAATCCAGTTTAAAATTTCAATTGTCCATCTGTTATCATCTCATCTAGCAATATGTCCAGCCCAATTCCATTTCAGCCTTTTAATTTTTTCAACATTATTTTATAGGTAATATTATATTAAATTTCATTATTTAAAATATGTTTATTTGGTGATGAATTCCATAATCCCCCCTAAACTTCAATTTTCCCATATATATTGTGCCCTTATCTATAGGTTATAACAAGGTAGAATGGTCAATTACTAAAAAAAATTTTAAATTTTAAGATATGTTTGTAGGATATATAAATAATAATAGGATAATTAGATTTTATAGTACAATTTAAAGCTGAAAATACCTGGTATATAAAAATGTAAAGGATTATTTTAAAGGAAAACAGTTAAATAAAGCTTAATGATATCCTTGCTTATGGTTGTAAAAGCTGGCCATATAAAATAATACAGCTATAAATAGTTTAAAAGTATATTAATAATTTGAATATAATATTTTAAAACTAATAAATTAAATAAACGCTATATGTAGTGTTATAAATATATTTAATAGACAAAATTAATAGAGTATGTTTTATATTAAACTTTAGGATGGTGAGAATTGTATTTAGTTCAACATTTTAAAATTATTTTCCAAAATTTTTTATAAAATATATTAGTTTTGGTAATTTAGACCGAGACGTAAATAAAAAATCATTTGATAAAAGTAGTAAACATGTGACTGTATATTATATACCTTCACACACACACTTGTTAAAATAATAATAAAGTTTGTGAATTAGGAAACTAAATATAATTGCCATCGATCCTTAAAGTAAAAGTGGAAATATTAAATATTGTTTTAATAATTGTTTTTTAAAGTTTAAATAATTTTGATAAAACTATAATTGAATTTAAAAATATAGTCTAAATAATATTTAAGACATGACGTCATCAATTCTTTATTTTAAACGTCTAGTCTGTTATAAAACTAAAATGTGTAAATTTGTTCGTGCTAAAAAGTCATTAACCAATCAATGGAGGTAATTTAGCAGACAAAACATAAGAATTAGACAAAGCGGAGGGAGAAGTAATGTGAAAGTGAAAGAGAAAGTAACATATTTTTTTAGCTGATAACACCGTAGCTGGAAAAGTGATATAAATTTAAAATTTTGTATTTATTTTAAAAGTTCTTTTGTAACATATAATATATTTTGACTATCTCGACATGGATTGCTAATTTTAAAAGTTATCTTACCAGGGAATTTTATTCGAGTTTAACCAAAACCGTACAGTAAAATGGAAGTACAAGGAAAAATACCTAAAAATATTGCTAAGGAAAAAATATTTGGAAAGTGCCTTAATGCAGATTTATTTATGCTCAACCAGAAACTTATTATCATAATTCAGAGAAATATAATTGGGACACTATATGAAAACTTAAAAGAGAAGTTACTTGCCGTCAGGAAAAAATTATGACGCACAAATTTATAAGGTTACTTTAAAGTTATTTTATTCTTCTCTATGGAAAAATTAATATGCGTTTTTTATTATAAAGAAAATTATGTAAAGTATAATGAAAAAAGAATGTTTATCTTTTAAAAAGAGACAGTATAAAAATATAGGACCAGAATTTTAAATAAAGAAAAAAGTAATAGAATAATATGAAAGAGTTATTATGTTTTATAGAAAAGGAGCCGAAAAACTTTATCTAATCAGAAAAAAATATTACAAAGTATTCAATGGAAGAAATGCTTGATTTTAAAAAAATATAAAATTAAATTACTAAATGAAAATGGATCCATGGAAATAGAAAATTTTTATTAAATATTTAAATAAATGTACCTAGAAGATGCATCGTAAAAGTCGCGCGGGAAAATATTAGCAGACAATATTGGAAGAGAATATGGAGACGTTTTTTCTTTACAGGATAAATTTGATATCATGAATTAATGATTGTATTCAATATTGTGAAAACCAAGGATTGTCATCTATGAAAATTTATTAGTCAGAGCAGTAATTGATTTGCCTTAAAATAGAACATTAAGTGACTGAAAAAGAAATAATCTATTTTTATTTTAGCTTTAATATGAACGGTTCAAGAAAATTTTATGAAGAAGTACCGTAAATATAATTTAAATATTTTTTACTGATTATATTTAAAATATAAAATGCTATGTGAGATTAGGGAAAACATATAAACATAAATTTAGTAATATTAAAATCTAAATATAGTAACTTGATAGAATTATAAAATATTGTTTTAAAAATAGAGTGTATGTATGGGAGTATTATATCTACAAGAATCAATGGGATGGTGAAGCCTACAGAACGCGATCGAGAAGATAAAGATCGTTTGGTAATTTTGATATTTATTTATAATGCATAATGTATTTTTTTTAGATCATCTATTGATTAAGAATGATGTGTGAAAGTTTAAATTATATGTACACATTTTATACAACATTAAAACATATTATGAGATAGGAGTAATTCTGAATATGCATGCAATAAGTTATTTAAAGTATAATTAATAATATAATTTAACAGAACAATTGTGTGATTCTTTTGAACTTTCATGTTGTAAAGTATTCAGATATTTTAAAATAGTTTGTATATGATAAAATATACGAGGAAAGTAGTAAAAGATTTTCTTAAAGAACAGCGGAATAGTTTTGAAATAAATGAATTTTATTATTGTTAGAAATGCAGATAGGAATTTGTCGATGTACCGTATAGAAAAATCTTTGAGAAATAAGATCGGATAGTGACTTGGTAGTACTAGTGGAGAGGAAACCAAGATGATGTTTTTGTTAAGAAATAGGAAAAATAAAGTATTTGGATCATATTTAGTTTGTGTGATTTCAGTATAGTTAACTAAGTCCTATGACTGAACACATATAGTTTGGACAGTGTTTTTACATATCTTTAAACTTTTTGATGTTATAATAAAGCTGAAGAAATAGCTTTAGCATCATTCCTATAATAGAGGTTAGTAGACAGTTAAAGGTCACTCCTCTATAGTGTCTTTTAATTCACTGTGCCATTATTGTAAAGGTTTATAATGAATAATATTCTAGTTATATTTTGATCCTAGGCATCTATCTTCGCTATCCTTATTTCGTGAATCTGCATCGGTCAGAAAGATATTTTCAAAGAAATAATGAATAAAATAGAATTGAAGATATGTTATCGTTTATGTAAGAATAGTTTATTTGCTGGAATGTCTAGAATTGTGTAATTTTAAAATTGAAAGTCCAAAATATCATAAAGAGAGAAAGAATCATATAATACAGTTTAAAATTAATTCGGAAATGAATATAAGATTTTT
Organism: Epiperipatus broadwayi; assembly: GCA_028023455.1. Taxonomy (NCBI): domain Eukaryota; kingdom Metazoa; phylum Onychophora; class Udeonychophora; order Euonychophora; family Peripatidae; genus Epiperipatus; species Epiperipatus broadwayi. The sequence continues at coordinate 390,296 of JAQFVV010000181.1, read as the reverse complement.
AAAAAAGAGAAATCTAAACAAAGTTTTTTTTTTAAAAGTGATAATAAAATTTGAATGTTTTAAATAATATTTAGAAAATAAATATTGCATATTTATTAAGAAAATAATTCAATAATGTGTAATAAACATATACGTGTGCATGGTATGTTAATAGTTGTAATTATATCATCCGAAGTAAAGCTTTAATGAGAATATTAGGATTAATAAACATCGGATAATGAACAATAAAAACCTAATACCGAATGTAGAAGAATGTTTTTGACTTTGTAGGATTCCATACAACCAATATAAAACTAAAATTTTATTGTTTTTTGTAGAATTTTACTACGAATGTAAATTTTGTAAAAAAATATAATTTTAATAATATTAGGGATGCAAAGTGTTAATGATAATCATACAAGAAATGCATTTTGTAATAAGCTAACCATAATAATAAATCAAATAATAATACTATATTTTCTTAAGCGTTTTAAAAATAAGATTTAACTAGGAAAAATAAATAGTATTTTGATTTTCATTTTTATAAACTAGTAAACTAATTTTGAAATAGGAGAGTAAGGGATATCCAATGTACATAATGTAAAAATATTGTTAATTTATTTATGTTGTTAATAAACTTTGTTTTAAATTTGTTTTAAAGTTTTGTGTCAGCGTTGTTATTTCTCCACATGGATGCATGAAATCACGATACATTTATAATTGAAACAGACATATAGTTTTTGCACAAAAGGTAAACATAAAAGTGTTATAATAATTTTGAGAATTTATTGGTATGTTAAAATTAAAAGATCATAATTTTATATTATTTATTGGTCATAAGTCGGTTGCCACAATATTACATTAAATTATATGCTAATGTTGCCACACGTATTCTGTTGTCAGATTATTAAAATACTACCACGTACGTATTTATTTATTTCATTTAGGAAGAAATAAGATTATATTATATTATTATTGTTATTATTATTTTTATTATTGTTAGTTGCTGTGTAGTAGATTATGACATAAAATTCCCTTTTCATAGTTTACTACCGTAATTTTAAATCAGTTAGAATACAATTTATGAACCTGAGATTTCATTTTATTTATTTTATTTTATTTATTTTTCTTCATTTTATTTAATTGAGCTAGATTCTTATTATAAAGAAGATTAAGATATAATTATTGTTTTAATCGTAGTGAAAAGAGCTTAGAAAGTCGTAAGAATACTATAAGTTAGTTATTTAGTATAGTAAAAGGGGGAATAGTGTTCTTATGCCATTGAGATAGTATCATGTGGATAATATCTCAATGTAGTCTATCTCGTTCCCTGTATCGTCACTCCATGTCTCATGAAAATAATAAATATTTGTTAATTCATTTTTAAAAATGTAACTGTATTTGTATTTTAAAAATTAGAGCTAGTAATCATTTTAATTAATGCTGGATATTTCATTTATTTATTTGTTAACTGAGCTAGAACCCGTAAATTTTAAACACTATATAATTGTTATAGAGGACGAGCGGGGGGGGAGGTTAGAATATATATATATTCTAACCTCCCCCCGCGCATCCTCACCCCAAAATATATTGTTTATTACGAATATTCCGGGTTCTAGCTCAGTTAACAAATAAATAAATGAAATATTCAGCATTAATTAAAATGATTACTAGCTCTAATTTTTAAAATACAAATACGGTTCAATTTTTAAAATGAATTAACAAATATTTACTATTTTCATGAGACATGGAGTGACAATACGGGGAACGAGATAGACTACATTGAGATATTATCCACACGATACTACCTCAATGGCATAAGAACACTATTCCCCCTTTTTACTATACCAAATAACTAACTCATAGTATTCTTACGACTTTCTAAGCTCTATTCACTACGATTAAAATAATAATCATATCTTAATCTTCTTTATAACAAGAATCTAGCTCAATTAAATAAAATGAAGTAAAATAAATAAAATAAAATCTCAGGTTCATAAATTGTATTCTAACTGATTTAAAATTACGGTAGTAAAATATGAAAAGGGAATTTTATGTCATAATCTACTACACAGCAACTAACAATAATAAAAATAATAATAACAATAATAATATAATATAATCTTATTTCTTCCTAAATGAAATAAATAAATACGTACGTGGTAGTATTTTTAATAATCTGACAACAGAATACGTGTGGCAACATTAGCATATAATTTAATGTAATATTGTGGCAACCGACTTATGACCAATAAATAATATAAAATTATGATCTTTTAATTTTAACATACCAATAAATTCTCAAAATTCTTATAACACTTTTATGTTTACCTTTTGTGCAAAATCTATATGTCTGTTTCAATTATAAATGTATCGTGATTTCATGCATCCATGTGGAGAAATAACAACGCGGACACAAAACTTTAAAATAAATTTAAAAAAAAAAACAAAGTTTATTAACAACATAAATAAATTAACAATATTTTTACACTATATACATTGGATATCCCTTACTCTCCTATCTCAACTTAGTTTACTAGTTTATAAAATGAAATCAAAATACTATTTATTTTTCCTAGTTAAATCTTATCTTTTTAACACTTAAGAAAATACAGTATTATTACTTGATTTATTATTATGGTTAGCTTATTACAAAATGCATTTCTTATATGATTATCACAAACACTTTGCATCCCTAATATTATTAAAATTATATTTTTTACAAAATTTACATTCGTAGTAAAATTCTACAAAATAACAAAATTCTAGTTTTATATTGGTTGTATGGAATCTTACAAAGTCAAAACATTGTTCTACATTCGGTATTAGGTTTTTATTGTTCATTATCCGATGTTTATTAATCCTAATATTCTCATTCAAGCCTTACTTCGGATGATATAATTACAACTATTAATATACCATGCACAAGTATATGTTTATTATACATTATTGAACTATTTTCTTAATAAATATGCAATACTTATTTTCTAAATATTATTAAAAACATTCAAATTTTATTATCACTTTTAAAATACTTGGTTTAGATTTCTTTTCAAAAATCTTATATTCATTTCTGAATTAATTTTACAATGTATTATATGATTCTTTCTCTCTTTATGATATTTTGGACTTTCAATTTTAAAGTTACACAATTCTATACATTCAAGCAAATAAACTATTCTTACATAAACGATAACATATCTTCAGTTCTATTTTATTCATTATTTCTTTGAAAATATCTTTCTGACCGATGCAGATTCACGAAATAAGGATAGCGAAGATAGATGCATAGGATCAAAATACAACTAGAATATTACTCGTCATATACCTTGACAATCATGGCACAGTGAATTAAAAGACACTATAGAGGAGTGACCTTTACCTGTCTACCAACCTCTATTATAGGAACGATGCTAAAGCTATTTCTTCAGCTTTATTATAACATCAAAAAGTTTAAAGATATGCAAAAACACTGTCCAAACCATATGTGTTCAGTCATAGGGCTTAGTTAACTATACTGAAATCACACAAAACTAAATATGATCCAAATCCTTTATTTTTCCTATTTCTTTAAAAAAAAACATCATCTTGGTTTCCTCTCCACTAGTACTTCCAAGTCACTATCCGATCTTATTTCTCAAGATTTTTCTATACTGTACATCGATAAATACATATCTGCATTACTAACAATAATAAAATTCATTTATTTTAAAACTATTCCACTGTTCTATAAGAAAATCTTTTTACTACTTTCCTCCGTATATTTAATCATATACAAACTATTTTAAAATATCTGAATACTTTATCACATGAAAGTTCAAAAGAATCACACAATTGTTCTGTTAAATTATATTATTAATATACTTTAAATAAATTATTGCATGCATATTCCGAATTACTCCTATCTCATTATATGTTAAAAATGTTGTATAAAATGTGTACATATAATTTAAACTTTCACACTTCATTCTTAATCAATAGATGATCTAAAAAAAAATACATTATGCATTATAAATAAATATCAAAATTACCAAACGATCTTTATCTTCTCGATCGCGTTCCGTAGGCTTCACCATCCCATTGATCCTTGTAGATATAATATTCACATCCATACACTTTATTTTAAACAATATTTCTATAATTTTATCAAGCTATTATATTTAAATTTTTAATATTACTAAATTTATGTTTATATGTTTTCCCTAATCTCACATAACATTTTATATTCTAAAATAAATTAGTAAAATATTTAAACTATATTTACTGTACTTCTTTATCAAACTTTCTTGAAAACCGTTCATATTAAAGCTAAAAAAAAAAAAGTTTATTATTTCTTCTTCAGTCACTTAATGTTCTTCTCCTTGCTTGTTCAATTTTAAGGCAAAACAATTATTGCTCTGTTTAATAAATATTCATAGATGACAATCCTTGGTTTTTCATAATATTTAATACAATTATTAATTATGATATTAGTTAATCCCGTAAAGAAAAACGTCTACATATTCTCTTCTAATATTTTCTGCTAATATTTTCCCGCGCGACTTTTATGATGCATCTTCTAGGTACTTTGATTTAAATATTCAATAAAATTTTTCTGTTTCCATGGATCTATTTTCATTAAGTAATTTAAATTTATATTTTCTAAATCAAGCATTTCTCCAATGAACACTTTATAATATTTTTTTTTTAATTCTTCTTAGATAAAGTTTTTCTGTTCCTTTTTTCATAAAAAAAACAATAGCTCTTTCATATTATTATTCTATAACTTTTTTCCTTCTTTTAAAATTCTGGTACTATATATTTTGTAATGTTTCCTTTAAAAAGACAAACATTCTTTCTCCATTATAACTTTTACATAATTTTTTCTTTATGATATACGCATCTTAATTTTTCCATAGAGAAGAATAAAATAACTTCAGAGTAGCCTTATAAATTTGTGCGTCATAATTTTTCCTGACGGCAAATAACTTCTCTTTTAAGTTTTCCGTATAGCGTCCAAATTATATTCCTCTGAGTTACAATAATAAGTTTCTGGTTGAGCATAAATAAAGCTGTATCAAGGCACTTTCCAAATATTTTTCCTTTAACAATATTTTTATATACTGTTTTCTGTAGTATTTCCATTTTCACTGTAAGGTTTTGGCTAAACTTGAATAAAATTACTGGCAAGAAAACTTTTAAAATTAGCCCTTCATGTAAAGGCAGTCAAAATATTATATGTTAAAAAAAAAAAACTTTTAAAATAAATACAAAATTTTAAAATTATATCACTTTTCTAGCTTACGATCTTATCCAGCTAAAAAATATGTTACTCCCTCCTTCACTTACACATTACTTTCTCCCGCTTCGTCTAATTCCTATTTTCCGTCTGCTAAATTACCTCCGTTGATTGGTTAATGACTTTTTTAGCGCGAACAAATTTACACATTTTAGTTTTATAATAGATTAAACCTTTTAAAATAAAGAATTTATGACGTCATGTCTTAAATATTACTTAGAATAGTATTTTTAAACTCAATTATAATTTTATCAAAATCATTTAAACTTTAAAACAATTATTAAAATAATATTTAATATTTCAACTTTTACTTTAAGGATCGATAGCAATTATATTTAGTTTTATAATTCACAAACTTTATTATTATTCTAACAAGCGTGTGTGTGAAGGTATATAATATACAGTCACATGATTACTAACTTTATCAGATGATTTTTAATTTACGTCTCGGTCTAAATTACCAAAACTGATATATTTTATAAAAAATTTGGAAAATAATTTAAAAATGTAGAACTAAATATAATTCTCACCATCCTAAAGTTTATTTTAAAATATATTAGATTAATTTTGACTATTAAATATAATTATAACACTACATATAGCATTTATTTAATTTATTAGTTTTAAAATATCATACTCGAATTATTAATATATTTTTAACTATTTATAGCTGTGTTATTTTATATGGCCAGCTTTTACAACCATAAGCAAGAATATAATTAAGCTTTATTTAACTGTTTTTTTTTCCAAAATAATCCATTACACTTTTATATACCAGGTATTTTCAGCTTTAAATTGTACTATAAGATCTAATCGATCACACAATTATCAATATATTACACAAACGTATATTAAAATTTAAAATTTTTTAGTAATTGACCATTCTACCTTATTATGACCTATAGATAAGGGCACAATATATATATTAAGAACCAAATATATAACCATAGATTAATCTTATAAAATATCATATCTTAAAATTTCCATTATTAGTAAAGGTTTGAAAATATAAAAGACAGAAAATAAAATAAAGAAGCATTAAATAAGATGTGGGACTAATTTACTTTATTCAAAAATGGAGTGGGCTCAAGATTTGAGATAATAAAAGAAAAACAAATCAGTAATCAGATTAGTCAATCCTAAAAGCTAAATACATGATCCAACATTATTAATATTAATCTGGAACAAATATATATATAAATCCATAAAATTATAACATCTAATATTAAGAACTTTCTATTATTCCAGTTTATATAAATAAGGAGATGGAAAAACCAACATTAATTGTTATGGAATATTATTATTCCCTTTTACTGAAAAAGTGACTTCAATAATCTTAATGAACCGATTATATTAACTTATAGTTGAATGATTGCCAGAGATGCAGCATAATTATAAAGACTCAATAATCATTATAGAGATGGTCTATTGCTAGATAAGTAGAAGAAAATGCAATTTAGGTATTAATCAGGTTAATGCATCTGACTTGTTTAAATTGAAAAAAACTTATAACAATGTTTGCAATTAGCTGGTTGTCCAAGGAAGGCAATTAAATAAATAAATACTCAAGTATCTTAACTGTTCAGGAGTTCATGAAAATTTCAAATGATAACTTACAGAGCTGAAATTGAAGCTTGAATTCCAGATTTTAATTCATCAAACCATCCAGGACATGAAAGATAATTTGTTTAATACAACGGTTTTGTATACCAACAAAAAATTAATGTATTATTTGTAATAATGGAAAATCCATTTGCATTTGAAATGGAAAGTGATAATGAACAGCAATATGTTCTGCTTAACTTTGTTTATTTTAATGACAATAGTCTTTGAAATACTGTCAAGCGTTGGTGATCAAGAGGTCAGCACAGCCTCCTTACAAGCAGTTGTCCCAGGTTAGAGGGTTTGCTTCCTGACCGATGCTATGACACATGGAAAAAAAAGTCTTTGAAATAGCTTACAGACAGATTTTTTTATTGAATATATTAAGAAAAAAAACTTTTTTAGCTGTTAGATTCACTATAAACTCATAGGAGTCCTATTTTTTCTGTAACGTTTATTTAACAATAGAGTTTTTTTTGCATGTTCTTAATGTTTTTATAACAACTTTTAAAATTTTGTTTTAGTTATTAAACTAGAAAAAACTCAATTACTTTATGATTTAGTGATAGAAGCAAAGTCTTCCCCAAATTGTAGCTGTATTGGCTATCAGTTTGACAAGTCAAATAAAAAGTATATAATATAAGTTGCTTTTAAATACAAGACTGAGTTTGAATATAAAAGTGCAATAAAAATTACAAAGGAATAAGTATTGCAACTAATAGTTGTATATGGGATTATTATTTTTCTTTATTGTAGAAAACGACTTGCATTCACTATCCATATAGTGTAATACATTAAAAATTATCTATGATGCTGTAAGATTCTAAATATATAATGGCAAGGTTACAAGACCAATTACAATGTTCTGAATATGATGTTGTTAGATTTATTATTGTAAAGGCATTGCTTTATAGTAACAACACGTTCTTAAGAAAAAAGGTATGATAAACTTTAGCAAAGTATTTATGGAAGATAAATCCCATTTATATTATAGAGATTATCCTATACAAAGAAAACATTAATAGTTTTTGCTAGCATCTCATAGCACAAACTAAAATTAAATGAAGATATAATTAAGCAAAAAGTTACAATTATTCAAAAAAATTGTAGCAGAAGAATTTAAAATGCAGCACCAAAATGTGCCAAATAAATAAATTAAAGCACAAGTCAGGGTAGTTCACACACAGATTGACTAAGTAAAATTTAACTAACATGCTATTCTTTGTTTTTCTATAATAATATACATTATAATGAGGTTTGCCTTGACAACAGTTTGAAATTCTTGATTGCTATCTATATTGGGATTGTCTATGTGTTGACTGGTTTCTAATGGTTATATATATATATAAATTTATAAATAAATATTTGAAAATACAGTAATTAAAAGTTTATAAAAATTATATGTATAACTGTAACTTGGAAGTGCTTTCAACTACCTTGTAGCTTTGTCAATTATATATATATATGTGTGTGTGTATGTGTGTGTCAGTTATTTAAGATGGAGTAGATAGATGAAGGGAGCATGAAACAACTGTGTTCAAATCCCCTTTAATTATACCTAAAACCCAGTATATTTCAATATACTTGTATTTAAATATTACAGATTTAGCCTGAATTCTTCCCATTCCTCTTTTGTGTATTTAAATGAACATATTAAGGTCATATATTTGAGGGGTCAGATTGACTTAAAGTCAATATGGATATGACGACAATATTGGTATTAACAAGGGCTTTGAGCATTCCATCATAAATTTTCAACAATATGGATGGCAATTAGAGGGTAGAGAAGAGTGAAGCATGTCCATTAAAGTTTGAAAATTTTCTATTTTAATATAAACTGAGCTCTGGTTATATATGCATGTGGGAGATAATGCTTCTGGACCAACTGATCAGTGCTGGTTCAGTACAGAATACATATATTGGAGATCATTTAGCTTTTTATATGCATGTGGTCATGTGTATCAGTTATTTAAGATGGAGTGGATAGCTAAAGGAAACTTGAAAATTTATGTTCAAATCTTTTATGATTATATCTATAGTTCAATATATTTCAATATACTTGTATTTAAATATTACAGATTCAGCCTAAATTTTGCCCATCCATTTTCTGTGTATTTAAATGGACATATTAAGGCTAGAAATATAAAGCTTAGGTTGACTTTAGGCCAACATGGGTATGACAACAATATTGGCAATAATAAGGGCTTTGAGCATTCGTTAACACATTTTCAATAATGTATATGGTTGAAAGTTGGAGGGTTGAGAAGAGTGAAACCTGTCTATTAAAGTTTGAAGATTTGCTATCTTAATATAAACTGAGCACTAATTATATGTACGTGTGGGAGATAATGATCTGGACCAAATGATCGGTGTTTGTTCAGCACAAAATATTATATTAGAGATCATTTAGCTTTTTATATACATGTGGTCATGTGTATCAGTTATTTAAAATGGAGTGGATAGCTAAAGGAAATGAAAATTTATGTTCAAGTCTTTTTTGATTACATCTAAAGTTCAGTATATTTCAATATACTTGTATTTATATATTACAGATTCAGCCTAAATTTTGCCCATCCCTTTTCTGTGTATGTAAATGGACATATTAAGGTTAGAAATATAAGGCTTAAGTTGACTTTATGCCAATATGGGTATGACAACAATATTGACATTAATAAGGGCTTTGAGCATTCGTTATCACATTTTCAATAATGTATATGGCTGAAAAGTTGGAGGGTTGATAAGAGTGAAACCTGTCTATTAAAGTTTGAAGATTTGCTATCTTAATATAAACTGAGCAGTAATTATATGTATGTGTGGGAGATAATGATCTGGACCAAATGATCGGTGTTTGTTCAGCACAAAATATGTATACTGGAGATCACTTATTTTTTTCACATGTATTTGGTCACGTGTATTGGTTATTTAAGATGGAGTGGATAGCTAAAGACATCTCAAAAGTCTGTGTTCAAATCCCTTTTAATAATAAATTGAAATCATAACCGCCTTAGTTCAGTAATATTATAATACCCAAAATTAAGAAAAAAATTCTTAGAACATAATTTTCTTTTTCAATTTTAGCATTGCTAAAGTTGCTAAATTATAAAAATCATGGTCAAATTCAAAATCAAATAAAATATTTATTAAATAATTTAGATTATCAATTCCATATTACACAGATAATTTACGGTTGAATACCTGATACTAAAATAAATAAATCGCTCGTAACATAGTGAGAATTTCAGTGAATTGTATTCGGTTTAAAATAGATGTAGAAAAACTTTAACCGCCACAAACCATTTAAATGTGCGTGTATATATTTGTTTGTGTGCATAACTGTAATCTAAAACTGTTTTCCTGAAAGTAAAAATATATTTAAAAAAAGCTATAGAGATAACAAATAAGCATTTAAAATATGAGGATAGTTACTTTAGAAATTGAAATCTTGTTGATTTTAATAAAATTAGTAATAATGTATCATTTCCTGTAAAAATAAGTATAAATAAGCATTTGTTTGGATAATAATTTTATTTGAAATAATTATTTTATATAAATTGTATATTAAATATAGCTGATTTACTGCGCATAAGATAACCAGGAAGATATCATCTGGAAGAAAGCCGTTACCAAGCCAACCTAGTACAATTTTTGTGTACAGAGTACAACTGAGTGAAAAGGGAGTTTGAATTCATGTCACTTTTTCATCATGTGCTCAACACTATATAAACAAGTGTCAACAAAATGCAGAGCTTCTTTTGACTTATTCTTTCCTTTGAAAGAACGGAAATTAATTTTATTTTAATTCTTTATTAAGCTGTTTTAAAACCATAATGGACGGTTGAGAGGACATCATTGAATGTTCACATTCAAAGGCAGACATAAACCTTTTTCATCATCAATCATAATAAATTGAAATGATTTTCCAATAATAAGTTTAAGTTGCTATTTAATATCTGATATGATAAAAATCTAAATGAAAAAAAAATCAATTGTGGAACTATTTAAATTTATGATCAAAGATGCTTTTAAAACTACAGAATGATTAACTTGCTATGCTTAATTCATTTCAAAAATAAACTTTATTCACAGTAAAAGGCATAATACAATGGATACAAATGTGGATCACCATTGGGAACACATTATTGGGTTACAGAATGACAAAAATGGTGAGCTTCAGTATATAGGATATAACAAAAGATGGAGAATCATTAGAAACATATATACATTATTTCGTAATTAAGAAAAATAAACAAAATTTGTGAGGTGAATATACTTGATAATCAAATAAAAGGTAAAGCAATAGATCAAAAAGATTCTATGACTCACATTATTAGATTACAAAATTAAATCAAAATAGGATATATGTAGTAAAATGTCCTCTAAGTTGGGTGGTGGGTTTCAAAGGACTGGGTATATAAAAACATGAGAGTCTAGTGTAATCATACGGCTCTTGGGGTTGGGAATATGGAGGTTAAGAGCTTAATGAGGAAGCAATTCAATCATAATAGTGATAGCACAAAGTGAATTCAGCAAAAGTTTATAGGCTGAACAATCATGCTCAAGGAAGTCCATTCAGCTAATTGTTGATCATTAAATCCTCAGTTGTCCCCAGGTTTGGTCAGCCAGGGAGACCAGAAATGTTCTATCAGATTCTCTAACTTTCTGGAGGAATTTAACCAAGAGATTTTTACCCAGGAGGTCAGTACATTTTTTCAAAGATTTGCATCTAATGATCCATATCCCAAAGTTTATTCATGTTGCCAGAGAGATGATGCTGAATCATCAACATACTGGGTCAGGGACAGTCATTTTCTTCAGAACAAAGCTCTGATGGTTGGAACATCTGCTCAGGACTTGCTTCCCTGTCAGGATGGACCAATGGCAGATTTGCCCCCATTGATGCTCAGATCAAATTCACAAGTGAACCAATCCTATGGCTCTTCAAGTCTTGCTAGTTCATCACTAGAGGAGAGAAACACCATCACCATCTATGTAGGAGATGTGGTGAATGCTCTCTCCCAGAAAAGGAATGGCTATTACCAGAAGGTTGGCCTTGATGATCAGCAGCAACAGATTCATGTAGGCTGTGAAGAGGAGAGTGCTTAGCGGTGATCCCTGTGGAATAGAAATACAGGGCCTAAATTCTGGAGCCACTCGACCATCCAATAAGAAAAACACCTCCCAATTTTGTAGGATGTTTTCTATTATTTGTAGGTATGCCTTGGGCACTTTGAGTTTCTCCATTAGACTAAGCAAAATGTCAATTCTGACACAGTCAATGGCTCCAGAAAAATCAACCTGTACAGTGACTAGCCAAAATTTTCTGTTGCATATATGATCGACTAGGAGGTGAAATTGGCTGAGAGCATCAGCAGTTGAGCAGCCCTTCCTGATGAACTGATAAGATGAGAGGCTTCCAATGATGTTATTTTGGATATCCTCTATTATGAGGCTCTCTACATCTTAATCAGCAGTGGCACCATGGAGATTGGCCAAAGGTTGTCCAAGTTATGAGGGTCCTCCCACTTTTAGGTGAGATCACCATTGCAATTGGACAGATCCTGTGGGCCTCCCAGTTATCATCAGTAAGGAAATCAACCATCTTCTTGATAATGGGTATGGTAAAAGTTCATAGATGATATAGAAGGAATTTGTGAATCCCATGCAAGACAGAATGAATTATTTCTGGAAACGATTGCAGTTTTGATAGAATTCGGGCATTGGAGATCTTGTGGGTGGCTAATTATACTGAAGAAAACCCTGTGAGAGTTGGACATTGCCAAAGGCTGGAATTTCTGGGTGTAGAACTCCTGGGTCTTGGCCAGTACCTTAAGCTGGTGAAATGCAAAGTAAGCCTCCAAAACTAATTGGGTTGTTATATTGGCCCTGGTAAAATACTTACAGTATGAGGTAGGTGCATGATCAGGGTTACATCATCTTTCAGGCTGATCTTGACTTCTCTAGTGCAAGGTAGTCCGAAAATATGTTCAGCCAAAGATGAGATTCAATCAAATCCAATAGTGAGTGTGAGCAGTACAAGGTCTATTAAGGATCTTGTGTGTTTTGGGTAAAATGAAAAAGCATCTTCAGGGAATAGGCTTCTCCCACTTGTTACAGGTAGGCTCAGGCATTTTGTGAATTTGGATTGAAATGATTGTAAGAATGGTTAAAATCACCTATGATTAGACTAGGAAATGGGTTTCTTCTGAGCTTGGACTGGATTTTATTCTATTTATCAATTTTCTTCAAAATCATTATTCAAACTCACCTGTGAAATTGTTGATTTAATATAATAGTCATGTTTGCCAATTTTTGAAAAAGAAATCAGTAAATGGTGGGAATTATAAAATGATGCAATGACCTTCACTTTTTTAATTTAAATTCAAAAGGGAAATGTAATAGTGTAAATCACCAACCTAATTATCCTCTTAATAGATTCTTTTTCATTGTAAACAACATTGCCAGTACTTTAACAAAAAAACCATGTCATGAATGGATTTAAGATACTAATAATATTGTTTGTCACTTCATCAAACAATTTCTTTAAAATGGATAACAAAATTGTCTTGATATCTGCCATAACATGAATCTCAAAGGTTTATATAAAGGAATTTATTAATAGGAAATATGTTAAAATATACGCATTGGCATGGATTAAAGTGATTAAAGCTATTCATAAACATTTGTGCATGATAAACATTATATGTATAGTTTTTTGTAAATATATATATTATACCACTAAACATCACATGATCACAATTTCTTAGTCTGGGGATATTGGATGAGTAGGCACTAGATAGGGATTTTATGCATAACCCTTCTGGCATCTATTGATTACTCTGGCTTGCACTGAGTAGCACCAATGTATGGAGAGTTTTGCCTGTTTTAAATAAATATATATATATATATATATATATATATATATATATATATATATATGTTAAAATGAAGATTTGCAAGGGTTAAATATATAAAATACATATTTTGCGGATTCATCCGTGTTAAAAACTTTTAATATTAATATACTGACGTTTCGACTTGGTCTGTGGATGGCTTGTGTGACCAAGTTGAAATGTCAGTATATTAATATTAAAAGTTTTTAACATGGATGAACCCGCAAAATATGTATTTTATATATATATTTAGATCTTTTGGTGATTAGAAATATAGAAACTAATTGTTTATTGTGCAGTCATTTAGTTAAAAGTAAAGAATTAAGATCTATAATTAAACCTGATAGCTATCAGTCTGTATCTCATAAAGTAGCTGCTTTAAGGAATTATTGTCATAGGAATATTAAATTAAATAATTCTAGTGGGGTAGCTTTGTTTCAGAAATATCAATTTTATAAAGATTATTTGAGTGTTGGATACTCTGATAAATTTGTTAAAAGTATTTTATTTAATAGTAATATTTGTAAGGATGTAAAGGTTAAAGAAAAATATGATTTTATTTCTTTGCCATTTAAATTGTCTTCTTATAAAATTGTGTGTAGAAATAGTAAATTGTTTGGAAATAAGAAAATCGCTTGGAAAAGGGGTGTTGCATTGAATATATATATATATAATAAAATTTTTGCTGGTAAACATTTAGGATTAGTTATCATCCACTGTAAGAAAAACAGGTAATGTGTCTTTTTTATTCAAACTAATGTGATAGTGAATATATGACTCTAAATATGATTGTTCCTTTAATTAATATAATAGTTTAGATAATAATATTTTGAATTGTCCTATTGGATAAGAGATTCTTTTTTTATATACCTCATATTTTATTAATGTATTTTTATGCTATCTTAATATGTGCAAATTTATAGTAATGAATAAATGATATTCTGTTTGTATATTAAAAGAGTACTTATTATAATACTGCTAAATTTAATAAATGATAATTATTCCATGGCTACTGGTCAAGTAGAATGTTTCATTAGAGACTTTAATGTTGAATAAATGAGCAATGTGGATAGTACAATTATTTAGTGAAAGATAAATGCCTCCTAAATAAGGATTAATAATATACCAATATAATGATTTATTATGAGTATGAGAAATATTGGAGTTCTATAAAACGTGTACTAATCTTTCTTTATTTAGTAAATCTGAAAATACTTATGACATGTTAAAAATCTTATCACAGGAAACCTTTTTTATTGCTTTGTGCATTTGTGTAAACAACATTGTCTATCACACATCAATTGCAAATACCTGTCATCTTTTATTTGACAGCGCTTCTATAAAGGACTTTATGATATGAGCATCATAGAAATATTAATCTAATTATTTATATACTTTATTTATTCTATTTTATGCAATATTTTGTTTAATAAATTGTTTTGATTATTGCTTAAATAATGGCTTTGTGTTCTAATCACCATCACCACTGTCACATCAAATTTGTACACAGGGTCATATTATTAGAATTATAGAAGTATAATTTTATTAATACAATTTTCTTTATACTCTAGACAGTTTTATAAGTGAATATTATTTACATTAAAATTGTCTTATAGCTCATTCACACTATTGTTACAGCTCATTTTATATGCTAAAGTATGTGCTGGATGCAGTATCAAAATTCCCATTTCTATTTAGACATAATTTGTGAAACTATATTATATTGATATTTTAGAGTCTTATATTATCTGATGATTATTAGAAATAATATGTAGATAAATATTATTTTAATACTCATAATGTTATATTAGCCACACGTATTCTGTTTATTGTTCATTGTGATTGGAAATTTATTAGCTTATAATATATAATAAATGCTGAATAAACCCCGAGATTGAATATAAATATTAACGTATACATGCAATAGTACAATAGCAGATGCCATTCATGTGATAGGTATTTTGCTTAGTAATTATATATATATATATAATAAATAATTATATATATATGTTATAACGGGTACTGTATTATATATAAATATTGAAATAAAAATATTCATTTTAAGTTTATTCAGATGATTGGCAAAAGAGAGATTAATAGAGGATTAAAATATCAAAGAGCATGTTATTGCCAGTTAAATATAACATAATAAGTTATATTCCAATTTAGTTTAGATATAAGTACGCACGTTAGATATAAGGAATTTTATTTAAGTTTTAAAAAAATGCTTTTATTTATTTACTTTTTTGTTTAAAATAAAGAAAATAAAGTTTTCTTTTCTTTTTAAATAAGAGTTTAATTAAGATAAAAAGATTTAATTAAAAAAACTTTAATTAACAAATTCCAAGTTAAAAAATTTTTTAATCACAATGTATTGGATTTTACAGAAAATAAATTGAAAAATCAGAATTAAAATGTTTATTATATTTTTGTGTTATTAATATTAATTACTTTTAAAATGATATTTTTTTAATCTGTAATACATTTTGTTAGACATTTTCATTTCTTTGTTACAAAATTTTATTTTGTTTTAAAAAATACTAAATTTCTACAATAGCTTTTTTTATATATAATTATGAGATTAAAGCTCTCTAGAAAAAAAAAATCGTTTAGTATAAATAATGCACTGCAGAAACCAGTTTTGTCTTCTTTCTTTTATGATTCTCTTATTTAATATAAGAGTTACCATCAAACAAATGCAGAGGTTCCTGACGTTTTTCTTTTCTGGTACCTCTTGACTTGTCTTTTCATTTATGAATACCTCCATCTTTAATATACCGCCCCCCCCCATTTTTCTACAGAAACAATATTGCTTTTTTTATTATATCGTTTAATGTTATTCAGTTATCTTTAATTAACAAGTCAAATTAATGGTAAATTTTAAAATAAATTTTTGATCACATTAATGTATAATGAAAATTCTTAAAAATAGTCAATGATTTCTGTTAATATACATGTCTCTTCAAACATAGCTCTTCTTAATAATTTCAATGCAATCCTTAAGCTTCTTTAGTGGGTGTGATTCAAATGAAGATAGATACACTATTATATTAGGAACCACATTAATTTTATTATAACTTTTATTCTTAATAAAGGAATGGGTTGAAACAATGATTCAGCCTTTTCAACCCATGCCTTTATTCTTATTACTTTTTCTATTGATTTATTTTTTAAATTCGTTGTAAAGATGTTCCTAATAATTTGATAGCAGCTTTGACTTTTAGAATTTTGTGTGATTGTATAATTGTAAATAGAAAAGATTATATATTGGTCAATACATTCAATAAAGCAAAATTTAATGAATAGAAAAATAAAGTAGTGCTGGTTGAATGATTTTGCTTTGTCTTAAAATTTATTTTAGACTTATTTTAAAATCAGTTCTTGGTTCCCACACAAATAATACCAGGTGCATGATATTTTCCAGGAAACATGCTATCTTTTAAAATGAATTTAACTTGTGTAAACATTCTGTTATATATGTATTCTAGTTACTTCTAGAATTGAAATTATATGGGAGTTTTAAGCTAAATAAAATAAATTTGTACATTTTCATTTTAATAAATTAAAGATTTATAACTAATAATTTGATTCTAATGCTAATAAACAATTTTGTGTTGCAGCTTTCATATATATACATATATATATATTATTTGCGGGATATTCCATGTAGTGAAAAAGTTAAATGCTGATGTTTCAGTACAATATCAAGTACCTTCCTCAGAGAAAATAAATTTTAAAACTTCTCAACCAATAGAATTTAAATATGAGGAGAAAGAAAACAATTTTAAATCTTACATGCATTCTTATGATTTGAGAAAGAGGCTGCTCTGAGGAAGGTACTTGATATTGTACTGAAACGTCAGCATTTAACTTTTTCACTACACGGAATATCCCACAAATAATAATAATAATATGACATCTTTTATCTGTGACAATATTAGAATTAACACACACACATATATATATATATATATGTGTGTGTGGGTGTGCATGTGTGTTCATACATATATAATGATACCTACACAGATATGCATTTAATTTAAAATATACAAATATACATTATATATATGTACATACATTAGTATATGATAATATAGATGGATATATGTGGTCTTGGATGGGTTTGAACCTGAGATAAACATTATTATAGAACATAATGTGAAATGAGAATCTAGTCAATAAATACCATTTCAGTATAATAATAAGCTTTTCTGATTATATCATATAATTGCAAATATTAATAAATTCCAGTCATAAAAGAAAAGTATTACATATTTTAAATCAATATGTGACACATTGAAAGAATATATTGGTAAAAAAAACAGAAAACTCTGTTAAGACAATAAATCCAATGGGCCCTAGATCTACCAACATCAGGTTCTCAGGTTATTAAAAATTAAGAACTGTTACAAGTGATAAGATGAATATTTTAATCTAAACACAACAAAAAGGTACATTACAATAATCTTTTAATCACTTCAAGTATCCAGGTAATCAGATAAAAAAAAATCCAAATATTACCAGTCAGGATCACGAAGCAAAAGAAAATATTTCCACACCTAAGCTAATTCATCATCTCAAGAACATATAAAATTCTGGATTTGCATCTAGTATCAATTGCCTAATTTATAAAGTCACAATTCAAATACAAGATCTATATTCATGGCCCATTAGAAATGCTTGAAAGTTTTTGCAAAAACAAAATGGAGTCAAATTTTTATCATTGTTGCCTAGTCAGAATTTACAAAAAAGGCTCATCAACAGGACAATAAGAATTATTATTCAAGACAATTATTGATACTGTGTCAAATGTAAAAACAAATAGTCCAATGACAGAACAGTTCGACATAAAAATAATTTTTGATTCACAGCCAATTAATACAAGTATTTTTATACAAGCAATAAATAAAGCTAGAACACCTACATCTAACTTTTCTAATAAACAAAAAAAATACATGTTACCTTAAATAGAAAAAATAATTTTACATTTAATTTATATTAATTGATGCAACAAGTATCACTGCTTTATGCTTTATTATTTAGGACATATATAAATTCACTTCTTAACAACAAATATTTTCCAGGGATATACATACCCACACTGTTACAATGTAGCCTGCATAAGATATATCAATGATATCATTGTTTTTCTAACAACAACACAAACAAATTCATACATTAATTAAAATCATGAAGAAATTTACAAATACCTATAAACTTGAATTCAACCTAAATAAATAACATGGTACTGCATGGTACATATACACCAATAAAATATATGCAAGTACATTCCAAGGCAAATCAATGGCATATTTAAGATTCCCATTTCACCTAAGCAATATGGCTATGTGAAAACAAATACAAGATAAATGTTACACATAACAGAGCACATTTAAAAACAGACACAACGAAACACAAAGGTAAAAAATTACTTCACCTGACATATTTACAATTACATGTTCCTTTATACTTCAGTGCTCTAAATTACAGTGTCATGTACATAGTAGGTTTTCTATTTAAATAATTGTATACATTGATTATGATATAGTATGTTCACAATGAATAATGTTTTATTTTCTCATTCTAACATGCTGTAATATTATTGTAATGTGTAATGTGCCAAATTGTATGAATTAATTTTGTATGATGCGATCTTTATTTCGATTCGTAATATCTTATAAATTATCAGAAAAGTTCCTTTTAAAAGATATGTTACAACTAAAAATTCACACACTTAGATACTAAGGTCATTCTCATAGTAGTAAATAACATCTGCAATGACACAAGTATATTGAGTAGTCGGTAGGAATTTTCTCTTTTCACCTTTTTTAAAATGCTATGAAAAAGCAGAGGTTACCAAATAGCAAGCTTTTATTTATATTCATTGTTATTGTATATTAGAATAGGCTTTTGGGGAAAAAAACCATGTAGCAATTATATATTGTGTATATATATGCGTACGTGCTTACATATTTTTAAATCATTGACAATGGATTAATTTCACTTTTTAAAATATAAAAAAATCAATACGTATAAATATAATATATTTTATAGTTTTGTTCAAATCTAACTATGTGTGCATCTCACTGAATGGTTTTCATATTTGTAGCAAAAATAAGGACAGTAATTCTCCGCTCAGTTTGCTATTTGTCTAGTGAGTAGAAAAGCAGGCATATTTAGAAATAGTCGAGAAAAAACAGCTTTTAAAATGTTCTCGACAAGATTTGCATTTTTAAATATGACTAGATCTTTTTACTACTATTCAAAATAATACATGATTACTTTATATATATATGTTATGCCAGATCGTTGCAAGATGAGATGAAATGTCTAATAATTAAAAAAAAAGATATAACTTTGTCTGTTTTTCTAAATTCGGACTCTACATAGCCATATCTATATACAGACTTGATTTACGATAATAAAAATACTTTAGTTTCAAAGAAGCAGAACAGAAAATAAGATTAATTTGAACTGAAAAGTTTTTTACAAACCCTATTTTTATTTTAAAATTCAAATTGATTAATTTTAAAAACATGCTATTACACTTCAGAGTACATGATTATCTTAGCCCTCATCTACTACAATGTGAATTCCATTTAGATTTTACAATCTTATCGGAAAGTCAAATTACTTGCAATTGTAACGTTAATGCAATAAAAATGAACATCTCTACTATGTGTTAAAATGAAAGTACATTTTCATTTATCACACCAAAACCAACGAATTCAAAAATGTACTTTTTAAAAAAATATACACACACTTTTAAATTCATTGATTTTAAATACAACCAAAATACACAAAACACAACTTTTTTCTTATTATATTTAATTAATTATCTGCATATATTATATTTATTTTAAATAAATGATCTGAATGGACATATAAATGTTTGAGCTTATAGCAAGAAAAAGATTAGTAACATTTAAATTTTCGATTACATTAGTTCTTAATAATGTTGCTGGTTTAGCATTGGTTCATAGAGTTACAGATTCTTCTGAATGCACTAACAATATTTTAGTTTCTGGAAATACAAATACTAATAAATCTAACTCAAATATTTATAGCAATGACTTTTTATGTTTAGCTAATAAGGAAAACAATGTGATTAATCTAACTAACATTAATCTTAGTGAGGCAGAATGTTCACTGTTAAATAAAGGTTTATCTTTTAGCCCTACAGTTCAGTCATTTTATCAAAAAAATGAATTTAAAATTCATCAGGATTTAGATAATTTTTCAAGAAGACTTAGATTAAGAGAATTTTTTGAAAACCAAGAATGTGATACTATTGGGAAATTACGATCTGATTGGACACCACCACATCAAAGGAATGTGTTATTAGATACGTACATTGATAATGTATATCAGGATATTATTAATGAAATTAGACTTAAACAACATAGTAAGTATAAGAGTAATTTAACATTGAGAGAGATGAATGCATTACGCAATTTAGTGAAAAGACAGGATATTATTATAAAACCAGCTGACAAAGGGGTATCGATAGTAATTATGAATAAAGATGATTATGTTAAAAAAGCTCTGGAGCTTTTAGATGATAAAATTTTTTATGAGCCTATTTCACTAACCACTATTAATCATTATTCAAGGATATACTTTTTAGTTTAAAAGATATGAGAGCTAGGGGTCTTATAAATAATAATGTATATAACTTTTTAGTACCAACCAAAATTCATCCTAGTAGTTTTTATATTTTTCCAAATATTCATAAACCTGGTTGTCCAGGCAGACCTATTGTAGCTAGTATTGGTAGTCCTACAGAAAATATTTCAGCATATGTTGATAATGTTATTAAATTTATTCCACCATCATTTAATTCTTATGTTAAAGATACTACTCATTTTCTTTGTATGTTAGAAAATATTAAATGTGAATTACCAGTTGATTGTTTTTTGGTTACTTTGGATATTGTATCATTATACACAAATATACCTCATGATGATGGAGTTGAGGCTAGTAAATGTGCTTTACAAGATAGAGAGTATGATCATGGTCTTATTACTACTATGGTTGAATTAATATATTTGGTTTTAAGAAATAATTTTTTTATTTTTTTACTTTTGATTCTAGATACTATTTACAGAAACAAGGTACTGCAATGGGTACAAAGATGGCACCAAGTTATGCGAATATTTTTATGTCAAAACTAGAGTCCTCTATACTTGATAATGCTAAGCTGAAACCTCACACTTGGCTTAGATATATAGATGACATTTTCATGATATGGCCACATAGTGAAGTTGAACTTCATAATTTTTTAAGTTATTTAAATAACTTTAATAAACATATTAATTTCACAATGAATTTTTCAAAATCAATTGCTCATTTTCTTGATGTTGAAGTTATTTACACTAATAGAGTTCTTACTACTACTGTATAAAGGAAACCAACTGATAATAACCGCTATCTACATTTTTATAGTAACCATCCTAAACAGTTAAAGGCTAATATTCCTTATAGTCAATTTTTAAAGATGAAGAGGATTTGTAATGATGAGAAATTTCTTCAACAAAATAATAGTATTTTATATAATAGATTGCTCAATATGAGGTATCCTAAGACATTGTTGGATAATGCAGTAAGGAGATCTTCTTTAATTGATAAAAAGAAACTTCTTTTATCTGAAAAAAGTAAAAAACAATTAGATGTTCCACCATTGATTCTTACTTTTAATAGAGATTTACCTAATATTAACCGGATATTGGCAAAACATTTTAACATATTACAGTCCACAGATTATTTAAAATCTATTTTTTCTGATCCACCTAAGGCTGTATATCGAAAACATAGATCACTTAGAGATATACTTGTCAAAACAAATTTTATTAGTAGTTCTGTACAGGAAAAGGGATGTTCTCCATGTGAGGATAAAAGATGTTTTACATGTAAACATATTGTTGTGACAAAAGTGGTCTTTAGTACTAAGAATCGTAATTTTAAATTATTTTAAATTATTTTATTTTAATTTTTAATTATGTTACATGTAAAAGTGTTAATTTGATATATTTGATAGAGTGTAGTAGATGTTTAAACCAGTATATAGGTGAGTCAGCAAATAGTTTACATGTCAGAATGACTAATCATAGATTTGACATTTTGCATAAAAATAAAGATAGACCGGTTTCAAGACATTTTAACTTACCGAATCATTCAATTGATGATTTAAAAGTAGTGATTCTTCAGGAAGGTTTTTCTTCTACAAGGGAGAGGAAACAAAAGGAGAGTTTTTTATTTTTAAATTCAAGACCTTAGAATGACATGGATTGAATTTGAACACTGGAACTATTACATCTCTGGGTTACCTGGTCTCCTAAATGATTTCTATATGTGTGTTTTTTATGTGAAAATTTTCTTATATGAGGTTTTTTATGCAAAGATTGGTTATATGGATGTTTAATATCTGTCTTTAATTGGTTTATAGATAAATAATTAGTTATTATAAATTATTGTACTTTGCACTAACTATAATTTTTGATTAAAATGTATAAGTATTTTAGTTTTTAATTAATATTAATGTGAGCACAGCTATTTTTTGTATGTGAGCATAGTCTAATTTTTCTATGTATGCACATATGTATATTTTAATTTTGGATTTTTTATTTTTATATTTATTTTAATATAAATAGAATTTAAGCTTCATTAGGAGGGAATGTAGTTTTTTTTTTTTTTTGTTTGAATTTTGTCATTGGTTGGATAGATATTCTGTGTTAGATTTTGTGACCAATCAGGGGGGTTTTGTTAAATTTTTAATCTTTTACCAAATCTGTAATTTTTGATTATCACCATTTTACTGTGTATTTTTTTACTTTCTGATGAAAACCAGTCCTCTGGTTGAAATATAATACTATTTATTGGATTTATAAGTCTTTTTTTGTTTTTATATGTATTTCCTTTGGTTAGTTTGTTATATATTAATATTTTGATATATATATATATATATAACATAATTTCCATTAATATGTAGAAATAGTATTATTTAATTAGTTGTAATTAACTGCTTTTAAATCTATTACATAGCCATCATGAATTCAGAAGTTTAGCGATGGTGAACTCTATAAACGTTTTATTCTGTAGTCTTTAGGTTTCCAGAGCTTACTATAAAAAACTGTAACAAATACACAGACATGACATATGTATATATACATTATCAATTTAAATCATTATTCTTTAAAAGCAATTGTCTCTCTGTGCTTTAATTTAATATTACCAATTAAGAATTTGTACATTTTTTTCTGAATGGATTAATGATCATATATTATTGATAGAACTTCTTTGTATCAATAATTTTAATCTCTGTGGTCAAATTGCAATCTTTAGTGTCTCTATATAATTTATATTATTTCATACTACCCTAGCTCCTGAGGAGTGCTAAAGCACAAAACCATTGGTCTGGGGTTTGGGTGTGATTTCTGATAAAGATATTTTAAATGCTTTAGATATAATGTCTGAAACTATCCTAGCGCCTCACTGAGGAGTGTTAAAGCATGAAACCATTGGTCTGGATGTGGTTTAAGATATTTTAAATGCTTTCTCTTGCTAAGCATTGGTGAGCAATTAGCAAAGCTTTTTGTTTATACTGTTATCAAAATTCTTTTTTTTGAAACTAGTACTGAGGTCAGTTTAAGTTCAACTATCAGGTTTAGCCACTTCATCACAACTGAAGTAATACTGAATTAATATTAAAGAAGAAAAACTAAAGAGAGATATTTAAATATTCAAATTCATTTTTGTTTACTTAATGCAAAGCCTATTTTTACATATATATTTAGATTTCTACAATAATCGTAAATGGCACTACTAATTTTAAGTTCTAAAGTATAATGGAGGAGTATTTAGTTACATAACAAAATACATTTTGCATTAATGGTATGGTATTTACACTTTTCAATTTATGGTTATTAATTCGATTATATTTTCATACTGAATGAAGTGATTAACTATATATGTATATAATTGAAGTATTTTGTCAACTTTAGTGCTATGATAAAAATTATCATAGGATTATTGAATCCCTAGATACAAATGGTCATATGAAATTCCATGCTTTGAATTTCTTTTTATTGATATTCTGTCAATTTAATTATTATTTTTTTCTGAAAATAAAACTTAACTTTTATATTTCTTTCCTTCTCATTTATGTTTTTATGTCTTGGGGTTAAAATTAAATTCATTATGTAATTAAGTTTCGTTAATCTGGCATTTTGCTTTACTGCATTCTTTTCTTTAAATGTCTATTTTTTAATTTTTTTTGGAATACATCTCAACTTCTTAATCTATATTTGTGTGTGACTATGAGTAATTTCATGCTAAATATTGTTTTCTGGCTTCAATGGGCATTTTTATGTACCACAAACTCTTTGGGAAAAAAAAATTCAATTGTGTGTGTATATATATATATATATCTTATAAATCTTATAAATTAAGACAATTCTGTCACTAAAATATAATAATTTAAATATAATAATAATGTTTCTTATATAAAAAAATATTAAGAGCTTTAATCATAATGCATTTTCAATGTTTTTGTTAAAGTATAATGAATTGCTTCTGATTTTGTTAACTGCTTTGATAGCATAATATTATAACCTATACAGGTATTCATTCTGATTTTTCTTAATTAAATAAATTAAATAAATTTATAATTACAACTTTAATTAAATGTTGAAAATGAATGACAACATATACAGTGATTATGTAAAGAGAAGGTGTAAAATTTTTAAATATGAAAATTTTTTTGGCACCTTATGGCTGGGGCATCATCGATAGCAACTGTCAAGATCTTACTCAGAGAAATTTTTGTTTTAAATGCATGAAATATTGACTCTCCTATGATATCAGTATGCAAAATTATTATCAAATAATAATTCTTAGCATATTTTTTTGGTGAATCGCGTTAAAATTTTAAGGCATTATTTCATAGCAAAATTGATTCATGAAGCTGTATTTAGAGAACTGGAATGATGCAAATACTTTTATAAAAATCTTCAATGTTTATTTTTGCACTATAATATTGCTCAAAGAAATTTTCTTGATACTAAAGCCTTTCTGTTAGTATATTATTATTATTATTATTATTATTATTATTATTATTATTATTATTATTATTATTATTATTATTATTATTATTATTATTATTATTATTATTATTATTATTATTATTATTATTATTATTATTATTATTATTATTATTATTATTATTATTATTATTATTATTATTATCATCATCATCTTATATATAGTCTGTAGAATTAGTTCTTCACCAATAGTAGTTGACAAATTTTGTATCCTGTCGTATTCTATTTCTATTGTTTTTTAAATAATACAGAAAAATATTAAAGATATAATTTATTTTTAATAATAAATGCCACATATTAAATGCTACAGTACAATCTTGAAACGGTCTACAACTTATGTAGCAATCATGAAATCTAAAACGATTATAGATAAAATAAAACAAATCTAAAAATTAGGTCTTCTAGCAGTTTAGTTGCATACTGCAATTAACAAAGCTCCTAAAGTACTCTACTAACCTAATATTCTGCTGCCTTTGCTGTATATACTAGGTAATTTCATCTGTCATAGTTCTTCATTAAGGTTTTTAATTTTTAGTCGTTAAATGAACCCACTTCTTCCAGAATAAGATGATTAACTCTTTGTAAAAAAGTCATTTAATCATATTAATTATTCAAGCACAAGTGCATGTGTGGCGCAACTGCTCCCAAAAGCTGTTAATACAAATACAAATAGCTAACTAAAAATATTAAAACAGCTGAGCGCTTTCAAAGGATCTTGCCTTCATAATCATAGCTTGCTTACGTTTAAATTTATGCAAATATGCTAATTCCATCTTTTTGATAGAGAAAAACACGTGTCCTTCCTGTTTATGGCATCGCTGTCGCGAGAGATCCTACCATCGTATGTAGAGAGAGACATGACCTCAAAAGAAAGATCAAAGAGGCTTTATTTATCTCTCGCGACAGCGATGCCATAAACAGGAAGGACACGTGTTTTTCTCTATCAAAAAGATGGAATTAGCATATTTGCATAAATTTAAATGTAAGCAAGCTATGATTATGAAGGCAAGATCCTTTGAAAGCACTCAGCTGTTTTAATATTTTTAGTTAGCTATTTGTATTTGTATTAACAGCTTTTGGGAGCAGTTGCGCCGCACACGCACTTGTGCTTGAATACATACATTTCCCAAAAGTAAAATTATTTAACTTAATCATATTAATTATATAAATAATTTAGTTGTTATTCTTTCTTCAAAAAATGTCTATTTTCACTTTAGATGTTCCCACAAATTTGTTTAGCCATGCTGCTACTTGTCATCTTCCTTTTTCTTGAGAGATAGAGAGAGGGGGGAGGGAGGGAGAGAGGGAGAGAGAGGGAGGGAGAGGGAGAGAGGGAGGGAGAGAGAGGGAGGGAGGAGAGATAAAGGGAGAGGGAGATAAAGAGGGGGAGAGAGTGTGTTCCAATATTAAAGATATATCAAACTGACTGTGTATTTTTATCTTATCAAATTTGTTTAATACATCAAGAAATAGAGAATAGTTACAAAAATTATGAGAAGGAAAAATTAATATTTAGTGAGATGTACATATGAAATACAATGTTTCAAGTTAAAAAAATATTCATACTGTGCAAAACAGTACCAATGCTAACTTCAACTTTAATTTTCAAAGCCAATATTTATTAGAAAGCTTTCAGCACTATCATTTTATCCTTTTCTTTTGAAAATTGTCTTCAAACATGTGAGGTTGATTGACTAACATGGATCTCAGACTATTGATTGGGAGGCACAACAGCAAATGTTCAAACAATTATTCCTAATTCATTACAACAACTATAATAATCATGTTTTAGTGGTGAAAGTTACAGATCAATTAGATTGAGTTGTAGCATTGCAGCCTTATTTTGAAAATTTCATTCTAAATAAATAAATGTTCAGAATTACAAACAGCAATTTGAAAATTACATAGAGATGAAATCTATCAACAATAGTCAACTGTACTGTGCTGAGATATTGATAATTTAATTAGTGGTAAAACATTTGAAACAGTTTTCATTTGGCCACCACCAAATGGCATCTAAAAAAATATCCTTATTGCTGAAGGTTCTATCAAAATATTAAACCATGTTAACACTCAATCACAAATTTTGTCCAACATTATGAGGTCATTTGGAAAATTATGAATTCACATTTTTATACGAGTGCAGAGCAATAATTAACAACATTTTAATAAGACCACAAATCATTCCAGGAATCAAAGATAGTTTGTTCCCACAAATTTGAGTATTTAAGAATCATAACCAAGGCTATAGCACTGGGAACATCATGTCAACTCTAAGAAGTCTTCAACAAGACAGCCCATGAAATATCATATCTAAACTCATACATGGAGAGCAGAGTTCAATGGCATGTACCTATGTTGTGGAAGAAGCAACTTCTTTTAAAAAAGTGTCAAATTGATATATTAAAACTGCAATGCATAGGTCATCAAAGTCTTCAGGTAGTAAAAGTATGAATTACAACACTTACCAAATCATAGCTACAAAGACAAATTGAAATCATATGGTTCAATGAGTTATCAACATATATCAGAGTTAATGTTTCTCAGCCAAAAAATATGAAGATCACTTTAGTGTTGTCAATACTGAAGGTAACCTTATAAAGTTTAAAGTGCATGTTTTGGCCTCAGATTTCAATTTTTGTAAGTTAATATAATCATGGTTTTGCCTCGGAATAAATTTTTTATATCTTAATATAATAACACCACATGTTTTTTTTCTCAGAATCAATTTTTATAACTTAATATAATAATACCACATTTTTTACCCAGAATCCATTTTTATATTTTGACCTAATAACACCACTGCTGCTATCAAATAAGATGTTGCTGAATGTATGAGAATGTGACTCCCATATACATTGACTGAATATGTGAAAGAAGTATAGGAATCTTTTGGAGAAGTTTAAGATCATATCAAAAACTGAATCAAGTGACTGGGAATGATCCTTAATTGTTATTTCACAATCTGAATGTGGGGCCTCTGCATCAATAACAAAGTGGGTGTTAGTGAGCTCCTGACAGGGATTTTCTGCTAAATCTCTCATCAATTTTTACATTCACAATTTTCACATTTACACATGAATAACAAATCAAGTGAAATACAGACCATTTCAAACAACAAAGACATACAAAATACACAGATGGTCATTTGGCATCAAGATGACTTTTCCTGAATTCAAATGAATAATTTATCAGATCCTATGAGACATTCCAAAATGGAGGTGTACTTGATGATAAACAGGACAACCAAAATAAAATTCAAGCAAAACCTATTACTGGGACTTGGAATAACTGTGGAACTATAATATTCATCTGAACAAAAAAAAGTGTTTGTTGCTCAAAGAAATATCAAATTCCTTAGACATGACATCAAATTGAAGAAAAATTCTAAAATCTCTTTAAAAAGTGAAAGACATTATGGAGATGTATCACCCCAATTAAATCAATGATGTGTGGACATTTTGAGGGTTGCAACATATTATTTTACACCAAATTTTTTTTTGACAATGGCCACAGCATTATGCATATGTCTGCACAAATGCACAAGATTCAAATGGGGAAGTCAATGTGAAATAGCATTTATCAAAGTAAAGTTGGAAATCACAAGTGATCAAGTGTTTATTCCATTTGATCTTCAAATACCAGTTCAACTAATGCATGACATGAATCCATATAGGGTCTTGTAGTGTTATTTTATACTATAAAGGGGCAAGAACAACCTACCATGTTTGCTTCAATGTCTTCTATTCTTTCAGAACAATATTTTCAGTTGATCATTTTTAATAAATGCTTGCTAACAAACCCACTGAAGATTCTAAACAGATTATTAATAGCTTGTGAAAAATTTTCAAAAAATACAAAGCTTAACACATGATTTAAGCACACCTTAAAAACTATGCAGAATTTCTGTCAGGCTTCAACTATAAAATGCAAACTAAGAAAGATGTTGATAATGCAAATGCTGATTGCTTATTTAGAATACCTATTCTATTAACTCCTCAGATTGATAGTTCACTCAATAAAAAAGTCCATCTATTGTACAAGAAAATAATTAAAACTGTTTCATTGAGCAAAATCACTTACAACACAATTCATTAAGAAATCAGGAAAGATTAACAACTGATAAAAATAATCATAGCTTCCAGATCCTGAAACTGTCTATAACATTTTTTTTTTCAGGGCCAACATGTTATGGTTCAACATCTGCTAAAATTAACTTTCCTTTTAAGAGCCATAGTATATCATCATTAGTATAGCAATAATGAAGCAATTAGTCCAACACTATGTATATTGGTACAATATTTACAAGGTCATCAAGTGCATATAGCACATACACAATGTAATATGCAGATTCCCAAAAGCTCATCCTTAGATGAAACCAGAAAGAGATTGACAATATATCCATATCAATTATGCAGGTCCATTAAAACCATGTCACTTCTTGGTCATCGCTGATGAAAATCTACAAATCAAACCCATTACAACTCTGCCAATGTCACTATCAACTATTGATATTTTTATATCAGATAATGCATCAATATTCACCAGAGAATATTTCTAGAAATATTGCAAAAATTTATATATATGACAAAAGAGTATTGCATCAACCTATTCAGCTACAAATAAAGTTGAATGGAATGCACAGACTTTATAGAAATGTTTGTTAGCTGTGACAAAAAAATCAGAATCTATGCACCACAAAGTCTGAGAAATATTTTTCCAAAATTGCATCATTCCACTCAACAATAGGCAAAAACTCCTTCTGAATTATATTTAAATCATCAAATTTAATTCAACTGGATGTTCTAACACCAATCAAGTTCAAGAAAAGCATACCATAAAAAATCAGAGTGGAAATTAGAAACTGTCGTGAAGAAATTTGGTCACTATTACCATGCGAAACTTAACAATGAATATACACTGAAATTGCACATTGATCAACTCTGAATAGTAACATAAAGAAAAAATTAGTATTAATTTTGGATGAAACTAAAACATTTTAAAATAATGGTGATACCAACAACAGATCCCAAAGGGCTTGAAAGCAGACTCCCGCAGCAATTTCAACTCCCAGCAATTCATCATCTCTGGATCCTGCTGCAACTTTAATTTTTCTGCCAATGTGCCAATTCAAGCTTGAATGTCATTAACATGTCCCTCCACAAAATTACCTCCTATAATTGGCTGTTACTGGGAGTGTTCAAGAATAAGGGTAAATAACTATAATAACTTTTGAGTTGTTCCCACAACTTTCTATGGTATTGCCTCTACCTGTCATCTTTTTTGAGAGAATTTTAGTAATAATATGTATTAAATTAGCTGAATATATTGTTATCTTATCAAATCTATCAAATATATCAAGATATCTACAGCAGAATCAAATACCCTATATTATTCTATATATAATAGTAGAAATTATGAGATGATACACTTTACAGAGATAACTTTTTATCTTTTCATGTATCCAGAAAACCACAAATTATTAATTGTGACTTGAGGCTAAACAAGTTCACTCCATTAATCTACATCATAGCTCTTTTGTCCTATATTTAGATAAATAAAAGTTCTTTTACTTCAAACATAAATTGTTATAAGAAGTTAAACTTGGACAACTATTTTTTAATAGGTAAGAGAATGCAAAAGACTAAGTAACATCTTTTCTTGACATCCTCCAAATAATAATTCATTTTTTCCAGAGACTTGTAATATTCTCATAGATTTTAATATGCATTTATCATATACAACATTGAGTTAAATAATATAAAATTGATTTTTAAATCAAAAAATATCATAAATACTGTTTCAAAAGACTACCTCTCCATTCATGCAAAAACCATCCTCTAAAATGTGCATTATTTCTGAAAATGACCTATTAGTATCTGCCAATAAATATAAAAACTGTTCATTAAAAAATCATTGTCATTATATAATAAACTTATATGGAACACTAAACAGTAGAAATTACCTTAAAAAAACTGGCATATTTTTGCATAATGGTCTCTTGCTATAGAATCATTATTTTTAATCTTCATTCATTATAGTTTTTCATTGCATTATACCATCTGATGTTTCACTTACAAATTTATAGTCTTCTAACCCAAATTAAAAACATTTATTGCTTTTTCATCTACCAAATATGAATAAACTTATGAAAGACTAATATGGTATGTCTTCAAATATATTACTTCTATGCTATCATTATTTTTCAAAAATATTCAGTTATTGTAATACACATGAACTGAATATTAATTTTGAATTTCAACTTCACTTTACTAATCACTGATTGTAATGTACTTCAAGAAAAGTATTTGGAAACAAAATATTTGAATTTCTTAAAATAAATGTAAGAACTTTACTTATTAGTAACTAAGGAAACATTGATTCTGTCTGTTCTGGTATAGAAATGGGAAAAAAATTATTGAACACTTTATAATCAATGTTCTTATTTACATTCCCATCATTATATAATATGTATCAATCTCAGTATGTACTAATTATATATATATTGTAACAGAATATAATATCCCGTCACATTATTTTAAAATGAAAATAAAAAGATCGTAAATAAAATTGATTTATTAAAAAAAAAAAAACTTAAAAACTGAAAAGTAAAAGTTGTTTAATATATATATTGTCACGCAGATGGAAAACTTAAACTATTTTAAGAAAAAGTATTTAAAAGAATTTTTTGTTGTAAAAAAAAAAGTAAAAATATAAAGATTGATATTTTAAAAATAGAAATAATGTTGATTTCTATAATCTTAGAAAATGGAAATGATTGTCTTATTAATTAAATGATTGTTCAAAAGCAAACTAGTCTTTGAGGCATTTAAAATAAATTAAATGGTCAGATAAGAAAATACAAAGAAATTAAATTGACCACTGCAAGCACGAAAATGACAGCACGGACCATAACTGAAACATGAGAGGATTAGTGACGTCTTGCTTGTTGAATCCCAAGATCTAATGATAAGAGGCTAAGAAAAATATAAAAGCCAAATCATTATTATAATTCTTATCTGAGAGCTGACTATGAATATGTCATTATAACTAGCTATATTGCAGATTTTCACGATGTGGAAGTCTGAATAAATTTAATTTTCCGTACAACCAGCTGAGGCCTATTGATGACAGATCCTGACCAAATGCATGGCAAGTTGCAGTTTCATTTCAAAGAAGGAAAAAATCTATGAAAGTGATCACAAAGATGGACTTCTAAATCTGCTAAATCCGTAAAGTATGAACTCTTGTGTCTATCTAATAAGAACTTTCCTAAAATTGCAATGAATTAATAGCTGAAAATAAGAACTCTTATCTGACTTAAAGAATGCAAATTCAATTGTTAATATTTTTTATGCAGATGTTTAAGCAATCATTTCCATTTTATTATTTTTGAGTGTGTGTTTAAGTTGGGTGTAGATAGCTGCATGGATAAAAATTAATAACTATGTCTAAATTCGTTTATGTTTAGTTTAAAGGATTTTAATTTCAGGCTATTTGTTTCATAGTTAGAACAATGCTTGTGGAGGGATATATGGGTGTTTATATCAATGTAATGTGAAGCATGTTTAGCATACAGGGCAATGTGCCCAACTGAATGCATGACCCCAAAGAGGCAGTCATATCATTGCAATGGTCACAGATGTATTTCCTGTGCCATTGTCCCCTTCTAGCTCTGGAGGGATTATAAGTCAGCAGAAAGATCCTCTCCCCCATGTGTAGCACACTTGAAAAAATATATATATATACATGATTCCTTAGTCAGACAGATGCCCATTCCTGTTCTGGACACGGATCATTCCCTTCAAATAATATCATGCTCTCAGATGCGTATTCCTGTCGGTGTGGTTTTATGCTAGCATCTTCATATTGCATTTGGTTGCGACTATATATCTGGAAGCAGGCATTGGGTTGGCTACAAACTTTTAGTCTGAGATTGAATGAATGTTTTGATAAGTTTTTAAGTGGAAAAAAATCTATGTAGCCTATCTATACTCAACATGCTAAAGTAAAATATAATTTAAATATCCATCTGTGCGGTCTATTTAAATAGTAATTTAGATTAAGAAAAAATTAATGTTAAAATCTAAAAATAAATTTATTCCTCAATTTTAAATGTGCGTTAATAAAAATCTATTTGTGTGTTAATTACTGGCAGTGGCTTCTTTTATTTTATTGTTTTAAATATTAATATATTTTGAGAATCTAAATCTATTAAAACTTATAAAAATGTTTAAAATCTCTGCTACTCTATGAGCTAGTGACATTGGGCAAACGGTCAGAATAATATATATAAATTTTTTTTTTTGAATCTTAACTTACGTATCTGCCTACTATATAATTTTTTCTAGGTTCAAATGCCTAGATGGCGCCCTTGTAATGCGGATACATTAAGGCTCATTTCAGTGACCATTAAAATATATATAAAGCTATTCTTGAATATAAATATAACCACATATACCATTTTTATCTTCTTTTTTTTTTTTATTAAGAAATAAATTTATTTCAGAAGTTTATATGAACTATGATACATAGTGTTACATGAAATCAAGGATCCATGGATGTACCACTTCATTGCTCTGACCACCCAAGGAACCAGGTCCTATACAGTCCTGAGCATTTACTTGCACCAGCTTTTAAAATGACATTTTCAATCCTACAGTTAAATATAGGGAATTTGGACTCAGACTTTCAAGCCCCTTCACTATCCACACTACTGATACACATGACCACACACATGCAGAAAAGATAAGTAATTACCAATATGCATATTTCATGCTAAACCAGTATTCATCAGTTGGTCCAGACTACCATCTCCCATACAGATATATAATCAGTGCTCAGATTATATTAAGATCGCAAATCCTTACACTTTAATGGACAGGCTTCAACCCACTCCAACTTTCAACTCTTCAGCCATCCATACAGCTAAAAAATTTAATTTTTATTTTAAAATAAATTTAATAAAATATAAATCAGAGGCAGGGATTTAGCATTATTGGACATAAAAATAGCTTTGTGGAGTCTGGTATCCAAGCACCACTAGAATGCTCCATTTATAAACTGGAATTTTTTAAACACAGTTTATTTGTGATAACATTATTTAAATTCCAAATATGAAACTTTAATTGTTTTTACTACACATTTAATTATTTGAAATAGTGATTGTATTTTTCATAAAATATAAGAAATATAAATACTTTTTTATTTAATTATAAATTTATTAAACCACATTAATTACATAAGTAATATTTACTGGAGCTATCACCTCGAGAATATGCATGTAAAAATGCGATAGTAGGGACCTCTACAGGTGTTTAACCACAAGCTTACACTATGGAAGAAAAGAGGGGAACCCTTCTTTACTTCAACATACTTTCTATTTAAATAGGTGAAGCTGAAGTGGTTAGATCTGCAAGCGTGAAACTATTCAATATTTCACTGATTAAGTCCACATCTCTTTTTACACATTAATACTCACGAAATCTTTCAATTTACAATGAGTCAATGGAAAGATTTTATAGTTAGAAATCTATTACAGTAATTTAAAGTTGTAATTATAAATTTATTAAACACACATTAATTACATTAATTAATTAATTGCATTTTCTCGAGGTGATAGCCTCAGTAAATATTACTTATTTAATTATGTAAACAAGTTACCAATTGTCAATATAATTGGAGTATTTATTGGGATATAAATAATTTTTCTACTTAAAAATTAAAATTTGAGATAGCCAATATAATGTAAGTACAATTGTTCTATTGTTTAATAAGTAATGATCTTTAATTTCTGAGGTATAATGAAGCTTCACTGATAATTAAATATCATATAATCATTAGATTATAGTTTATACTGAACTTGTCACATACTAAATTTTATAATGTTTGTAATCAAGTTACAATAGCTTTGATTATCATATTGTAATCAATTATGGTGTTGTCCTCTAAATTAAAGATTTTTATCTGCATTGATATGATAAATCTGAACTAAAATATATTTTACATGTTTAATTTAAAATATGATTAAATTATAATTTTAATTATGATTGATTAAATAGAATGATTGTAATTCTAATGTCAAGTTACAGAATTAAGTTGTAAGCATTTATTTTTATATGATGCTATGCATACAATTGTATACATTCAAAGATCAGCCTTTCAAGCTAATTGTGCATGCGTCTTCTGCAAGTGTTAAATAATAAATGAATACTTCACTCTACAATACAAGATATAGTATTTATGCAGGAATAAAAAGAATCCTCTTATTCCTACGACTCAAATTCTTTTATATGAGCAAATCCCAACATCGTAGATAGTAATTTAAAGTGAGAATTCTACTCTCACGCTTTATTCAATAGTACTTCAGATTTGTCATTTATTCCAACATCGTAGATAGTAATTTAAAGTGAGAATTCTACTCTCACGCTTTACTCAACAGTACTTCAGATTTGCACATATAAAAGAATTTGAGTCGTAGGTATAAGAGGATTCCTTTTATTCCTGCATAAATACTATATCTTGTATTGTAGAGTGAAGTATTCATTTATTATTTAACACTCGCAGAAGACGCATGCACAATTAGCTTGAAAGGCTGATCTTTGAATGTATAGACTTAAGTTGTAAATAATTAATAACAATTTGCATATTTAAACAGTGGATGATGTTTATATTATTCATAAAAAGATTAAGTAATAATGAAATAATTATTATTACATAAACATGTTACTGTACACTTATTTTACAACTTAATATCCTTTACTTGTTAATTTTTCAGGAGATTATTTTTCTAAGCAAAGTAAGTTTTGCTAATATTTAAAGTTTTTCTAAGTCTGCTACCATTTAAAATAGGAATAATATTTGGATACATTTCTTAATCTATTTGTATTCATACATAGAAACTATTTGATTTGGACCGAATACAATTTTTTATGCTTCAATTTCCAGAATTTATACTTTAATTTTATTTTGAGAAATTATAAAATTACGTTATAATGATAAAATAAATGTAACATCTATATTTAAACATTTTCTTTATTAAATATTTATGTTTATATTCTAACAACAGTTAAATGAAATTATTCCGGTATCACACTAAAAAGTTAACTATACTTTCTAGAAATAAAAAAAAACAACCTATTCGTTTTAAATAGTTTGTAAAGTAAAATGAGATTCAAACTAGTAAAGTCAAGTTATAAAAATAACAATACGAACAATGCAATTTTCTATGTTTGAATTAAAGTAACTTTTCCTATATATTTTAGATTAAAATTATTCTGGCTGATCTTGCGAGAAAAAACGAAAGATTAGATTATCTCATAAAATAATTTTTCTTGTCTCTCTCTCAATTTCTTCCTCTCTATATATATACACACATACATACGAGCATTTGTAACAAGTGATATTTTTAAAAAAAAAAATTAAAAAAGGGAAAGAACTACAGTATAGTTAGAATCTATAAAGTTAATATTATCTCAATTATTTAATAAAACTTTTTAGCGCATTTTCATTAATAATTTTTATTAGATAAGTTATACAAAGTAGGTATATATATATATAATATGTATGAAAATTGGAGTTAACTATATAAAATTTATTATAGCAATACGCATTATATAAATATCAAGCTGTAATCTGTTTAGTATATGTTTATTACGGCTAATAATACATAGATTATCTTTAAATTCTCAGTTAATTTACGTTGCAGTATAATAAAATATAGACGGCTAACTTCAATTTTGTTTCATTACATATATATACACACACACCAACATACATCTTTATATTTATTTCAAACAATTTAAAAAATCAGTTAATTATTAAAATATATTATGCTTAAAAAAATTATTTTCTATATATATTTAAAGTTTATTTATTATACATTATTATACATATATATTTTTTTAAAAAAGCACAAGTTACAAACAATAAATGAATAAAAAAAAATGAAAATGATTAAAAGCATTTAAAATAATTTCATTTTTATTTACACGTCGATCAAATATATAATATTAAAAGCATGTAAATTTTTTACTTTATTATTTTTAACTTAAATTAAGAGAATTAAAATACTTGTTTAATATAAAATATGAATTGTATATTGAATGTCGCTAAGTTATATAATTGTAATTTAATTTTACAGATTGTCAAAGCAATTTAAAAGTCTAATTTTCTAAAGAAAATATTAAAAAAAGGCTTTCACAAATAAAAATACAACATAATATTAAAATGGCATTTTATGATAATACATTTACAAAAGAAAAGATATTAACATTTTTTTTTTAGGATTTACAATTTTATTTATTTAAATTATATTTAAAGAACAATTATTATTTTATCAGTATCTTTTTTAACGAAAGTTAGTATTTTAGATAAAGCGGTTAGAAAAAAAAAAAGTTAGAAGGCAAACATTATTCTAATAGCAAAGTAAAAAATATTACAAAATACTAGGCGTTGAAGAAAGAGGAAAGAGTTTTTTTATTAAAAAAAAAAAGTGAGAAAAAAAAGTGCTTTACCTGCGTTCAATATAGCTGGTCCTGTTTTAGGTGAAATATAAATGGTTATTATTGAATAAACAATTTCTTTATTTTATTTTTTTAGGGGAAAAAAAACTGTTTATTACATCAACTTTTTATGATAGGGGATAAAAAGGATATAATCGTGCATGTTGTGCAAAGAGAAAGTGCTAACAACAATTGAAGGGTAGGAGAGATACACTCAAGCACACGAAGCAGGTTATTAAGTTAAAATATTACTTTTTATAAAAAATATACAAAATTTAATAAAAATATTTAATATTTACTTTTATTGCTACAATTAGCAAAGTAATAAAAATGATGATTGTTTGAGTTATAAAATTTATTTTTAAATCAATAAACAACATCACAACAATAAAAGAATTGTATATATATAAACACATCAATAGAAAATAGTTCAGTTGAACTTTTAAATAGTGCATAGTCTATTATTATTTAATTAATTGCATAGTTAAAAAGCAAATCGAAGATTTAGTTCTCTGGGAATTATTTTTTGTTATATCTATCTGTTCAAAAAACTATAGAATGCACAAATGGGATTTGGTGGACATATATGAGTTTTTTTAAAAAAAAAAGATTAATAGCTTTAAGATATTAATTTGTATTTTTAGTAATAAAATATATGATTTTAATTACTAACGAATGAATTTATGCTACTGATGATGAACAAAAAATGTAAACTAACATGTATTACATAGTTTAGTATACAAGTAAAATAATGATCACAAGAATCAAAGATGCATCGACAAGAATTCGGCTTGTCTTTTATGGTGCTCAGATGTCATGTAACCTTATAAGGAAATAATCATTCGAATTGATTTTTGTTTTATTAATTACGTTAATAGCAATTATAATTCCAGCATTTTGTTCAAATTGTATTTTTTTATCTTATATAAATTAAAAAAATTAAATATTGTCCAAGTAAATAGATAATGGGAAATGATGGGTGTATACACATATATAAAAAATCATTTTCAAATATATTTACAATATATTTTTTCAATTTTACTGTAAAATAAAACAATCATCATTTTTAATAATAATATTTGATATCTTAGGAGCAATTATAATAAGTTATAACAAGCTTTCAAAATATTAAATAAAATAAATTTGTGTAATATTTATATATGTTGGAAAAGTTTGTTGAATTTAAAAAATGTAAAATGATGATGTGAAAATGAAAACTGTAAAATGAATTCAAAGAATGAAATGTCAACTCTTAAGATATCATGTTATAATGCTTTATGGATTTTGGAAATGGTTGGATGTAAGCTGAGAAAGTAAATAGAAGGTCCAATTACTCTTAAGTTTAACTTCTTACTTGGCTTTTTTCCTGAGAATTTCCTGCGCGTCTGGGTAAAACTTGATCACTTCGCGCAAGTCCGACTTACTCAGCACGAACAAATTGGAGAAACCACGTGATCTGACATCAGCGGTACGTCTATTTCCGCCTTCCAATTCCAGCAAACTAAAAAGAAAAAGTCCAAATATAAAAACCACAGTTTGATTATAAATATGATTTTTTTAATATGAGCGATATATTGCAATTATTTATTATAGACTATTTTAAGGCTACATTAATAAAAAATTTATTTGTCCAAAAAGAAAATTAATTATTGCTTTGTTATTATAATAGTTACGCTTTTTAGTCCGTTTTTCTTTTTAAAGAGATAATAATTGAATTGTCTAAAAAATATATGAGAAATTAAAAAAATAATTTATAAAAGTGTAATGTCAATAAATAAAAGATAATTTTAATTCAGTTAATGTTTTAAAATTATAAATTCCTGCACATATGTCTATAGACAGAAAATTAGAATAAGCTATTAAGATACCAGAGCACTACGATCACGTGATCAAATGATTATCATACGCGATAGGATATTATTGGTTGCTATCTCTTAAAGTAATAAATAAATTATGATCCTCCAGAGATTGATTTTTATTTTTTGTTAACTGAATACCGTTTAATTATATAGAATTTAATAATTAGATTACAGGCAAATTTGGAATTTTTCTTCCAAATGATTAACTAATCATAATGTTTTTTTATTATTAGCTAGAGAGTAATGATTTCAGATTAATCTTGATTGTTCAGATAAGTGTAGATATATTGATCACCTCTCAACCATTTATAAGTAATACTGTTTTATATTTAAAAATACATTTACTTTATATATTTGTGTATTGTTGTTTTTTTTTTACTAAAACTTTGTGATTTTTATTTTTTTAAATTAAAATATAACATTAAACTTGCAGCAAATATATGACATTATTTGTATTTTTTTTATTATTATTTAAAAATTTAGTGATAAAAGTTCTAATATTTGGTTTTTTTTTTTTTTGCTAAACTTTATATATATTTTCAGTTAAAAATTGTTACCTTTGAGGGTACTTGAGTACTAAACCTGCAACACGAAGCATATATTAGACATTTATGTGCCTGTTCACATTCCTATCAATCCACCGCTTGTGATGTGACCAAATTAATGTGAACACCAATCTTTCTTGCACAAAAAAGCAAAATGTGTGATTAGAATATTAAGGGTGGATGGGAAGTGAATGGATTTGTGGGTAGTTTTTAATAGTATATATAATGTGTGGTTTTTTTGTAGTTCTTTACACTTGAGAAGTCTGCTTGTAGCAGTGAAACCTTAGGTTGTGTTTTAATATTATTTTTATGCTGGTCTGGTTTAATTTTAGATTTGGGGTAGTTTTGATTTTATATTGACTAGTTTAGCTTTATGCTTGTAATGTTTATATATATAATATAAAAATAAAATTCTCAAAATATTGACAACTTATTCTTTGTTTATTATTTGGTTTATTCTGATTAACCAGATTTTTTTTAATCAAATCATTAATTTTGTAGAATTTCAACACATATTTTAATTGTTTTCTATCAATTATCTTGCTATTTTTAATTTGTTTTTAGTGTATTTTTTATGACAATAAAAGGCAGTCTTACACATCAATATAAATTATTTTGTCTAGGTTATTGTTTCTGGAAAAAAATATTTTCCAATATTTGCACCAACATACTAAAATGAAAACATAAGATTTAACAATGTTAAACTGTTAAAAAGTAAAAAACAAAGAAAATAAAAATAAAGCCATTTATCATTTCTCTTTACATTTTTGATCCATATAAAACTACATTCCAAACAAAACATTTAAACTAATCTCTTTTTTAACCCTACTGTCTTTCGCTATTTCTGACATTTTTCTTCATTTGACTTCATTTGATAGATATTTTTGTTTACTACTGAAATAAATTTTAAATGTTCACATTTTGTTTCTGTAAATATTAAGAAAAATGAGGATGTAATCAAAACAACGACTTTACATGTCATCAGTTTCTAGAAAGATTATTTTCAGTTTATAAATTCAATGAAAATTTTTTTATTTTTCATTATTTTTACACATCCGAATGAATAATTATTTATTTCTCTTATATCTAACAAATTATGCTTTAAAAGTTTAAATTTTTTGAATATTTATTGCAAAATTGTGATATTTTCTTACTCGTAAATATAAAGTAGATTGCTTACATCAAAGCTAGCATTTTCTAATTTGCTTCAGGTCATATTTATATTAGCTGCTAATATAACATTATATTTCTAAAAATAAAGTATTTCAAGTCAAAATAAGTTATTAATAATTTATATTTCTTGATATCTAATAAATATAATGCAAGTTATTTTTTAAAAAATATCTAAAACTGTAATAAATTCACAAATAAACATGTTTTTGCGTCACTGGAAACTATAATGTCGTAAAATGATGAATGTTTTAAAGCCTTGGCAACAGACAATGGCTGAACATGTTAGAGCAGGGCTTATGTCTATTCTAAGACAAGAAATTTTAAATTTCATGCCTTTTAGTGCAAAATCTTCAGGGAAAAAATTTATTATAATAAAATATACTATTTTACATGCTTTTTAACATATAATACTTATGAAAAAATTCACCAGGGGGCGAATTGGCCAATTAAGTTCCAGTGACTTACAAAGTAATAATACTACTTTCATTAAATGCTTGTTTAACTCAAGATTTTTTAAATCAATACTGTCATCAATAATTAACAACTTACCAAATATTTCTCTATAACATCAATGTACAACTCTGAACTTTTTACAGTCTATTAAAACAACTTTACTTTTATTTTTTCTTTAATTCTAAGCTCTTTAGATGTTTTATTATTGTTATATAATATTTATTATTATTATTGTCTCATAAATACATACTGATAACAAATCTGAAGCAATGAATAATGTCTTCTTCAACGATTACTAAAACAATTGTTATCGAACATATACTAAACAAAAAAAAACCCAAACAGTATCCTCTCATAATACCCTCTTATTTATATCATGCATGAAATATATAATTCTTCAAATACTCTCATCCTGGTATAATTTTTTTATAAAATTAAATATAATTCCTTTTAATGCACACATACTTTGGAATATATCTAATAGTATAATCAAATGTACATCATCCAAATACTTTTGAAATCAATAATACATATAACCCATTTTCTCTCTTTATAATTCTTAATAAATGCAATTTATTTACCTTATTTTAACATTTTTAATAATAGATTTTTTATTGCATATATATATATACCCACAATCTTATATTTCAACTATATTGCAGTCTTCTTCAGAGCTATAATATAATTAAAAATAAATAACTGTATAAATAAGACCATAAAAATGTAAACAATAACTTAATAAATAATAAGAAGATAAAAAAAAGTAAAGAAAGAAAAACAACATAAAGTAATATATAACAAATCCTAATAAAATGAAATAAATTAAATATAATCACAACCAAATAAAATAAAATAAACCAGTTAATATAAACTGAAATTTTAGTTATATTCATAAGAAAAGCTATAAATTGAATGAAAATTTATATAAAAATATAAATTGGAAACTAAGCACTTTTGAAGGTGTTATATGTCATCATGGTCATAAAATATACAACATGAAATATAAAATTAATTATATATGTGTATGCCTGACTTTATATATATATATTCATGAACAACTACTAATTTAAATATATATCTTTTTATTATTTTTAATAATCTCCTAATTATTTATATTCCTTATAAACTTAAATTTTATTATCCCTGCATTAATAAAATACTTATTTTATTTTATATAATTCTCAGCACAATCTTAATTCATTTACTAATAATATTACTTTAAAATCATATAATATTTATTATTATTTTATTCATTCTTCTGTTACTAATAATATTTATATTTATTTATTTTTTTTAATTTAAAATATCAAAAAAAAAGAAGAAGACTATAATAAACAAAAAGATTTAATAATCAAAAAGTTAAAAATGAATAATCCCCCTTTACATATAATTAAAACAAGTATTGAAAAAATAGAGTATAGAATAAATAAAAATGAAAAGATTGAATGAAAAAAGAAAAGTGAAAACAGATATATAAGAATAAAAATAAAATAATATTATAGTAAATAAATTTAATAAAATTATAAAGAAGATTAATAGGAAGTGCACAAGGACAATTAATATAAAAATAGTTAATAAAAAAAAACCTATTAAATTTACTCAGTAACAAATACATAGGATAGAATAAAAAAAATAAATATGATAAAATGCAAACAATGTTTAGATAGTGGGATTGGAAACAAATATGTGAGAGAAATTAAAAGTTCTATAAAAACAGGGTTAAAATAATACATGTCCGATAATAAATCAACAATATATAGTTTAAATCCTTTCAAAGCACTTTAGATTATGTAGTAATCCTTGTCAGCTTTAACTGAATTTAAAATTTTTTTAAACTTAATGTTACATAAATTTCCATAAGCTGTGTATGGCTGTATTTTCAACTTGGCTATTAATAACATCATCCTTATATTTATCAATCAAAATTACCTCTTTAATTTTCCTCTTTTTATGATTCCTTTCTTCCATTAATATTTTTATTTCATTACTATTAAATGTAAACCTATAATTACAAGTTTTTTCATGGTCAAAACATACTGAAGCTGTATTAAATTGACTATTTACATTATTTTTAATTTGATTATATAATAATTGATGCTCCTTCAATCTTTTTTCCACAGAACATCTAGCTTTCACCGATATATAATTTCTGACATCCACATGAAATCTGATAAATTATATTACTTCTTTGTAATTTAGGAATTATACTCTTAGAATTATTAATCAATCGATTAATATTCGGAGAAACACAAAAT
Source organism: Epiperipatus broadwayi (assembly GCA_028023455.1). Taxonomy (NCBI): domain Eukaryota; kingdom Metazoa; phylum Onychophora; class Udeonychophora; order Euonychophora; family Peripatidae; genus Epiperipatus; species Epiperipatus broadwayi. The sequence continues at coordinate 345,661 of JAQFVV010000181.1, read as the reverse complement.
GAAATATTATACTTTTCTTTAAATATATTCTTAATTCATTTAGATTGCATGTTATTTATAAACAGCATTGATATTCATTTTTTATTATCTGAAGTAACACTGCAAACTCTCTTATTATTAAATGAATTTACTGCACGCAAAATTTGGTTTTTATCATAACCAACCTTTAAAAGTTCATTAGCAAAGAGTTCAATATTTAAAATTTTATCACTTTTATATATACATAATTTATCATTGTGATGCAAAAATGATTTCAGACTTGCCATTTTATGCATCATCGGAACACTTGATTTAAAATGAATATATCCTCTTCCTCCAATAAGTTTAAAAAGTAATTTATAATTTAAATCAGTAGCATCTCTAAATATTTGTAAATCTAAAAATTTTATTTTTTCCATTTTGTTCATTCCCAATAGTCCATTTTAAATTATTTAAAGTATTCAGATTGTATAAAAGAACATCGATAATGTCTTTAGGACCACAAACGAAAACATCATCAACATATCTAGTAAAAAATTTTAATATCTTCAAAATTATAAGAATTAAATACAATATCTTCATATTTTGACAATGTAAAATTACAAATTTGTGCAACCATAGGTAATCCCATTGGCCATCCTTTACCCATTTTATAAAACTTATCATTATATGTTGCAATAATATTATCACTTATAAATTTTAATGATTCAATAACAAAATTTATCAAATGTTTATTTACACCCATATTAATTAGTTCATTTTCAATTAAAAGTCTAAAAATAAATGATAATGATTTGTTAGCTTCATTGGATGTAACGGAATTATATGGATCAAATGATCATCTTGAATCTATAAGTTTAATTGAAATTGAACAAATTAATATGTCTGTCAATAAACATTTCATAAATTTTATTATTGAATCACTAAAATTTATAAGTGATAATATTATTGCAACATATAATGATAGGTTTTATAAAATGGTTAAAGGATGGCCAATGGAATTACCTATGGTTGCACAAATTTGTAATTTTACATTGTCAAAATATGAAGATATTATATTTAATTCTTATAATTTTGAGGATATTAAAATTTATACTAGATATGTTGAGGATGTTTTTGTTTGTGGTCCTAAAGACATTATCGATGTTCTTTTATATAATCTGAATAATTTATATAATTTAAAATGGACTATTGAGAATAAACAAAATGGAAAAATATTTTTTTTAGATTTACAAATATTTAGAGATGCTACTGATTTAAATTATAATTTAATTTTTAAACCTATTGACGAAAGAAGATATATTTATTTTAAATCACGTGTTCCAATGATGCATAAAATGGCAAGTCTGAAATCATTTTTGCACCACACTGATAAATTACATAAATATAAGAGTGATAAAATTTTAAATATTGAACTCTTTGCTAATGAACTTTTAAAAGTTGGTTATAATAAAAACCAAATCTTGCACACAGTAAATTCATTTAATAATAAGAAGACAGTTTGCAATGTTACCTTAGATAATAAAAAGTGGATATCTATGCTATTTATAAATAATATGCAATCTAAATTAATTAAGAATGTATTTAAAGAAAGTATAATATTTCATTTTGTGTTCTTCCAAATGTTAATTGATTGATTAATAATTCTAAGAGTATAATTCCTAAATTGCAAAAAGTAATATAATTTATCAGATTTCATGTGGATGTCAAAAATTATATATCAGTGAATTGAGTGAGATGTTCTGTGGAAAAGATTAAAGAAGCATCAATTATTATATAATCAAATTAAAAATAATGTAAATATTTTAATACCGCTTCAGTATTCTTTGACCATGAAAAAACTTGTAATTATAGGTTTACATTTAATAGTCATGAAATAAAAATATTAATGGAAGAAAGGAATCATAAAAAGAGGAAAATTAAAGAGGCAATTTTGATTGATATGATGTTTTTAATCCTTTCCATGAATTTTATGAGATGACTCAAAGCCGCTTCAAAGTCGCTTGAATTCAGTCATTTTTAAAGTTACGGTAAAAATTTTACCATCATTTGAAAGGTTATAAAGAGTTCCGTAACATGCTGCCCTCTCTTGCATTATTTTACAAATAAAAATCAATAAAACTGTCTTTGAAGGTTTAACAAAGGGAGGAGGCAGTCCATTGTAAGTGTTGATTGGCTCTCAGCTATTGAGAACAAAAGAATTCACTTGTCAATAACTTGCACAGTTAAGATTTTTTTGTTTCATTTCGAAAGTGATAAACGAATGTTTTAGACTATTTTAAATGTATTTTTGACATGTTATAAATTATTTTGATAAAATATGCTAAAATAAAATTATTATAGAAAAATATATACGATTTCAATAAGATTTTAGTAAAAATTATTTATGTTTTGGGAACATAAAACTGAGAAAGAAATCACTGACTTCAGCAACACTTTTTAGTTGGTTACTAATTCATTTTAGATTTGCCGCTATTGAATATTTGTTTATAATTATAAATAAAAATTTATTTTTGAAAAAACTTTCATTCACTTTCATAACATAAAAAATTATTAATATACTTTTTACAAACAAAACTAAAGTGAATATAATATTAAAAGATGAATATATTTTGACATTGAGTTTGCTAGTTGACCAATTAAAAGTTTAGACTTTTATGTCACTCAGCCAATAAAGTAATCAGTGCTCAAAGAGTAATAGGCAATTTGCAAATACAGCCATACACAGCTTATGGAAATTTAAATAACATTAAGTTAAAAAAAATGAAATTCAGTTAAAGCTGATGAGCATTACTACGTAATCGAAAGTGCTTCGAAAGAATTTAGACTATAATATTGCATTTACTATTTATTATTTGTTTTATATATAATATTTTTTATAACGAGTATTGTACTTTTACATTATATATATATATATATATATATATATATATATATATATATATATATATATATATATATACACGAACAACACAGGACACAAATTTACAAAAAGTTCAATAAAAATGATATTACATACAGACAATATTAAAATAAAAATATAAAAAATACTGATAAAAAAGTTAAGACCAAAATTTAATAGAGAATCTGGGATTAGCATGACATTATTATAAATATATATTTTTAAAAAGACATATAAAATATATATATAAAATAAAGAAAAAATTATTTATAAATAAATTATACATTTGTAAAAAAAATGTTTACAAGAGTATAAATATGAAAATATTTATAGATAATAAGTACTAATAAGATAAAAAAAATTAGCATAATATTCAAGTATAAAATAATATAATATAAAATGTAAATTTATAGGAGAGAATAATAATAATAATAATAATAATAATAATAATAATAATAATAATAATAATAATAATAATAATAATAATAATAATAATAATAATAATAATAATAATAATAATAATAATAATAATAATAATAATAATAATAATAATAATAATAATAATAATAATATCAAATCGTGCTTTCACACTTCCAACGTAAAGCTATAACAATAATAATAATAATAATAGTAATAATAATAATAATAATAATAATAATAATAATAATAATAATAATAATAATAATAATTATTATTATTATTATTATTATTATTATTAACAATAACAACAATAATAAAGTTATATATGTATCAACAAGTTAAAATATTTAAATAAAAAATATATAAAAATATATATGTAAAATGTATAAATAAAAAGAAAGAACAGTGATTATAGATGTAGTTAATTTAAATAATATTTACTAGAACAAGCTAGGGTATAAAATAATTATTTAAAAAAACATTTTTTTAACGTTTTAGGAAATTAAAATAGGATTGGGTAAGTTAAAGAGGGATTATAATATTTATGGTTTTTAGATCTTTTAAATATATATGTAATATAGAGAGCATACCAATAGCTCAAACAAGCTCTTAATTCATAAGTGCAGTAAGAGTAAATATCTAAAATCTCTATCCACCTTAGACAAATTGGTTTTGAGCTTATGGCTTACTTCAGTGAAGAGGTAAAACATTCAGAGACTAGATCTAAAATATCAACTCAAAAACAGCAATTATTTAATATGTAATATTTTAGATCTAGTGACTGGATGTTCTAGCTCCTCACTGAGGTGATCCATAAACTTGACACTAATTCATCTGAGGATAGGAACATTCTGCATAGAGATTTTAAATATTTTTTCTTACCACACTTATGAATTAAGAGATTGTTTGAGCTGTTGATATGCTCTCTATATTACATATTTATAAATACAAGCTTATAAAAGCAATATCATGCTATATATGACTTGCTTTATTGATTACTATTATTTAAATATATGTATAAAAAAATTAAATTAAAAATATTATTAGCAATAGACGAATGAATAAGAAAGTAATAGATATTATATGATTTTAAAATAATATTATTAGTAAATGAATTACTGTTTAAGTGAGAATTATATAAAATAAAATAATATGAATTTTATTAATGTTGAGATAATCCAATTCAAGTTTAAGTTTATAAAGAATAGAAATAATTAGGGGATTATTAAAAATAATAAAAAGATATAATATATTTAAATTAATAGTTGTTCATATATATATATATATATATATATATATATATATATATATATATATATATATATATATATATATATATATATATATATATATATATATATATATATATAAAAAGTCAGGAATACATATATAATTTATTTTATATTTAATGTTGTATATTTTAGTTTATATTAACTGGACTATTTTATTTTATTTGGTTGTGATTATATTTAATTTATTTTGTTTTATTAGGATTTGTTATATATTATTTAAGTTGATTTTTAATTTTTTTTATTTTATGTTAAGTTTATTGTTTACATCTTTTGTGACATTATTTGTATAATTATAGTAAGGTGGATAAATTGCATTTATATAAGATATTACAGCAAAATAAAGAAAGTGGTGGATTTAGTAATATTTGTAATTCTTAATAATGTCACTTATTATTTGAATTTCATTCCATATCTTTTTTTAAATACAAATTTCCAGGCAGAATCCTTATTATCGATCATTTTATTGATTTTATGAAAGATGATAATCCCTCCATGCTTAGTCTAAATTCTTTGATACATAGTCTTTTTTTATTCCATAACACATCAGAAAATTTCCTTATTTCATACATTAATCTCATTTGTTGTCTCAATCTTTTTAAATTCAATTTAAAATTTACCTGTTCACATATTATGAGCTCAATATGTAATTCTCAAAGTATTAACTCTTTTCATAAAACTATTTAATTCTCAAGCATTTGCCGACTTCAAGTTCTGATGAAAACATATAATAAACATAAACTAACTAAATGCATTAATCTAGCTTTCAGCAAACTTCCAGAATCATAGTGCTGAGTAAAGTTATGCAGTACAGGTGTGCTTATATAATTGATGTGATGTAGTTTGCAAATGAGATACAATATGCAAATAAGACAATTAGATATTCCATTTTCTGGACAATGGATCCACAAGAATTGTCCAACATGCTTATTTGTACAATAGAGCTAAATAAAATACTGAATACACATTGATCTTTCTTGATCATAAATGAGATATGGATTACACATTTTTTGCATCCAATGTTAAAACAGTTTGCTCTGAAATGGATGATAGGAATAATAAAAATAAAATAGGCATGGACAATTGCAAAGAATCCACATACCATCAATAAAAAGGATTCATGTGCTCCACTATCTGGAAAATGGAATATCTAATTGCCTTATTTGCATATTATACTTCATTTACATATTACATCACGTTAATTATATATGCACACCTGTATTGCATAACTTTACTCAGTGCTACGAATCTGGCAGTGTTTTTCTCAAAGCTGGCTCAGTAAATTTAATTAATGTTTATTATATCTTTTTATCAGATGTCAAAGTCAACAAATGCTTAAAAATTATAAACTCTTTTAGAAATATGATCAACCAAACTTCACACCAGTTTTTAAATTTTTTCAATAATATCAGTGATACCTCTTTCTTTTCTTATTCATATATTTTCTTTTCATTCTCTTCATTCTACTTCTAACATATATCTATATTTTATGTGGTCTGACTTCTTTGTATTGCCCTTTTGTTAAATACTCCAGTATTATCAATAAGTAAGTAGTTTCAAAATGTATGAAAAATCTTTCAATTCAAATACATGGGCACATTTCCTTTCAGTCCTAAATTATGTCTATCATAAGCATTTTATCCAAGTTTAGTTCTATGATAACTTTCATCTAATATGTTTTAATCTGCATTAGTAATTTGACAAAAGTATTTGGAGTTAACTTTATTTTATTCATGATTATCAATCGTTTTTTTTCTTAAGGAAGTTCATTAAACGCTATTTTAGTTCTTTTAACATTTTTCTTTAAATGCTACTTTTTTACTTTCATTTGTTGCAATATTTACTGAAATTCTTAACCATTATTTGAAAAAATAAACACATCATCTGCAAAGTCTAGATAAATTAAATGATCTCCATTTATTTTGCTTTCATAGCTCTCCATTTTAATCCACTATTTTTTTATTCATATAAAACTGCTTGTAAAAGGTTTTGAAGATGTCAAGCATTGTTAGCCAAGAGGTCATTACAGCCACCTTGCAAGCAAGTAGTTGGTTGCAGACGGTTGTGGGTTCGCATCCCAGTTGATGCTATGACATATGGAAAAAAAGGTTTTGAAGATATTAAATCATCCTGTCATAAATACATTCTTATCAATCTTAATTATTTGTATATATATATATTGAAACAGACAGATCGAAGAACCGATCTTCGTTTCATGTGTTTTAAGTACGGTAATTCGAACCACTATCTGCCCGCAGTGAGATTTGTCTATTTTCAGTCATAATAAAAAAATTAGTTATATATTTTAAGTTTTGTAGATCAATAGGTAAGATTCCGTATATAAATGTCACAAACCATGAAATAATATTCGTGTGTGCGTGGTTTGTGGATTTATATCAATTTAATTTAAAGTTCATTGCGGGCGTATTTGTTTGAATTTTAGTTTTTTTTAAAATTGTACAAAGTCGTTTAAAAATACTGATCAAAAGTCACATTCCTTTGATCAGTGTTTTTAATTAAAATCTAAATTACACAAATGTACAGAGTAATTAAATTGTATTCGAAATTAGATAAGAAATGTAGATTTGTAATTACCGTGTCAATTTAAAAATTGCGTATCAAAGTAAAAGGACAATGGGAATGGATAATTAATGTTGTATGGTCAAGCTGGATGGCTGGAAGCTAGAGAAAGTAGGAGGAGCTTAAACACAAAAACCAGGCGGAAAGGTCAATCGTGGCCATCTTAGAGAAAAACTTATTCTAACTTTTGACGTGGTTGAGAGAAGTAGTCTTAAGACAGCACTGCAGCTGCTAGAGTAATTCCTAGAACTTTGTTAAGAAGCTCACCTGTAAACCGCAATGTTGAGGGGCTAAGTGACAGGAGCTGATCTCTGTCCTGCCAAATTGAATCTTCGTGCCGCTGTCTGATCATGTTGTTGGTGCTTCATAGTTTCCAGCTTCCAATCTCCAAATTGACAATGCCTTGCAAATAACTTTCAAAATGCGCGCCTACGTTCGTCGGAAATATCAATCGGGAAAAGCCAAGCCGGATGAAGAAAGAAGAGTAACTGTGTTACACGAACTTTTAACTTTCTCCCGAGCTTAATGTGATCAATCAAATAAATTACATGTAAGTTTTTATGTCGTTTATAATGCTATTGTTTAACCTGTCAGTAAATTTTCTTTTCTTTTAATCCTCTGCTCTAGTCTTTAGAAATAAGTTATAAAAATTGTAATTAAGAGTAATAGTTATAAAAATTGTAATTAAGAGTAATAATAATTCAAATGAATGCATTTATATTTTTTTTGTGTTGCGTATTCCATAAACAAACGATGCCAATAGTAATATTTCCCAACTCTGTGTAAAACTAGTGTACAATAATGATCAAGTTATTTTAAAAGTAAATTTCGTTTCCTGAATTAAATATTCTTTTATATTTCGAGTTGGTAAATGTTAAATCCCTTTTTCTATTCTAGTTTAAGTTGTCATATAATTGCAATCTAAGGTTCAATGTTAAATATATATATTGGTTTTAAAGTGTTATATTAATGTCATGTATGATATGAGAAATAACTCACTGTATAATTTAATACTATCGCTACCGCCTGTCAACCTGGAGGGTTAAGGGTTTCAGAGTAAATTTAATTAATTATTGTTCTCGCGGTCAGTTTAATTCCGCTATATTTTATTGGGATAAGGATCTCAGCCTGTGGCGTAGAAATAGACGAATAGATTCCAGGTTTTGTATAATTTCTTTTAAAAATCCACTTCAAGTACTCGTCCTTGATGTCTGTGGCAATGCCTTCCCTTCGCTGAAGTTAGCGTCTCGCCATTCTACCATTGGGGATTGAAAGCAGTTTCTTTCCCAGGTAATCTCTTGGATCACCGGGTTCGAAATGATCCCGGCTGGTTGTCGTGTCCCGGAGCTACTTGGGGGCATTAAGCCTTGTCAAAGTACAAGCCGCCCGGTATTCCGTTAATGCACCGCAAGTGATTACTGTAGGGCTCTTGAATCTAGGCAACCACCAGTACATCTATCTTCCATGCCGTATTTATATAAAACCACCTCCAACTGTCCATCTACGTAACGGCTCGAGTCTATTCGAATAAAATAAGTTAGTAAAACCCTTTTTGATAAATATCTTTTCAATGCTCAAATACTCCGATTCTCTTAGCCACCCGTCAGTCATCTAACTACACAGCTATTGGCATGAGTTTGTTCACGAGATAAAATGATTGTTAAAGACTAGTAGCTAAATACCAGAGGATTCATGGAAGTCTTACCGTACTGTTGAACGTTATATTTATATGCTTTCTAATTTTTCTTATTAAACACTTTATTTAATCTACCTTTTGTGTCCTCCACCTTATTACTCTCTAAGTCTAGGTAGCCACTTACTGTCTGTATGGGCAACTTAAATATATACGTTACATGAATGACCGTTCCAATATCTAGAGAATAAATAAATATATATCATTAACTGTAAGAATTAGTCTATGTTCTGAGCTGAGCTAGAAAAGGGATAACCCCGTGCTGTTATAAAGTCATCATCGGTTGGTCATACCGGGGTTTGGGTTTGAATTCAGTTGGCGTTTTGGAATTTATTCTTAAGCGTGGGCTGGGTTTGAACTCGGGTACTGTGTATGAGTAAGCGTGGTGGATTTATACCGGTACAGTTATTAAATTTTTGGACGCCCTCCGTGGTGCTCCGATGAAGAAATCTCCCACACCCTGCAGAGTGAACGAGAGTAAACAGTTAAATGACAAAAATATTCGATTTTTTTTTGTTGTTTGTCATAATATTGATATGTATTTGGCGTATTAAAATGCGCAAGTTAAAACTATAGTTGAGTGAAACAAGTAATATAAAAGTTTTTTTTTCCCCTTACACCAAGTTTCAGTGAATAGACTATTTCCAAATATCGTTAAGAAACAAAGTGAGATTTTTTGAAAAGAGAGCGGAAGCGATTTTGTGCGTTTATTTAATTAAAATAAACGAGTGTTATGCCATAATTTTTTTTTTGCGAGTATTCTTGTTGTTTAAAATTTTTCAAAAAAAAAAAAAAAGCAAAGAAGTAGAATTGATTCCATGTCTTAAAAAATAAAAACGTGTACGCATATAGATATTGTGTACGCATATATATATATATATTTTTTTTTGTTGTTTAAAAATATTTTTTTTCCAAAGAAGGAAAAAAGTAAAGAAGTAGGATTATCTTTATGTTTTAAAAATAAAAACGTGTGCGCATATATATATGTATAATATAAAAATCTTATCAGAGAGTTAATATTAATCGTTCCCTATATAAAACATTAAGTCTTAAATCAAATGATTATTAGGTCATGTAAAAAGTATATATTTGGGGGATCAGTGGATTAAACTATCTATTGGTCACATGTTGCTGGCTGGCGCCTTTCAAATAAATTTGTCAGCAAACATGTTTGTCAATGCAGCAGTGGTGAGTCTTGTTGGGTTCAAAGGAGAGAATGGTGGTCTATAAATAAAAAGAGAGAATTACTGACAGAAATACAAAAAAAAAAAAATACTATGTTATGTACCCATTATTAATATGTTTATATTATAGGACTGAGGAGAACAGTGCGAACTGGGTGAAATTAAGTTTTTTTTTTCCCTGTATTTTTTTTGTAAGGATTTAAACATGTCATGTTGTATATACTTAAATAAAAAAATGAAAAAAATATTAACAGTGAAAAGCTTGGATAACAGAAACCATACGGAACGTAGGCGAAGGAAGAAAAGAGAGAAAGGAAGGAAGCCACACAAACAGTATCAGCAGCGGGGGAGGATTTGGCACTAGGAGCAGGGATCAGTATCTTTATGTATCTATACAAATCAAAGTGTTATACAAAGCGAATTCTTATGCTGGAGACATTTATAAGTAAAAACGAACAGGAAATGGCAGAAATAGAAGGAAGCGAGCATGTGTCCGCGACTGGTGCAGAGACGTCGGACACATCCAGCGACCACGAAATTGTGTTTAAGAAGTTTCAGGATAAAAAAAAAAGTTTTGGACGATCAGAGAGGAACACCAAACAGAGGGAGCGCGATCGCGATAGGAAGTTTGACGCGATCCTCGAGGAGATGAGGGAGGACAGGAAGATCATGATGGCGATGATGGCGAGGATGTTAAGGATTGAAGAATGGCGTATGGGGTCGGACGTTAAAACAGGTAGGGAAGGTAAAGCAAATATTAGTGCGAGGAAGGGAGAAGAGGACCAAACCATTCCGATGGGATTAGACACTCTGAGCGAAGTAGCCATCGAAGAGAAGACAGGCCAGGACCTAGACATCGAAAATGTTGAATTAGAAAGGCAAACCGAGGCGCAGGGCCAGCGTGAAAACCTCATAGCGACAATTGGGACTAGCGACAAGGAAAAAGAAATAAAAAGAGAGCAGGCCGTAGACACACCAACAAGGGTGATTAACATTCCTCACGTGGGATCATCTATCCAGATTCAGACGTTTAGAGGAGACCCCGGGGAAAATCCAGCCGTGCATCTGGACAGCATTAGAGAATTTCTGTGCTTTCACCCGATGAGTGAAAAGGAGAGGGTAACGGTCGCCAGCCATTATCTGAGGGAATCTGCGAAGGCATGGTGGAAATTATTGAAACAACCACCGAGTACGATGCGAGGCTACGAAGAAGCCATTTTGAAAAGGTATTGGAGTGTGGAGAAACAGGAGGGACTGTTACACAAGTTCTCGAATTTGAAGTACGACGAAAGTAGCAGACAGAGTTTTGCAGCTTTCTTCACGCACCAAGCGATGATATTTAAATCCCTCACCGCTTTTAACTACACGGAGCAGCACATTACTCGTATCGTCGTACATAACTTACCACCGTGGGTGAGAAGGATAATGCTGGGGAGTTGCCCCATGTCGTTCGAAAACGCTGTAGAACTGCTAAACCAGATCGACTATGGGGACTTGTATCCAACAAAAAGAGAATGGGAACAGTGCAGTTATAATACCAGGCCATTAAAACCCTATATACCTCCCGACCCAGGGAGAAGGTAGAAATAACAAAATGATAACCCGGTAAGCGACCACTGTGACATGCATATGATGATGAGTAAAGGAACTACGGTAATTCACCCAATTTTGTAAATATTAATTTCAAACCCTCACCCAGACTGTTCTCCGAGGTCAATCAAATGTTGTAAAAAAAAAAAAAATGTTAACCAGAGAATTATGTATAATCATTTTTTTTTGTTGTTTTTTTTTATAAAGTGAGAAGAAATGAAACAGACAGATCGAAGAACCGATCTTCGTTTCATGTGTTTTAAGTACGGTAATTCGAACCACTATCTGCCCGCAGTGAGATTTGTCTATTTTCAGTCATAATAAAAAAATTAGTTATATATTTTAAGTTTTGTAGATCAATATGTAAGATTCCGTATATAAATGTCACAAACCATGAAATAATATTCGTGTGTGCGTGGTTTGTGGATTTATATCAATTTAATTTAAAGTTCATTGCGGGCGTATTTGTTTGAATTTTAGTTTTTTTTAAAATTGTACAAAGTCGTTTAAAAATACTGATCAAAAGTCACATTCCTTTGATCAGTGTTTTTAATTAAAATCTAAATTACACAAATGTACAGAGTAATTAAATTGTATTCGAAATTAGATAAGAAATGTAGATTTGTAATTACCGTGTCAATTTAAAAATTGCGTATCAAAGTAAAAGGACAATGGGAATGGATAATTAATGTTGTATGGTCAAGCTGGATGGCTGGAAGCTAGAGAAAGTAGGAGGAGCTTAAACACAAAAACCAGGCGGAAAGGTCAATCGTGGCCATCTTAGAGAAAAAACTTATTCTAACTTTTGACGTGGTTGAGAGAAGTAGTCTTAAGACAGCACTGCAGCTGCTAGAGTAATTCCTAGAACTTTGTTAAGAAGCTCACCTGTAAACCGCAATGTTGAGGGGCTAAGTGACAGGAGCTGATCTCTGTCCTGCCAAATTGAATCTTCGTGCCGCTGTCTGATCATGTTGTTGGTGCTTCATAGTTTCCAGCTTCCAATCTCCAAATTGACAATGCCTTGCAAATAACTTTCAAAATGCGCGCCTACGTTCGTCGGAAATATCAATCGGGAAAAGCCAAGCCGGATGAAGAAAGAAGAGTAACTGTGTTACACGAACTTTTAACTTTCTCCCGAGCTTAATGTGATCAATCAAATAAATTACATGTAAGTTTTTATGTCGTTTATAATGCTATTGTTTAACCTGTCAGTAAATTTTCTTTTCTTTTAATCCTCTGCTCTAGTCTTTAGAAATAAGTTATAAAAATTGTAATTAAGAGTAATAGTTATAAAAATTGTAATTAAGAGTAATAATAATTCAAATGAATGCATTTATATTTTTTTTGTGTTGCGTATTCCATAAACAAACGATGCCAATAGTAATATTTCCCAACTCTGTGTAAAACTAGTGTACAATAATGATCAAGTTATTTTAAAAGTAAATTTCGTTTCCTGAATTAAATATTCTTTTATATTTCGAGTTGGTAAATGTTAAATCTTTTTTTATTCTAGTTTAAGTTGTCATATAATTGCAATCTAAGGTTCAATGTTAAATATATATATTGTTTTAAAGTGTTATATTAATGTCATGTATGATATGAGAAATAACTCACTGTATAATTTAATACTATCGCTACCGCCTGTCAACCTGGAGGGTTAAGGGTTTCAGAGTAAATTTAATTAATTATTGTTCTCGCGGTCAGTTTAATTCCGCTATATTTTATTGGGATAAGGATCTCAGCCTGTGGCGTAGAAATAGACGAATAGATTCCAGGTTTTGTATAATTTCTTTTAAAAATCCACTTCAAGTACTCGTCCTTGATGTCTGTGGCAATGCCTTCCCTTCGCTGAAGTTAGCGTCTCGCCATTCTACCATTGGGGATTGAAAGCAGTTTCTTTCCCAGGTAATCTCTTGGATCACCGGGTTCGAAATGATCCCGGCTGGTTGTCGTGTCCCGGAGCTACTTGGGGGCATTAAGCCTTGTCAAAGTACAAGCCGCCCGGTATTCCGTTAATGCACCGCAAGTGATTACTGTAGGGCTCTTGAATCTAGGCAACCACCAGTACATCTATCTTCCATGCCGTATTTATATAAAACCACCTCCAACTGTCCATCTACGTAACGGCTCGAGTCTATTCGAATAAAATAAGTTAATAAAACCCTTTTTGATAAATATCTTTTCAATGCTCAAATACTCTGATTCTCTTAGCCACCCGTCAGTCATCTAACTACACAGCTATTGGCATGAGTTTGTTCACGAGATAAAATGATTGTTAAAGACTAGTAGCTAAATACCAGAGGATTCATGGAAGTCTTACCGTACTGTTGAACGTTATATTTATATGCTTTCTATTTTTCTTATTAAACACTTTATTTAATCTACCTTTTGTGTCCTCCACCTTATTACTCTCTAAGTCTAGGTAGCCACTTACTGTCTGTATGGGCAACTTAAATATATACGTTACATGAATGACCGTTCCAATATCTAGAGAATAAATAAATATATATCATTAACTGTAAGAATTAGTCTATGTTCTGAGCTGAGCTAGAAAAGGGATAACCCCGTGCTGTTATAAAGTCATCATCGGTTGGTCATACCGGGGTTTGGGTTTGAATTCAGTTGGCGTTTTGGAATTTATTCTTAAGCGTGGGCTGGGTTTGAACTCGGGTACTGTGTATGAGTAAGCGTGGTGGATTTATACCGGTACAATATATATATATATATATATATATATATATATATATATATATATATATAACACTATCATTGTTATTACATTTTGATAAATATATTTCAAAATATGATAATATCTCAGGTCTAAATATTGATGATCCAAAGCTTTATTCTCCATGAAAATCTTATAAAATAAAACATCTTTTTTATAAATTCACAAATCAAAAGCATCATAACAATTCTTATTAAGTAATCTTTTTTGTAACTTCTCTTAATACTTGGTTGTGATTCATTGTATTGAAACTATTTATAAATCCAGATTGTTCTTTTTATTGGTTAAAATCCAAAGTTTACTGCAGATAAATTGTAATGATCTTGGTGAAGATTTTGTTTACAACTGATACGTTTGTAATTTTTAATATTTTCTGTATCATATTTTATTAAATATTAATTCTTCCAATAATTTGGTACACCTTTATCATTTAAACATTTGGTATATAACTTTGCCAACATTATTTGTATTTCTTCACCTGCTCCTTTTAAAATATTCATAATATTCCATCATTTCCTAGAGCATTACTCTTTTTCATAAACTTAATAATGTTTTATCATTTCATTTCAAATGCTTGCCAATTCAGAAAATGAAATGTATTGCAGGAGTTCCTTTTTTATTATTATTATTATTATTATTATTATTATTATTATTATTATTATTATTATTATTATTATTATTATTATTATTATTATTATTATTATTATTATTATTATTATTATTATTATTATTATTATTATTATTATTATTATTATTATTATTATTATTATTATTATAATAATAATAATAATATCATTTTATATAAGTCTTCTACACAATTCATGATGCCAATTATCTTTTTAATATTAGTTCCATTTTCTTATTGCAGAAACAACTTTCTTTTCACTACTAATTCAATTTTGAGACTTTTGTTTTTTCTATAAATATCCTTGTAATTTAAAAGTTATATTTTTATATCATTATTCTCTTTTTTGTACCATTTTACAAAACTATATTTCAATTTTTTTTATTAATTATTTTTAAAAATTTTCAAACATTTAATTTTATTTCTTTGTATTACTTCAATAAAAACTTTATTGGTAAATTGGTGTTTTTTATACCAGTTGTCTTTGTTACAGTTTTTAATAAAGCATCAGTTACTTCTTTATGGATTTCAAGCAAAACTCAACCATCTTCAAAGTGTATTATTATTTAAAAATGATTTACACTTCTAATGTAAAGTCATTGGATTTTTTGAAAGTTAGTAATAACATTAACCATATTGTCTTTCTTAATAGTTTTTAGCTTTTAAGTTTCGCATTAACATGTATTTTACATTTGACTATTTGTTGATGATTTCTTTTGTTGAATCTATTAACAACATTAAAATTTTCAAATATACATTTTCTGTTGCTGTACTTTTATTTTAATACTGTCATATCTATTTTTTTCAATAAATAATTTACAATAAATTTTTTTTTAAAGTAACTCCACAATCCACATTATTTTTTATTTCTGTCACCATAGTTAAACTTACTCAGAATTCTTTACTGTGTCAATAATTTACTTATTCTAGAATTAAGGTCTTCCATAGCAATTTAAAAATATTGTTTGTACTAATAAAAATATTTTATACATCCATGTAAAAATTCCTTACTTTTTCATCACAATAAGAATTTGTTGGGATATAAACCTGAATTATATACCTTTGATATATTTTATTAATTCAAACAACTAATTTTGTTACTCTCATCTGATGCACCCTCAATCTCCACAATATCACTCTTTCATTTCTTGTTTATAATAAATCCCATTCCAATTATGTTTACGATATTTGTTCTTTTGTAGTGACTCTTCACATTCTCCTTTAACCCCACCAAGTCCAACGTCTTATTTAATATTAATCAGAAATATTCCTTTATCTGAAAGTGATCTGCAGTTTTAGGAAATTATAACTGAGTCTGCATTCAGAAAAATTTTGATACTTATTAAACTACTAATTTTGCCTTGGCTGGTGACTTGTAAAAAAGATTCTAATGGAGTTTTATTTATTATTATTGTAAATATTTATTTAAAAAGGCACATTCACACATATTTATCCCGATGTTTATTGATCTTAATCTTAGAGATAAAAAGCCAGAAAAGCATGCCCATGTTGATTTAACAAATATGAATGATATAATAATAACAGCTATTAATTTGTTCTGTTCAGATCCTTTAATGTCCCATAGAAAAATCAGGAAATGTTAAAAGAGTAATCAGATAAAAGTTAAAAAGTAAGACTAAAATTAAATGTCAAAAAGATTAAAGAAAATCTTAATGGATTTTTTCAAAAGAAGAAAATAAAAGAATTATGAATTAAAAGACATTAATAATCACAAATACTTTTCTCAGAATATTAATAAAGATAAAAACATAATAGATGAAATTAAACATGGAATTAAACTTGACTTAAATATTAAGAAGAAATATGCCTATGTGTTTGGGGGAAAAATATCAGATGTTTTTTCTTGGTTCTTACTCATGGATCTGAGTTTTAGACAGTTGACAGAAGAGCAATATACAGAGTTCAATCCACTCAATGAAATATGGAAGGATATAATGAGTACTAAAAACAGTTCTAAAACAAAATATAAGAATAAAAGAGCAAACAGATACCATTGGCATCACTGAAAGAATTAAGAAAATGAAAGGAAGCTGGATTGGAAATATTTCTAGAAGAGATGATAATAGATGGATAGTTGAAATTTTAAAATAGATCCAAGAGATTGAAAAAAAATAGCACATATATTATAGATCGATTAATGAAATAAGGAAGTTTTCTTGTATGTTGTGAAAAATAGGTTAAAGATTGGAGAGAATGGATTAAATTGGAAAGATCATTCTGCAGGGAATTGATAATGATTGAAAACGATGACGATAATATCATTCCTACAATTCCAACTTACAGTTCTTGTCACTGGGTCATAGTCATGCAAGGTAGGTAGATATACTATCATTCCACTACTTTATATATATATAGCATTATTGTTACTTTATCTAACTTACGTAAACTAAGAATTTTTGGCTTATTTTCTTATACGATAATAATTGCATTTAAGATTAATTAAAAAGTTAAGCAGCTGCAGTAAAATGAAATATGCTCTCTTACTAAAAATAAGTAATTAATTTTAAAAAATATGATACTTTTGACATGTTCTCTAATGATAAACCCATAGATCTTAATTATTATTTCAGGAAGTCTTAATTTAAATAACATAAGTTATACATTGTTGACTTTTTAATCCATTTTATTTAAATTGTTCTAATAATGAATTTTCATAGTTTATATTTTTAAAATTAATTTGATAATACTTTTACAATAAATTTCATTTTTTTTAAAAATATAAACATGCAGATATATAAACTGTTCATTAGATAAATGTATCTTATATATTTAAAAAATGCACAGGAATTATATAACAAAAATAATATTTATTAAGACTATGCTCCTGAAAAACAACAGTAGGGACCACTGCAAATAAAATACTTCTTACAACTAGCTTAAGGCATAATTGCTATTTTTTCCATGTATCATGGCATCAGCTAGGAAGCGAACCTGCTAACTCAGGACAATTGCTTGTAAAGCGGCTGCGCTGACCTAAAAAGCAGTTGTTGCTGACCTCTCGACCACCAATGCTTGAGTATAATTGCTATTTTGAGAATAATTTTTATTCAAGATGTGTCACAAGTTACTTGTAGCTGTTATTTGTCAGATTAGCTCAGTTGTTTCGAGCATCGCATTAAAATTGAACATTCAAGAATCTAAAGGTGCAGTACTGTCAGACCAGAAACACCCGAAAAAGAATCAAGAATACTACTACTTGAAATGTGTAATTGCTAATCTGTGTTGTGTATTTGTGTGTTATTATTAACAAATTGTTTGTATTTGAAAAGTTTAAATATAGTTTAAAATTTTCTATACATTCAATACTTAATAAAAGATGATAGAAATAGTCGAACACATTATCATACAGTTATAGTTGTTATTTATTTTACATGGTTATATTTAAAATTAAACATTTAATCCCAGTGTTATATATATATATATATGTATATATATATATATATATTAATATATAACAAACTAACCAAAGGAAATACATATAAAAACAAAAAAAAGACTTATAAATCCAATAAATAATATTATATTTCAACCAGAGGACTGGTTTTCATCAGAAAGAAAAAAAAATATGCAGTAAAATGGCGATAATCAAAAATTATATATATATTGTAACGAGCACAGACGTTCGTTACATTGTTTTTTTTTATATTTATTAAACATGAAAGTAAATTAAAAAGTTCGCATTTAAAAATTGAAATTAAGAATTAAAAATTGAAATTAAATATCATCTTAAACTCGTATATATTAAATCGCACAGATAATGAAAAATTATTAAAATAAAACTTTATTAAAGAAAAAGTATTTTAAAACTAAATTTTAAAGAGATTTGGAGATAAAATTATATCTTTAAATATATCTTTGATTTGGAAAACAGGTTAATTAATCAGAATTGGAAATGATAAATTTAATTAGTCAAATGTAAACCAGCCTTGGGCATCTAAATGTAAAAACATCGGTCAGATAGGAAAACAATAGAAACAAATAGCCAATGAAAGAAATCCATCGGGAAATCGGACCTCAGCGAAAGGATCATCACATCGATGACATAATGCCAAGTCAATCCTTCGAATACATACGTATAAAAAAAATTTGGAAGTGATTATTATTGATTATTTACGATGTGACAGATATGTAATAGTGTGGAAGTGAAGGAGAAGGGATTGAAAAAGATGCACGTTCAATCCCTTCAGTTGTTATAAAATGAAAAATGAAACATCGCTTTTCTTATATTCAGAGGACCACAGGATCATCGGTAAATTTAACGCTGGATTTTAAATGGCAAGCAACTGTTAAAGATGAACATTTCTAAAACTGTAAGAACTTTATAAAATATAACGAACAATATTAATTTGAAAACACTAAGAACTTTAAATTTTAAACTTTCCTAGTAATTTAATTGTTACAAATAGAATCCAATCTGACCAAACTAAATTCTTTATTAATAGTGTTATTTGATGTATTTTTTTTTCTTATTTATGTAAATCATTTCCATTTATTTATTTTTTGTTCTTTAAGTTTCTATCATGGTTTTTTTGTTTTTTGTTAAATTAATTATATAAATGTTAAACTTAAGGTGGGCGTGAATGGCTGTATAGATTTGTAAAGTTATATTAGGGGAGGGTAATCTTAGGTTATTTGTGTCGTTGTTAAATTGGGTCAATGGATTGGATATATTGATGTAGTTAGTAGATGTAGTCGGAGATTCGCTACTGGCAGAATTGCTGCATACGCCACACTCTCCCGTTTTGCCTATGGAGGGAATTATAAGATGCAGAGCGCAGTTCCTTTCTGTGGAGTTTTTTTTATTGCTCTTCTTGTCTGATAGATGTCATATTCCTATCTGATGAGGGTCAATGCCTTCTCTTAATCTTTTTGGTGCTGTCGTATTCCGTATTACATTGAATGCATCGATGTATCAGATAGATTGATGCCAGTTTGACTGCGAATTTTAGCTTAAGGTTAAATAGGGATAGGATATTTTATTTTCAAATGCAAATCTATGTAGTCTATTCATACTCGATCCTAAATAAAAATGCATTAAATTTAAGTTGTTTATGGACGCTTGCATGGATTGGTTATCGGTTAAGTATGTTTTGGGTTTTCATATTTGATCAAAATATATAGACATTCGATAAATAATGATACCTTACGGTGAGTAGCTAAAATGTATTTCTTCGGATGTCTTTTAAGTCATTGGTGACAATGCAAGTATCTTATGGTGAATACTACTGAGTTACTTATAAATTTCCCTCTGCAATTGCCAGTATCAATGATTTTATATTTTGATCGTTTATGTTTACTTTGGAATGTTTTTAACCGTGTAATCTATGTAACCGATCTATAGCAACATATTAAAACAAGCTTTTATAATCCCATCTGTGCGAACTTAATTAAAATGTAAACTTATAATATAATAGAAATTAAAATGTAAATTAAAATCTAAGGTAAAGTTAAAAATAATGTTAAATGTTAAAATGTAAAACTAATTTAAAATAATTTTAAATCTTATATATATGTGCATAAATAAATGTTTGTATGTTAATTACTGGCAGTGGCTTATTTTATTCCTCTTATATATATATATATATATATATATATTCTTATATTATTTTTTAAATCTCTGCTATTCCACTGAGCTAGTGACATGGGCTAACGACCGGATGCAAAAAGGAAAAAAAAAATTTTTTTTTTTGTACTTACGTATCTGCCTACTCTATAAATTTTTCTAGGTTCAAATGCCTAGATGGCGCCCTGTAGTGCAGATTACATTAAGTCACTTTCTCAGGATCGTTACAATATATTAGAATTATATATGATATAGGTTGCAAAGAGACAAAGTGGCCCACCCAATTGTTCTTGTTTAATTTTTATAAGAAATAAGGAAAATTTTCAGATAATACATAAGTGGAAAAAGGTACAATTAAAATTTTTGTAAAACAAATATATATTTCTTACTAATTACAACTTCTTTTATTTTTCTTTTGTTATTTTTTTCAATTTGCAATATTTTAACATTATTGTAATTGAAGTTAAAACCATAAATACATGAATTATTATGGTCATGAAAAATGTATGCTGAAACATTATTATCTATCTTGCAATTTTGATTCAATTTCTAAACTCTTTTTGACAACATCAAGTGCTCTTTGGTTCTTTTTTTCAATGTACACCTCGATTTACCTATATATTGAAACAGTCAGATTTATCCACCCACCTGTTTCACGTATTTTACCCACACACCTATCCATATGCCAGGTTTAAACCCTTTCAGAGTACCCATTTAAATAACATTAAATTACTATATATGCGGAATCATGTATATATATGCAAATGGTAAGTCTGTAATTTAATAGTATACATATATGTTACAGATATGTATCCATTTTATAAGTATTTCTAATTTAAGAAATATTTTAGTTTAAATTATTATGTTATTGGTGTATATTACAGATATGTATATTCATTTTATAAATATTTCTAGTTTAAGAAATATTTTAGTTAAATTACTTAGCCAATTTTATTGTTGTATTATTGAAATCGCATATGTATATTTCCTGTTATTCTGCATGTATGGTTATAAAATTAGTTCTACTAATTATGAAAGTAACTTTGTCAAAATAACATTTGATTTTTGTAAACAATTTTCAAAGTAGGTCATGCATTGGTCCTAAAATAGCGTGAAGTTGATTTTGTAAATATAAAATGTTAATAACAAAATTAGCAGAAAAACAAAATCTCAATTAGTTGTCATAATTAAAATTGTTTTTCTAAAATAAATAAATGAGTTTTTTTTACTAGTTGTAGCTATTAAATATGTTTTGCTAAAATAAATAAATGGATTTTTCAGCTATGGACAAGCTCATAAAAATTAACAGGTGGCCAGAGTTCGAAAAGTATAAATACTAAAAGTTTTGTTCCCCAGGATCGATCATATATTTTATCTTCAAAATGGTTGAGTAGAACAGCAATAACTCACCCCTCTCCTTGATTGGGAATGGAGAACTTTGGTCCAATAAAACCTAATGCCATACACCAGCAAAGCAGCCTGTGGAAAATCTCTATTAACTTTAAATCATTGTCAAAAGTGTCAACTTAATATCATCCCAAGTGTTCCAGAACTAACTGCAATGAAAACAACTGAATGGTAAATTTTCTTTCAGAGCTCTGTTTATAAACTGTGACTTTTGATTCTTTTTTTTTAAAAGCTAGCTATTTATTAAATATGCCTTTCCCAAACACCTGTACTAAAACCTACAAAGAAGACTGTTAAATGCTAAATCTTGCCTGATTGTAAAACTCAAATTCTCTTTTAAAATGTAAAACTCTAATAATCTATTTTAAATGTATAATTTTCTGCAGTCTTTTATGCCTATTTTTAATCTACTCAATTTATTCTGTGATTTTATCATTTTAATATTATATGTATTTAATATGCCAAATGACTCAAAACTGCAAGTATTTATAAATATAATTTTAGCTTATTGATCTGCAAAGATAATTTCAAATCTTTGCTATAATAAATATGAAATAATTGAATTATTATTTTTCTTTCTCACTCGCTGTTTTGAGATCATATTATTATTTTACTGATTAATTTTTGGGTATTAATATTCTAATAATCAGTCATTATCTAGTTAAGATTGTAGTTTGCTTAATTCTAGTTATGAATTATAACTGATTATATATGTAACTCGTACATCATAGGAACTAGCCACAGAGATATTCTCAAAGCATATTTTAATGTTTTATTCGTAATTATCCCTCAAATATGCTTTGTCCTCCTTAGATTTATATATGTTGAGATGCAGGTGATAATATTAAACTAGGTTACTAATTAATTTAGTCCCTAAATAGTATATTTGAAATACTAAATTTGAGAACTGGATTGTATAGATATGCAAATAGACACTATCTAATTTTAAGGCACGATAATATAATTTTACGTATTTGCGTTATATATGTATAAGTTGCGGATGTGTCCTTACAAAGTACGCAATGTACAATTATCTGCTTGCTGCATGATTATTGATGAGTTGATGGTGGAGGTCACACTTATCCACTTAGTTCAGATAAAAGCACATACTTTTAGAACTAGGGCACAAGCACCTAGATTATTCATAATTAATGCTTATCTGACTCCCAGAATTACTGATGTTCCTATTCGTAGCAAGTTGAGCAGTTTTAGGGCAAACCAAGTCTTTGGAAGCTGAAGCCATTCACACCTTTTTGCTTAATCAATATTTTGATATGTGCCATAGAGTATATAGGTAAACCTATTATAAACCAGTTTTCTCTCTTTTTATATTAAATGCTTATCTGGCATTAGTGTATATTCTAATCTAGATTAACATGCTAACCTGTGTATTTCTGAGCCTAATTACATGCTCAATTTAACTTTGTATAGATAGATGTCATAGGAGCACTATTATAGTTAGTTATATAACTTTGGCTATAAAGTTTCATATGATCCAGCAGACTACAAAAGAGCTAGAAATTTGGCATATTAATATAGGCATAAACTCCAATACCACACTACCCTTTATTAAACACTTATAATGAGATATGTAACATTAATCTCAATAGTTATATAACGCCTGCGAGAGTAATATCTCATGTTCCCATCACATAATTTTGTATGTTTTGATTTATTATTTGTTATTGTTTTATTAAATTAATAATATTTAAAATTATAACTCGTTTCCGAGTTCATTTTATCCAACTCTAGATTTAATTGCACATACATCATTATATCTATATGTAGGTCAATCATTGATATATGTTAATTAATCATTTAATCATATGTGTGTATATCTGACCAAATCAGTGTTAAATTCGTTAATTTACGAGTCTTTTGTTTTACGCTGAGTGACTGTCGGACCGAGATTAATCTAAATGTCTGTGTAAGTTGAGAAATGTTATCCAGAGAGTATTAGATCACTGAGCAGAGGTGAAAGAATTGAATGTTGGTCGGATTCTGGATCCCAGTACCCAGATTTGATCGGCTTTAGTGTATTTTGCCTGAGTTCTAGATTTTGTTACGTGGAGGGACAATTCTTACCATTATAATATCCACTGCCACATTTACATATCAATTTATAAATGATACAATTTTTATTTATAAATGAGGTTTTATCTTTAGAATTACTTATTAATTTGTTTAATGTAAGTGTATAAAATGCAATATCACATATATCTTTATAAATCTTCTTTATAAAATTTACTTGATCATTCGAAATATTAAGGTATTGATATCCATAGTTTTTTGTTAGCAGGAAGATCAATATTATTATTAAAAATTTTATTCTTATATCTTGTATTAAAATCTCTAATAACATTATATATATATATATATATATATATATATATATCTTGTATTAAAATCTCTAATAACATTATATATATATATATATATATATATATATATATGATTATAATTGTAACCAACATTTAACAATTCATTCTAAGGCAAAAATATTGAAATATATTCGAATGAATTGTAATATGTTGGTTACAATTATAATCATATAAATATAATGTTATTATGGATTTTAATACAAGATATAAGAATAAAAATTTTAATAATAATATTGATCTTCCTGCTAACAAAAAACTATAAATATCAATATCATATATTTTGAATGATCAAGTAAATTTTATAAGGAAATCTATAAAGGTATATGTAATAATGCATTTTATACACTTTTTACATTAAACAAATTAATAAATAATTCTAAAGGTAAAATCTCATTTATATATAAAAATTGTATCATTTATAAATGTATACGTAGGTGTGGCAATGGATATATAAGTGAACTGAGATGTATGTTGGAAAATAGGACTAAAGAGTACTTGCTGTTGTTAAAAAGACTCAGAAATTGAATCAAAATTGCAAGGTAGATAGATATTAATGTTTCATCATCTGTTTTTAACGACCACAATAATTCATGTATTTATGGTTTTAACTTCAATTACAATAACGTTAAAATATTGCCAATTAAAGAAAGTAACAACAAAAGAAAAATAAAAGAAGCTACGCTATTATACAAATACAAACATGACTTAATTAACCGGCAGGCAGCAAACGTTAAGATCACAGAAATGTGGTAAGGTTAGTTTTTCATGTGATGTGATGTGATGTACTGCATCTTTTCCTTAAACGAAGTCAAGAATCTCTCAGCAATTATACCCAGAGAAATCTGTTAGCTACTTTATTTTATATTCCCCAGTCTAAGTTTTCCCATATTCAGCTCCATCCCATTTCCACAACATAATCTTTGTCAACTCTATGAGCTTTATATCTAATTCCCCCTTATCTTTTCCCAAACCCAACATAAAGTATTAGTTGACAAAAAGCACTCCTAAGTGGTTTATAAATTTTTTTTAAATATATCTGATTACTGTATTTATAAATACAGGTATACAATTATATAATTACGTATATTGCTTTGAAGAAACGCAGATATCGAATTATAATATATATATATATATATGACTGATAGTATATATAATTATAATATATATATATATATATGACTGATAGTATACAATTGATACTAAATGTAAATAAAGATTGTTTTCATTGAATTTCTATTATTTTTAAAATTTTAATTAAATGATGTATATTTTAAACATTTGCTTGTACTAAACATTTTGCATATTAGCAGGTAATTTAAAAGGATATTTTATGCAATCTACTCTATAATGAGCAATCATTTGAATTCACTAGGTGATTGTACAAATCTGTCAAAATTGTTTCTGATCCAATTTTTTTAACAATTCCAATTCATTGGATAACAGCATGGATAATTTTTGAGATCTTCTAACTTTTTCATATGATCATTAGCTTTAAAAATGATTTCTGACGTTAGACCTGAGTAACTGATAATGTGCAGATAACGGTATAAAATTCATAAATATTATTTGCCATGGCATAATGTTTGTTGCGTGATATACATGATGGGTATGTGTTACAAATTTTGAGCTTGTTACAACTGTAATCCATCATAAGCAATAATTTTAATACATCAAAGTCCATTTCATTATTGTGTGATTTTTGCTGATGTGTGGAGATAACTTAATATCTTTCAGTTCTTTATCTTCAAGAGACCCTTCTGCAATGGCTGTTAATTTTTCTGGAAACAAGCAGGATAATTTTAAGCAATTTTTTGTATTGTGCAGAGCATAAATCTAATAAGTAGATTATTATTTACAATCTATTCCTAAACTAAGCATATTTATTTGAAAAAATCGACTACAGAATTTTTAAATTTCCTTCATATTTGTTCTTCTTATTTTATCTCTAAATTGGTAATGTTGTTTCCAAAGAATTACTTTTCAATAGTAAAAATAAGAGTCATCGATCACATGACACTATCTCTTAAGCTTGTAAGTTATAAACAATGAGAATTGCCAACTCCTCTACAAGCTTTGTGATAAATGCTTAGCCAGAGCCAGCACTTAAAATATCTCTGTCAACCCCCCCCCCCAAAAAAAAAAAAAACAACCTCTAACTACTTTTCAATGTTTGATTTTTATTCATATTCAACTGTGAAATCTTGTCATTATATTTTGCTTCCAGATTCTAATGTCTTATCTTTTCTGCTCTTTCAACACTGTTCTGACTGAATTTACTAAACTCCATCAGTAATCTTATCTAAATCAGTGATGTCAATATTGCTTCAATGTTATAGAAAAATTTTAAGTAAAACATTTGCTTTTTCTTTTGTTTTTGCATCAACATTTTTTTGAATCTTGTATCACTGATAAGAATATCAATAGATTTACGAAAACACTGTCAGTAACATCATCAAAACATTAAAATATAGTTGTTGCACACTGCATTTCATTGATCATTTTGTTTTATTTATATTCTTTTAATAATTTATTTTTTCTTACCCTAGATGTTTTACAGTCACTTCTATCTGTATGATAATTCTCTTTTATGATGTTTTCACAAAAATTGCAAATATTTGAAGCAACTTAAAAAAATACAGATATGCAATATTTTATTGCTTCAGTTATCATCAAAATTAAGACATGAACATAACACCACAATTGTATATTTTGATTAACCACATCAATACTTCCATTTTGCAAATAATTATACAGACTATGGTCATTTACATCTCCATCTATATTATCAGATAAACATTTTTATATCAATTTTAAGATGCTGTACTGTTTCAGTCAATAAATCAAAAAGTTTTTTTTTATACCTTTATTACTTAGCACAATTGACAGCACTTATAGATAATACTTTTAAGCACATACTGAAAATAATGCTAAAATGATTTATGAATGAAATATCTTGTGTTGGATTTATTTGAGAAACTTCATAACTAAATATTTCTTGGATCACATTTATAATTGAATTAACATGGCAATAATTATTTCTTCAAGTGTGGCACTATATCACTTACTATGAGCTTTTTCTTGTTGTTATAATCACTTAATTCTTTATGTAGATTAATTTTGTATTGGAGAAATGTGATCTTCCATAATAAGATCATATTTTGACTTTATCTGAATTGTTGCTAAAAGTGCCATGATTGAAAACCTCTTTACTCAGAATATTCTGTGATCACAAATGTTTATGTAAACTCTTTATAATATCAACAATTCTACAATTTTCATAACAATAGTCCTTAATTAGTGAAGATGTGATAAATGATCTAAGGTGCCATTATTAAGAAAATTTCTGACATTTCTAACATGTTGTTGCTAAGCCAAGTTTTAGCTAATACGTTTGTAGTCACTAAAGTTATATTTAAAGAATGGTGAATTGTGTCAGGTGACTCAAAGACCAAGCAGAATTAATAATAAAAAAAACTTATTTTATTTATTATATTTTAGCCATTTTTTGAAATTGAGTCATTCATAATTTTCCTTTCATACAAATTAGCATCAAATGGTTAATCATTATATGGCCTAAATGGACGTTCAACAAGTAAACATTATGCTCACAATGAATATTGGAAGATTTCAGCAATTGATCTTTCATTTTCTTGTATAAACTGATTTACTGAATGTGATTCAGGAACCAAATCATTTATTTATGCATACAAGTATATCTGATTCTCTGTAACTAGTTCAAGCTATGTATGTAATGAGATGATGCAGCTAAAGGCAATACAAATACTGGAATAATGAAACCAAACTGGGCCTGAATTGGTGAATAACAGATGCTATTATATTTGTCTGTATGTTCAAAACAGCTCTTTCCTGTTCATGTAAATCACAAATTATTGCACCTTAGTGCTGTTGTTTCTTGATTATTTATTGCAGAACTGTCATCATCATCATCAACAACCATTATCAATCCATTGCAGGATGAAGGTCTCTCTCTGATCTTTAGCTTTCTCTTCTCCACACTACCCCTGCACACTTTCTTTTTTATCCATCCATCTCACACATGGTCTCTTTCAGGGTCTTTTTAAAATCTCTTGGGTTCCAGTTTAAGATTACATCATATCTTCTAAAAATATGTCCAGCCCAACTCAACTTCAGTCTTTTAATTTTTTCAGTGAGGTCAGTAATACCTGTTTGTTCTCTTACCCATATATTGTGTTTTTGATCTCTTGTTGTTACTTCCAACATGCATCTCTCCATATTTCTTTGAGTGGTCTGAATTCTCTGTATGGCTCTTATATTAAGTGTCCAAGTCTCAGATTTATAAGTAAGAACTGGTAAAACACATTTATTAAAAATCTTCTTTTTCAAACACATATGCATCTACAAAAGCACTCCAATCAAGTTTAATTCCATGATTAATTTCATCCCTTTTGTATTTAGAAGTTTTGGTATCATAAAAGATATCAGTTTGGCATCAATTGGCTGATTCATGCTTCTTGTCATTTTTTGTGCTTTAATGATCCAGATTTATGCTTTTTCTATCCCATATTTGTAACAGTAATATTCTTGCAATTAAAACTTAATCAAAAATTCTTACTATATCAAGTATTTGCCATAAGTCAGCTATTTATACATTTGCATTTGATATTAATTAGTTATTATTACTGTGTTACTGTATTCTGCATATCAAATTTCTACAATGTGGTAGAGAGATGTATTATGTATTTTTGCTAGAAGTACATAATTAATTTTTCTGAAAGAACATGTCAATGGATATATATTTTATAAATGCCTTTGTTTTTAATAACTGTATACTAAATAAAAGATATCATTATTTATTGAATTTACACTATGTGTGTATCTTATTATTCAAGACACCAGCTTAAATATATTTTTGTTATTTCTGTGTTAATTTTTATGCAGTGAAAAAAAATACATTATATTTTAAAAAAAGGCAAAGAGACACATTATATAAAAACATTAATAAAGTGCATGCATTTTATGAAATACATAAAACTGGAGCAAACAAGAGCTGATGAAATACACTCAAACTGAAACTGATGCAAAAAAAAAAAAATGTTTGCTGTTCTTTTTAATATGTGAAATAAATTGATTCAGTGTTAATTCAGGCTGCATTCACAATCTCAAGCTGGGCTTTCCAACTAAGCTTTATTCTGCAATTGCAATAATAAAGATGCAAGCGTGGATAATGAATGTGTCAGCCTCACATCCTTAAATATAAAGTATTCTTGAAAAATGATTTTATTATAATAATAATATGACATAAATTTTAGTTTTAAACAAAAATAACATGGAAACTTCTACTATGTTTTCAATCTACTATAAGATCATTAACATTCTTAACATATTGTCTAGTGTTTAAACGAGCCCATTTCATCGGGACACATAAAATCAATTTGCTATTGTGCAAGCTACCACCGTATTCAGACTGCCACTGTGTATATATATTCTATAACGTGTAGTGTAAGTAAAGCATGATGTAGATTTTTAATAATAATAATTTTTTTTAAATTTTTATATAAAAACGAAGTTTATTTGTGCAAAACAATTTTTTTACATTTAATAATATAATTATAATAAAAAACGTAATATACTATTTAAATATTACACTGTTATTAGAAAGTTAGACTTAATATAGATAGCTGCATTCATACATTGTTATACATAAATATCCTGCTCTCCATACCAGTTGTCATTGATTTTTTTAAAAATATCAAATGCAATTAATATTTGTCTTTATTTGCATATTGTTTTTGGATCGAGGGGAAGGGGGGCGATTGTTACTTAAATTTAATGTATATGGACTAGTGAAAGTTTTTTCTTTTTTCTGAAAAATTTATTTGATCTAACGCAATCTACTAAATTTGCCTTTTTAAAATCATTTAATTTTAATTAGAAAAATATTATTAGTTATATTTCTACAAAATTGCTTTTAATTTTTAAAAATCTTATAATACAGGTTATTAATTAAGCAAGCTCAAGGAAATTTTAAGACATGAAGGATTAAGCAAGCTCAAGGAACGTTTAAGACTTGAAGGGTTAAGCAAGCTCAAGGAAAGTTTAAGACTTGAAGGGGTTTTATTTGAATATATGAGCAAAATCAGTTTTTTGACAGTGAAACAGAAAAATTGAATTTGAAAAGTGTAACAATGTGCTTGTAAGATTGTATTACTTGTAATTTTTTCCAATAGGGAATACATTTTGTGTGCTATTTGGAATATGTGTATTTTTATACATAAAAAAAAAATATTAAAAAATTAAAATTTTACTATTAATTTTTTCTGATAAGTTCGTTACAATTTTACATTCTCTCATTTATTAATCACATTTAAAAAAAACAAAGCATATAAATACTCATTATGCAGATATATAAATATATTATTTGGTTAATTTTATGAACATTTATAAAAACAAGTTAAGATTTTATCACAGACTTATATACTTTGATTAATTTTATAATGTTGTTTTATTATTATTTTTCCATGTGTCATAGCATCGTCCGGGAAGCAAACCCGATAACCCGGGACAACTGCTTATAAGGCAACTGTGCCGACCTCTCGACCACCAATTGTTTTTACTGACTTTTTTCCCACAAAAAGTATCTAATTTAAAGTTTTATATATAGTATGTAAAACAGATTTAAATGTATGCAGGTCAGTGATGAAATAAAATAGATTCATGGTTAAAACAATTTTTTTTCAGTTCATAATTTCATATACAATAAAATAAAACTATGTTAATTATTTTGATTTTTTTTACGTACTTCACTTTAATTATTGTTGTTTACAAAACATTATCATAATAAGTTGATTAGATCATAGAAGATGTAAAGCAATTTTTTTTAGTCAGTTTCTGTCCCATATTACTGGCTTTTAAATACAATTTGTTATTGACATGTTGGTTTTTTTATAATTGGGTTATTGATAATGGATATGTACACAATTTGTAATTTTATTCTATTCTATTATTTTTAAGTGTAAATGTAAATAATACAATTATTGTCTTCAGATATTTATTATTTCAGTAAGAGCAAGACATTTTATAAGACCTCAAAATATCCCACCTATAAGTTTTTATTAACTTCATGTGATTTGTCTGAGCACCAAAATTGAAAATTGGAACTATGATTTGAAACTTCTGGCTGTAAAATTCATTTCTTTACCATTTCTTAAATACATAGGTTTTGTGGCCTTAAATTTTATTATTGAGAAATGAAAAGTACATAATTTATTTTGATAAAGTTTCCACCCAGTAATTTAAAAATGCTCCAGTATGTGAAGTGTTAAAATGCTTTCTTTCAGTACCTCCAATTTTAACAGAAATGACTTCATTAGTGTGTGTGTCTATATATATATAATATAATTATTGTGAAATTACTTTTTACTTGGGATTCTAAAATATTCTACAAAAAGTAACACTCTGTTAAAAAACCACTGCAGCAACATGTAATGGAATAATTTATTTGGTATTGCTTAAATAAACATCTTTATTCTAGGATGTTATATGTATTCTTGTCCTTATGTTGTTTCATCAATAAATGTATCACATTCGATTCTTTTCTTGGGATAAAGCCTTAAGTTTGATTTTCTATTATTTGCAATTTTTTTTTATTTCCATGAGAGATCAGATTTTCTTTGTAGACAATATAGGATCTACTTTGTATGATAAATAAAAAATTATCAAATGGGTCTATTGTTTGAGTGTTTATAAGTCTTTGAGTACTGGAAGCATCAGAAATGAAATTAATGTGACAACTTTGCATCCCATGATCTAATACTCTAATAAACAGGCAAAAACTCTTCATATAGTAGTGCCACCTTGTGTTAACCAGAGTAATCAATGGATGCCTGAAGGCTTGTGCATAAAATACCTATCTAGTGCCTGCTCATCCAATATCCCTAGACTAGTTTCTGGCTTGTGGCCTTTATCAGTGTGGAGCCTTGGATCTGAGAGGATGAGTAGGCATTAGATAGGGATTTTATGCACAAGCCTTCTGGCATCCATTGATTACTCTGGTTAGCACAAGGTGGCACTACTATATGGAGAGTTTTTGCCTGTTTATTAACAGTTATGTGCTAGCATGAGATAGTGATCATGTGATGTTTAGTGGTTTAATCTAATATTCTACCTTGCAGTAAACTATACAAAACATGGATCTGATTGTAAATACCATAGTAAATGCCATTCAAATGTATAATGTTTCAAGTGCAATGTTTGTACAAATAAACAGCATATTAGCATATGCAGTGTTGCAATATTTTCAAAAACATTATAAATAATTAGCAAATTAATCTGATGAATAATGTATGATTTACTCAGTGTGATTAGGATTAGTATTTTTAGATAAATTTAGATGTTTCTATTTATTTTTGAATTTTGTCTTATATTTTGAACCAAATTTTTACTAGAAAATATATAAATATAAATAAGATTCAGGATAATAGAAAAAGTATATTTTCTTCATATCCATACTATTCTTTTTGATACATTTATTAAGGTAACCATCTTAGCAATGATTATAACCAGTCTGATGATACCTCTTGTCATCCTGCCTTTTTAAAATCTGAACAGCTTTTCAAATAAAAAAATAAAAAAACTAAACAATGTCTATATTTACACCGTATCAGCTTGAGTGTTTAAGCTATTAACTCTAAAAATTTCATTTTTTATTGAATTACGTCTTTTTTCCTAATAGTATAATAACTTTCAAAAGAAAATCTATTGACCACTCCTTGGGTTATATAAATAAGAAGTTTTTTGAAAATTTAACTAAAATATTGTCAATTATTAGTGCATTGTAAGTGTTCAACCTAGTTGATTCACAATTTTCTTCTTTATTATTGCTCAATCTATTCCTTTTTATCTATATAATTCTCTAGTTCAATTAAAATAAGCAAAAACATTATTTTTATATCTTTACAATTGATCTATTTTTCTTAGTAATATTTTATCATTTTTATAGTTAATCATTGTTTTTTTTTTCATATGTCAAATGCGCCAACTGCTTAAAAGGTAGCTATGCTAACCACTAGGCCACCAATGCTAGTTAATCACTGTTTTATACCTGAAATCTACTTTTCTCAATCACATTGTTTTATTTCACTTTAAATAAAATCATTTATCTTTTCTTTGTAATTTATCTATTATTTTACAATTATCTATCTCAATTACTATTATGCTTTCTATACATATTCTTATATTTTATAGAATTTATATTTTCACTTTTTTTTCATATCTTTTATTTTCATTACCAATTCAAATATCTTTATTCTTATATTTTTTTATAATCTACTATCTTTATTGTAGCATATTTTAAATTTTTTTCCAGCAATTATGAAATTTATCTCCAATATTTTCTTTTAATTTAATAATTGCCATTTTTTTTATTATGTCAGTTTTTATTTTTTGTAAAACTACATTAATGGTTTGGAATATTTACTAAGGCAATAAAGCTAAAGCTTGTGTGGTTAAAAATGCGAAGGTAGTGACCTCTACAGGTCTTAACCACAAGCTTACGCATTGGCAGATATTATTACTAAAGTAACACATCATCTCAGTAAAAAAATAAATCAAATTTTTGTTTTATCTTTACTGAAATCTTCTATTTATTATTTAATATTTTTAAAGGGTTTACATCACACACATATTTCCCCCACCCCCCACACAAAATACCAAAATAAAAAATTGAGTAGTCTAGTATAAATTTATTTATTTTAAATATTTTTACATAGTTTAGCTTAATATAGCTTTATTATTTTTTATACAAAGATCAACTAATAAAAACCTATGCTCTTGTATATTTTTTAAAAATAAAATAACAATTGTAATATAAAATATATCAAAAATATAATCAGAAAACATATATTTTATTATAATAAGTCTAATCAAACTGTTTTCTAGCAAAATAATATTTACTTATATATAAAAAATTATAAAATAAGCATCCTCTGAAATATTAAGAGGAAAATAATAGTCAAATGTTGTTAGCGGAGAGGTCAGCGCAGCTGCTTTGCAAGCAAGCAGTTGGTTGCTCACGGTTGTTGCAGGTTCGCCTTCCGACCGATGCTACGACATAAAAAAGATACAAATACCTAGCTTTTTAAATTTGTGTATTACAACAACTTTTTTCATTTTTAATTTAAAAATGTAACATTATATAATGTTTGTGTTAATAATATGTTATTAATTACCTGATTTCTCCAAAGACACTACCTTCACACAATGTTGCTAGCACCGAATTATTTTCTCCTCCCACTACTTGTACTTGACCATGATTTACTATATACATTTCTTTACCAACTTCTCCCTGCAATACAATAATATTTATGTTAAATAATATTGAATTTTAAATTATTTTTTAGACATATTTTTTACTAATTTACAAATTAATTTTATATACAAATTTTGAAAACATATATTTAAATTTATTTTGATGTTTTTTTCCTAGTCATAGAATTAATGCTTTAGTTGGATCTTATCTGTCATTACCTAAGTAGAATTAATAATTCAATAGCATATGACATTGTAAGAGGTATTGTTAATAAAAACAGTTTCTAGGAATGTCAAGTGCTTTTAGAATTTTCGTTTCATTCTGATTATAGCAAGTTTAATTTGACCAACTACAAAAATAAATAACTGCACACACCATATGTAGATTGATCAACGTTTTTGTGGCTAATTAGGAATCCACTTATGCTATAAAATCATTTTGAAATATCATTCACTTTTATTTAGTTAATATTATCATACAATAAGCTTAACTGCATTTATATATTGGATTATTTCCATCATCTAATATAAGTAATGAATGTCTTCAGAAATTTTTTTAACTTTATTTATGGGCGCTATTACTAACAGTTGAATGTATATTAGATGATGAGAATGGTCCAATATATAAATACAACTAAAACGCCATCATCACAAATCTTCAGGAAAGCATTAATGAGCTTAAGACTTTCAGAATGAAAAATTTGCTGTGCAATAAGTTAAAAGGCTGATTTCTTATTATCATCACCAGATGAAAAATTATCATAACTGTATTTCACTGAATGGTTTTAAGTAATCAAAGCAAAACTTATTTTAACTTTTGTTTTTATTGGCTCCCTTTTTGTAGGTGTAAAAGTTATTTTAATAAATTTATGTATATTGATATGGTTTTAATAAAAAAATATAATATTTAAGTTTTAATTAAAATGGGCAAAAAGAAAAATAAACAAAAAAATCAAGGCATCAGAATTATATTTATATAATTATTATAAAAAGAAATCTGATTAAGCCACGCAAAAAAAATATTAAAACTTTATAACATTATAAAGTAATCAGCATCTATTTTTGTTTTCTTTTCATTAATTATGACAAAGAATAATATTATCAAAATGAATATTTTTGATTCACTGCTTTATAAATTTGTGTGTAGTTTGTAGGGCATAATTATAATATTTCTCAAAAAAAAAATAGTAAAGGATTTTTTTTTATTATATTAATACATACGGTATTAAAGAAAATAATATATAATAAAACAAAACGCAGAATTGATTCTATAATTTTTAATATATCAATGTATAAATAAATAAGTAAATGATAGTTTCAGTAAATTTGTAACATGATAGCTATCTTGAGTATAATTTACATAAGAAGAAAAGCATGATGCAATAAACTAGATATATCTGTTATTTTATTAATTAAAGCTATGAATATGAAGTCTAAGAACTTCGAAAGTGCTTAGCGCATATAAACTTATAAATAAAATTAAACTTCTCAACTGACATCCATGGATGGTTTGCCATCTGAGACCCAAGAGGAAAGGTCTCTGACCATCCTATAGACTATGCTGGAACGTCTCCCAATGATGGCTTGTAATCCAGAACATCAAAGGAGGAAGCCTATCTGTCTGCCTAGCAGGATCAGTAATTGCTGAGTTTGCGAAGGCAAATCCACAAAAGACTCGCTCCTTTATCTTAAAAATTTTGCAGTGCAAGACGTTTTCATCATTGAACTTTTCCTTTTATTAAATACCATTTAATGTATCACATCAACAATTTGATTATATGAGTTGTATCCAAATTTCAGAATAAAATTTTCTATATTTTTATAAATAAAAAAGAAAATTAAACTCTTTCTACCAGCGTATTAGCTCAGAATTATTAGTATTATTTAAAATTGGGATATAGAAAATTGTAGAATTAATTCCAATGTTTTACTATTTATAATAATGTTGAATCATTGCCAATCTACTGCAGAATGAAGATTTCTCCAAAGGAACCCAGTTTTTACATTACACTAGGGGAAGTCCTTACTACTTCTATCCATCTAATATATGGTTTCTTTTTGGATCTCTAACAATCACTTGAGATTCAATTTAAAACTTAAACTATCCATTTAGCATTATCTCTTTTAAAAAATGTCCAAAAAGATTCATTTCAATAATGACAATAATATTTACTTTTGTTTTCTTTCCCATGTATTTGGTTTTTGCTCTCTTTTTAGGTATTTCTATAATACATCTTGTCATATTTTGTTATATTGCTCTTTAAGTAAATGATCATGTACCAGATTCCTAAATAAGAAGTGGTCAACTCTATATAGTAAAAATCTTTTTAAACACATAGTCATATTTTCTTTTAATAAATTATTTCTACCAAAAGCACTCCATTCATATTTAATTCTATGATAATTTCATTCATTATTTCTCTATAGTATTAATAATCTGCCTAAGATAATTGTAGTTATTAACTTTTTTAATTTTTGATTATTAAACTTTTTTATTTCTTCTTCAGCCATTTTACTTTTATATTTAGTCATATTTTTACTTTCAGTTGATCACTTTTGAAACATTTTATAAAGCTTTAATGTAACCACATCATTTATAAAATTTAGATAATTTAAATAATCTCCATTTATATCTACTCTTTAATTTTCCAATTTGAAACCAAAAACAACTTCTTGCACAACTGATCTAAAAAGTTACAAGATATGCAATCACAGGCAAAACTCTCCATACAGTTGTGCCATTCAGTGCATGCCAGAGTAATCAATAGATGCTAGAAGGCTTGTGAATAAAATCCCTATCCAGTGCCTACTCATCCAATATCCCCATATTAGTTTCTGGCTTGGGACCTTTGTCAGTGAGGAGTGTTGAATATATGAGCACTGTCTGTTTTAATAAAAGTTATGATCAAGCATAAGAAATGGTGATCATGTGATATGCAATCACCCTGTACCACTCTTATTAATATTAATCTTAAAACAGGCAAAACTCATTATATATATGGCCTCACACAACAAGGTAGAGTAATCAATGGATGCCAGAAGGTTAGTGCATAAAATCCCCATCTAATGCCTACTCATCCAATATCCCCAGACTAGTTTCTGGCTTATGGCCTTTATCAGTGAGGAGCCTTGGATCTGAGAGCACTGCACCTAGATCTTAGGATCTAATGCAACCCTCCAGCAACCACCTTTTATCTCCATTTAACTACAAAACTATGAGTCTTAAACTGAAAACACCTTAATGTTTTCAATCCAAGCCCATTAGCTTATATAGTCATATGGGTCTGAACCCAGTTCAGTACCCATACATTTTGGTGTCTTTGGTTCTTTAATAACCATAGCCATCACTATACTATTAGGCAGGATTGGTTTTAAGCCAATAAACATCACATTGATTACATCCATTGATTACTATAGCTTGTTGTGTGTGGCAATATATATATAGTGAGTTTTGCCTGTTTTAACAACAGTTATGCACAAGCATAAGAGGTGGTGGTCACGTGATTAATATTAATCTTATTAAAATCATCTTTATTATCTTCACTACTGTGGCATTTTAATAAATATTCTTTAGAATATAAAAATATTCTAAGTCTATATCTTCATAAAATCTTTAAATACCATGAAAATGTTTATAAAATCTAATTGCTTTTTCACACTTTACAAATGTAAAAAAATATGGTCGTAATTCATATTTATTTTGTCCATACAACTTCTCTCAATACATGGATGCTACCCACTGTCCTAAAATGACTTTTAATTTCAGCATTACCTTTGTTAGAATTTAGTTTTCTGCAGATGTATCGTAATTACTTTAGTAAACATTTGGTATAGAATTGATAAAGTGATAGGTCTGTAATTGTCAATATTTTTTATCAACTTTCATTAAATATAAATATCACTCTGCATTCTTGAAATCATTGGTACATCTTTATTATTTAAACATTTGGCATAATGTTTTTTTCATATTCGTCCTCCCTACATGCTGCATTTTTTAAAATACCAATTACAATTTCATCATTTTCTGAAGTTTGTCTCTTTATAGATTTAAATGCATGTCTTCCCACTTCATTTAAAATACCCAGCTATTTAGACGATGTAACAATTATAAAGTATACTTTTTGTTCTTTATTAATATATAATTCTTTATAGAACTTTTCACACACTATGTCATTTATTTTAGTAATAGTTCTACCTTTTCTTTTTATAGCAGAAATCTTTTCCACCCGATTCCAAAATGTTTTATATGTTTGAGATTTTACTTGCTAATTCACAGGTATATTTTTTATATCATTATTAACACTTTTTAGTATCACATGATCACCATCGTTTTTGCTAGCACAACTATTATTAAACAGGCTAAACACTCCATACAGTAGTGCCACTTAGTGCTAACCAGAGTAATCAATGGATGCCAAAAGGCTTGTGCATAAAATCCGCATCTATTGCTTACTCATGCAATATCCTCAGACTAGTTTCTGGCTTGTGGTCTTACTCTGGTTAGCACAGAGTGGCACTACTGTTTGGAGAGTTTTGCCCATTTAATAACTTTTTAGTATATTTTACAAAACTCTAGATATTCAGTTTTTCTTAATGACCCATTAAAAATATATATATATTCCTTATTTTCTTCATACATTGTATAGTCTCAAAAAAAATTTACTTGCAAACTGCTATTTTTTGGACAATTTATCTTTTTTACCCTTTTTGATAGAGTATAACTTAACTTTTTATTTATTTCAATCAAGAGTCTGAATCATTTTCACAGACTATTAATATTTTAAAATAATTTTCATTCTAATTTAAATATATTGGAGTGTTTCTGAAGTTTAGAAATATTTATTGTCAATATTGACTTTCTTAATAGTTTTGTATCTATAGTTTTACATCTTATATCTCAATATTAGATGATTATTTTCTGTATTGAATCTATTAAAACACCATTTTTAAGTACATATTTTCTGTTGGTCAAAATATAATCCAATTCTTTTATTTCTTTATTTACGTTTTTCCATGTCTATTTCTGTTTAGCATTTTTATCAAAAAAAAAAATCATAATAAACTGCTTTTTTCATGAACTCCATAGTGAATCTTGTTCCCTCTTATTTCTTACACCATACTTTAAATTTACTCACAACATTTTACCACTCTGATAATGAATTTTATTTTTTTCAAATCTACATCATCATCTATTAAGACTAAAAAGAAGCAAAAGTTTCTTTTTTGTTACCTGAATTTTTCAAAAGCATAAGACATGTTTCAATAATAACAAAGAAATTTTGTCTCTTTTTTTTACAAATTCAAATGCTTTAAATTAAAAATCAAAGAAATAATCATCTTAATTTTGAAAACATTCTATTGTTGAATTCCAAATGAGTTGAATAAGCAAAAAACTTCAGATTTTAAAAAGTTAAATGAAATAGAAGCAATAAAAAAATTTCTTAGAATTAAATATAGCCAAAAAAATTGTAACGTATTAATTAATTATTATTTTTTTTAAAAAAAAGAAACATACGTGCATATAATAATACATGTAACCTTTAACATAAATTATAATTTACAAACATGTACCTATTATTAATAAATTTTTTATTTATATTTCTAAAAAGGATAGATGAACATAAATTTAATAGAAATGTCTAAAAAATCAAAATTTTATTGTATTTTAGTATACAGGCATATTTATGTTAAAATAGATGTTATAATAATATTATTTCAAGAATGAAATAAATATTCCTACCATGAAATGGAGTAATTGTAAATTAATAAAAGATATATTTAGAATTAATTGTCATTTTCAATTCAAGGAAAGATGTTTAAAATGTCTATTAACAATTATGTGTCCTATTATATAGAAAAGTAGAAACCCTGAGACTATTATAAAATTGCTATAATAATAAAAATCAAGTAAGCCTGAACAAAATATTTTATTTATATAATATAATAATTGCAAATATTAAACTTATTTAGATAATTGTCATTCTATTTATTTTAGAAATTTTTCATGACTTGATAAAGACTTATTCCTGGTGGTATGGAGATGTGTTTTCTCTTAAGCAGATTTAATAATTATGATTGCAGTAAATGTTATATTGAATATCTAGAAATTTTAATAAGACTAACATTATTTATAGTGTTGATTTAAAATAGTTGTTCAAAAGTTCTCCTTAAGTTCTTAGATAAAATGCATATCAACAAATGACTATAAAATGCATGTAAAAAGCAAACTTCTATATGGAGTAATTATGAAATAACTTTCATATAATGTATGTTATTCTTAAGCAGGCATTTAGAGTAATTATCTTAAAGTTGTATGAGTGAGCATCTATAGAATGAGCATATGTTCCAATCAATTTAAATTTAAATACCTTTTTTTTAACCAAAATTAATATATATATATTGTAACGGGAGAAAGATATTTGATATTCACATATACTGACCACTGGGGCGCCACTAGTCCTAAAATAGGAACTAGACATTTATTTTAAGGGTGGACAGGATATGCGAACGTGAATGCACTGGACTAAACTCAGGAAGAAACAAGATATCCTAAATATTGTTTAGACAGTGGAGAAATCAAAACACAAAGACAAACGTCAGCCAAATTAAGTTTAAACAATTTATTAATTTTATTAAAAGTTGTGCAATAGGGTGAAGACATCTAGCCACGAATACAAAAGTGGCTTATAGTAACATACGCGTATTTACCAGAGAGTGCACAAGAGTACGACAAACATGAAGACATTAAACATTTTGGCAGCAACATTCTCTCACTTAAAATATATGAAATGGTTAGGATAATATCTTCATGCTGGCCAGCTGTAACATTACAAAAAAAAACAAACAACAACTCTAGCTTTCTAAATCAGAGATAATAAAACAGTTATTATCCCACCGGAAATCAATGAAACCAGTACGAATGTTCGAGCAGTAATATTCTAATTACTGTCATTAAAACACCACAGGACTGCTGCGCATAATACTACATTCAAAGTAAACGTGGTTGATCTCACACACAAGACAGCAAAAGATATATGATTACGATCTTATGTAATCCAAAAAGAAATGACTACTTTCAGACAACCTGAAGAAATAACTTGACAAATAGCCAGCAAAAAGATTTGTTGTTTACACAAAAAGCGCAAATGAAACATGCTTAAAGATTCTTTATTTTACAACTAAGGGCAGGTGAATAAATAAAGACTACGAAAACTGCCAATGCGTTTTGTAATAGATAATGAAATAATCATGTATATATTAAACATATAAAATACAATCTCCTAATGTACCCTCTGATAAACGAAAATTGCAAACAAACTTGGAATCTTAAAACTAAGATTCCAAGACACACTTTAAAAACTAGAAAAGAGTACATACAGATAATAAATAATTAAAAAAACAATTAATACCATTTTAAAACATATTTATCATTAGATTGAGTGGAGATTTAATTAAACACAATTTATTTACGCTGGCTAGAATAGGAAAAAGTTTAGCTTATGGTAAGGCAGAGTCCTAGTGATTTAGTGACGAGTGCACACTTTTGATAATAGTTCATCTTTCAGGTCCTTTGACAGCAGCAAGGTAGAGGCAGTGTTTATTTTCGAGGTTCATGGCATGACTAAAGAAGAGCTGGTAGGCGAGGGTCTGTCCTTTGTTTTAAATTAGCCAGACATTCTAATGATGGCAAAACTCACAGTGGTGGATTTTGACATCTTGCACAGCAACAAAGTTTGTCAATAATTATTTAAGTTTTTAGCAGGTCATAATACAAGTGTCTTCTTTCTATACTGAATCTCCTCTCTATATAAATTGGCAGGCTCTTTTTGCCTCGCTACATTTCCTGCGAAAAACTTTCATTAGTGTCCATTCTATATTTCAGGCAGGGCAAATATTAATTTCCCGCTCAATCTAATTTAAGAATTCCAACCAGGGATAATTGAAACAAAAACGACAAATACAAAACTAAATCTCCGCTTTTTTTAGAATTAACTTTAAAAATATGACTAAAATAAAAGCAACAGAAATATATAATTAGCAAGCTTGTCTGTTTTTCATCAAATTGATTTAAACAGGTGGTGAAAGTAAACTATTTTAAAATTAATTTTATAAACAAAGTAGTGAAAGTAAACTATTTTAAAATCAATTTTATAAACATTAAATGATCTACTTTAAATATAAATGCGTATGTGTTTTAAATAATAATAAAAAAAATTGAGCCTTAGATATTTAATGAAAATGAAGTTCTTTTCCCTTTTTAATTTTAGTAATAAAACCATTGAATCGTAAATCAATCCGGCACAATATATATATATATATTTAATGTTTTCACAGTTGTATGATGTAGATAAATTATTTTTTGGGTAAAACTATATATTATTTTTTATTATATAGCTATATTTCGATGAACTAGGATCAGCCATTGTCAAGGTAAACTCTTGAAAAAATACTTGTTCGATCTCAAAGTGTAACATGACTGAGTGTGATATGAAGCATGAGAATCAGCTTGAAATAGTTTAGTATTCAGAATATGAGGTTTATCAAAATGTATATTTCTCTTAGTTTTACCACCTATTAATTTAAAGTCAATTTATTTTACTTAAAAAATAATTTATATATATATATACACACACACCTGGGTCTCATTTTATGTGGTAGATAGGTTCCTCAAAAATGTGCACAAAAGAAATCGCACAAAACTAGATTTAACTTACCTTGAAAAATGGGGGATAGGTTACCACAATTTTTGAAAATCGTATAAAAACAAAGCAACAACGTAAAATTACTTTAAAATTTGCATAAAAAAAAATAAAAAAAATAAAACATGACTAATAAAAAATTTCAAATTTTAAAAAAATTGATGCAAGATAAACTTTTTTTACTTTTTTATTAACTGCAGTATTTAATTTTATTCAAAACAATATATTTTCATGTGTAATTTACATTTTTTTCATACATGTATGGTACTTTAATCAGTATTGCTATTTGAGACATCAGATTCATCATGATGTGATGTGATGTGATGTGAGGTACTGTAGCTTCTCCTTAAATGAAGTCAAGAGAAAATACAACTAAAACATTTTTCAATCACTGTTGATCCTTCCCATTTCACTAAGTGATCTAAAATTGAAATTTTTGTTTCCAAAGAAATTCATTTTCTTGGGTGTTTTTTTCCTCTCCATTGGAGTAAACTAAAAGTTTAAAATAAAAATAAGACCTTAGACTTATGATAATAAAAAGACACCAACTCACCACTGATGGGCAAAGTTTAATTACAAATTAAATTCTTATTTTTGTCTTTAATTTTTTAATTTTCAATTCCGTTTAAAAATCAAATTTCATCATTTCACACACCTTAAATTCAGATCACTTTACGTAATTTTTAAATTGTTAGTTGCAATTAAAAATCAGATTTTAATTGTCAATTTTAATTGTGCCCATTGCTGTTACTCACCTTTTAAAAATAAACTTGTGGACACTAAATAATTAATTGATTATGTACTCTTTTTATAAAAAGCAAAAATAGAACGTGATTTAAAATGCAAAAACAACAACATACATAGTATTTTTCATCTATAATGTTTGAACAGATTTACATTATATTCTTGAAAAATTTAATGTATGTATATAAAATGGGGAAATTCTGATTTTAAGTGAATTATGAACTTCTTTATTGCATAAAATCTATTACAGTACTATTATAAAGCACTGAAAATATTGAAATTATTAGATGGAAGTCAAACTCTGATAATGGACTATTACTTTAAATATGATGTGTGAGTGTGCAAAATTTATAATATTTAAAGTAATAGCACATTATCAGAACTCGACTTCTGATCTAATAATTTTTATTACATAAAAGAAAACCGCATACAAAGATATTAAGAAGAAAAATGAATCGCATTAAATA
The DNA here is from genome assembly GCA_028023455.1 of Epiperipatus broadwayi. Lineage (NCBI taxonomy): Eukaryota > Metazoa > Onychophora > Udeonychophora > Euonychophora > Peripatidae > Epiperipatus > Epiperipatus broadwayi. The sequence continues at coordinate 301,102 of JAQFVV010000181.1, read as the reverse complement.
AGTCCACATAAAATGAGACCCAGGTGTATATATATATATACAATATGCTATTTTTTTAAGTCCCAAAGCAAACCAATTAGAAAAAGTTCAAGAAACTTCAATGTATTCATTAGGTATTTATTTACATAAATTTTGTTTGGTAATGTTATTTGGTTTTATAACTCAACTATATTAAATATTATTTAACTATGCATATATGCTTTCATTAATATTGCACTCTATTATCTTTTTTTCATATGATATATATATATATATATATATATATATATATATCATATGAAAAAAAGATAATAGAGTGCACTATTGATGTATATATATATATATATATGACTATTTATTAGTCTGCATTATAGTGACATGTTTATTCATGTTTAAAAAGGTTTATTCAAATTTCATTGTAACAATATTTCATACTCTGTAGTCAAGTTACAATCTTTAAGTGTCCATATATATATATATATCAATGTACCATTAGTAAGAATGGATTTCCATTCTTGCTATTAAAAAGGTGAGAAGGTTGCCTTGACAGCAGTGAGAAATATTGATTATTATATTTACTGCGAATGTTTAAGTGGTGACTGGTTGGAATCTAATTATATAAAACCAAAAATTTTATAGATCAATAATTTTCTTGAAATCAACAATGACACAATTGAGATATAATGTGCCTGAAAATGACAAGCTTAAAGAGATTTAACCGAATAATATATGCTGTAATAAAAAAGGCACGAGGGTAAGGATAACGATAAATAAATATTATCAATATAATATGCAGCATTTAATAAATTTTAAGAGCCAGAAAACTCTCATACTTACAAATTACAAGAATGTTCTTAATATTGAAAGCATATATCATAAAATGGTTAGGTTGTATTAAATCTCTTTCAAAACATCCCATCCCCATTACAATACATATAATAATAATCATTAGCAATTCATTGATATGATCAGATCCACATTTCAAATCTTTTAATAATGAATAATAGGTTTCTTATATTTTGTGCCATATTGTTTATTAAAAGGATTTTTGCAAAACAATTTCTTTACTATTCATTTATATTATATTGAAATCTCAGGGTTCTTTAATTAAATATTTATAATATTAAAATTTATTCTTTTCTTTTATTTAAGACTTATTAAGCAATTAATGGAATCCTAGTAATAATATGAGAGATATGATGTACTTAACTGACAATAATAATATTAAATTTTACAGAAAATATTTTAGTTAAAGTAAAATACATAAAAAACTTTCAATTGGGAATAAAAAATACCAGGATTGCATTCAGACATAATAAATGGATAAGGAATTTTTATGACTATTCAGAATATCATATTAATAGGGCCTACTAAATATTTCTTTATAAATTTGAGAGAGTTTAAGCATTTAAATTTATGATATATAGTCAACAGTTATCTTCTGGATAAAGTAAGCAATAATTTTAGCACTAAAGCAGTCTTCTTTTAATTACATGCCATTGGCTAAAATGATGATTTCAATTTAGGAAAATTAATTATCTATCTATTATATCCTTTCTTCACATACATAGAACAATGTAAACAAAGTGATTATTATATTCTATTTTATGTTCATGTACTCTTAATGACCAACATATAAGAGAACTGTATAATAGATTTTATAATGTCAATATTTCTGGATATGTGTTAATGATGATATAAATACTATAAGACATAGTTAACAATAAAAACATTTGTTTTGACAATAAAAAAACAAACAAATAAATAACAATCTTGGAATGTACCATATTTCAACATAAATTACTTAGACATTATGCTATACAACTCACTGCAGAGGGAAATACTTTTTAAAGTTTACAAATTAAAATAAAATAAAATATACAGATTAAATAATAGTTGACTATTATCTTCATTTCACTAATAAAAACTTTTTTTAATATTAGCATTATCTTAAGAAGTTCTACATTTTTACACTACAATAATATCATGATATTGTTACAAAAATGATTATATTTAAACATTAAACACATCTTATCAATCCAGTGATGAAATAAATTCTAAAATGATGCATATCACTTATTAAGGTCCATGAATACAATTTTTAATATCTAAAATAAATATTTTTCATTTTTATATTCTGCATTGCTAGAAAAGTACAGCAAAACAGACTTACACATTAAAACCACCCATAACCCACATTCATAGTATTTAAGAGTGTAACAGAAGAAAAGATGACATTCCTCAGAACAAACAATAATATCAATTGTCAAAAGTAAAATCATGGTGTACACAATACATGGCTTCTACCACACATGGCTTCATAGAAGATATACATGATATAATACATCTGAGAGGTAAAGATAAGTAAGACAATGAACCTAAATTATGGCATAAACTCAAAAGGGAGCATTTACATTTTGAGGGCAAAAATTATGCTAGGTCCTTGTCTCTGAACCTAAGGAAAATGAGAATAAATCATCAAAATATATTAGAAATAGTAATAGCTACCTTAATAAAGCATTTATGCTTAAATATACGACATAAAATATATCATTTATAGGTTATGCTCTAATAAGAGAGAATAACAGCAACAATCTTTTTATAAAATGTGCTAGTGAAACAAACATCTGCAAGAGAGAAACACAGGTACAATCTTTTGGAAAAATACAATAAAATATCCACTAGAGATAGACATAGCTACAATCTCTTGGAAAATGTAATGAAAAGTTAATCATGCACAATAAAACAAGAGAAAGACCAATGCTGCAATCTACGAAACAAATATAAAATTAACTGAAGTGTAAAAATGACAAAAATATTTACCAAATCTGGAATAATAAAGCATGGCCTGAAGTAAGAAATAATAATATATACCATTTTCATTTGTTCTGCTGAACATATGCATTCATATACTTTAAAGTTATATAGTATTATAAAATAGTAAATATTATTTAAACTTTTGGATATTATGGTTTACAAATAATGCATAAAAATGTATCAGACAAAATGTATAATATAATTAAAATAAAATATGTGATTATGGAGACTCAAGGTCTCCGAAAGCGCTAAGCCATAGAACTTTGTAAGATTTAGACAAGCTTCACTTTTTTCCGTAAAGCGCAAGCTAAATTAATAAAATATGTGGTAAATTACAATGCCATAAAGTTTAATTTTAAAATTATACAAAGTTTATCAAAATACATAATTAAATCTTTCATCCTGAAGATTCTACCATTCAACATGATACTATCTTTGCTTTGTTGAAAAACATGGCAAATTTAAAATTGTGTGTACAACATTCAAAATATTTCCTATAAGCAGCGGATTTTCTAATGAACATGAGCATACAATGAGATTAATGGGAATTCAGTTTTTATTAAGATTACTTAAATAGAGTTTTGGCAATCACTTAAATAATATATTAACTTTTCAATCATTTCATGGAAAATATATCTTAATAATAAGGTACATAAACATATATTTGTTAGATATAATGCAGATTTCATTGTAGAACAGATTAATTTTTTTAATTATACTAATGATAAAAATAATAATGAGTTATATAGAGCAGACTTCTAATAAATTTAATTGCATAATAAACTTGAATAATAATTCACTAAAGAGCATTTTCCTTTTCTTTTATAGAATATACAACTTTTTTAGTTATTTACTACAGATCATAGTTAAACAAAAATATTCACAATAAATATTAAATAAGTATTTCATTACTATCATGGAATATTAATTTTATAGTACATGGTCATGTAATAATTTTCAGACAAAAAGAATAAATAAGTTTAATTCCACAGACTTAGTAAATATTTTTTTATCTCTAGTCTGAAATAAATATACAATAAAAGTTTACCAAGTGAATGTTTTTATTCTACCACTAAAATAACAATAAATAATTAAATAACATTTCAAAGTTCAAATGGAAAATTTATTAACCCTTTAGGTGTAGAAACACCAATTGGACAAGTGAGTTAAAACTCTAAACTTTTGATTGGTCAGTTACAGAATCAGCAGTAAAAATATATTTATCTTTTAACATATTCATTTTAGTTTTATTTGTAAAAAGTATATTAATAATTTGTCAGATTATAAAAGTGAACAAAGGTTTTTTAAAAATAAATTTCTATTTATAATTATAAAAATATTCGATAGTGGAAGACCTAAAAAAAAGTTCGTAACAAATTAGAAAGTGCTATGGATGTCATTGATTTCTTTTTCAATTTATATTCATGTAAAAGTAAATATTTTTTTACTAAAATCAATAAATAAACATACTTTTATTTTAACAAATTAAAATTATTATCAATATATTGTTTTTATTATGATTATTAATTACTTTAACTTTTTCTTTTTAATAATAATAATAATAATATATTTTCCTTGTATGCATTTTCAAAACATAAAGAATTTAATAGTTTTAACAAGGCTGTAAACCTTAGCAATGAGCGTCTGAAAAAATCGTCACTAGGGACCTCTGTAGGTCTTTAAAACACATGCTTACGCTATGAAGAAAAGAGAGCGTAAGCATGTGTTTTAAAGACCTACAGAGGTCCCTAGTGACAATTTTTTCAGACGCTCATTGCTAAGGTTTACAGCCTTGTTAAAACTATTACTGAAATAATAGTGAGCATTTAATAAAATTTATAATTATAAAGAATTTAAATAAAATATATTATATGGTAAACTTGTCTTTTCTATTCACATGGAATACCCATCAAATTGTAACTCCACTGAAAAACAATATTTATTATGTATACCAAAAATTTTATGATTCACTTATTCATTTTATATAAACACATAAAATAATAATTTATAGTTCAGATTATTTTGGATTTAGATATTCTTCTGAAAACCCCACATTTTTTGTTGTATAGATATATTATGTTTATTTAGTATTTATTCCAACTTACTAGTGTTTGATTAAAATTATCCATTTTGGTGACTTGTGTTGTTATTTTTAATGAATTATTCCATAATTAAAATGTTAATGTGTATAATACTGCTTTCTTTATGTAATAGAAACAGCAATTTCTTCAAAATGTCTTTACAAATTATATTATAACATTTAACTCTTGATACTTATCACAATGAGATCATTTTTATCTGTTGTTATATTTATATTTTCAGAAGATGTGAAGTCTTTTAAGCAGATGTTTTATGAACTTATTCCATAATATTCATTTTAAACTTTAAATAAAATTATTGATTTGTATCTTTACATATGTTCATGTTGTTTAGCTGTTGAGACAAATATAAAAGTCCAATATAAGATAAAGGGCTTAAATAATTTTCTACTGATGATGTCATATATATGTCATAATCCTAAATATTGTTTCTATGGATTGTCATATTATAAAATCAAGTTTCATTCATTTCCATAGTTTTTTATTAAGAATAAAATTTATCCATTTCTCCACTCTATAAAAGTTCTTTTTCAAACACATCAGTTTTCATTAAATCAATATATTTTTAAATTTTATAAAATAAATATTACATGTTTTAAAAATAATAAAATATAACTCTATAAATCAAATACAAAATAAATTCAAAATTATATTTAAATATAATAGGTATTCCTTCTTATTTATATATTTTACATACCATAATCCATATTTTAAATATCAGTTTTAAATAAATTAAATATTTGAAAATAATATATTGAATATCTAAAATTTAATGTTTTTGAATTATTACCATAACATGTAAAACACATATACATGCATAAAAATACTTAAACAATAATTTAACATTCTATTTTTTTATCTTTAAAGTTTATTTTTGAAATTATGCTATAAATAAAATGCAAATAAATAAACTTATCAATACATAATTAATTTTATTATCACCATCATGTAAAACTATTTATATGCTTTTATTAATATATACCTATTTATATGCTTATATATATATCATTAACTTTATTATATGATACTAAAAATAATCTTAAAATTTTGCTATGATATAAAATAAAATAATAATTTTTTGATATATTATTGCTTGTTGAAATATTATGGTCATTTTATATTATGATGCATTATTTTAAAAAAAACACTTTAATAACAAGGTAAATTATTTTAATTACTTTTAAATTATTTTAGATAATCTTACAATTAAAATAAAAGAAATAAGCTGACAAAATTTTTATGCAGATAAGGCCAGCAAGTTTAAACTCAAGTTAGAATGGTATAAGATATAATTATGAAAACCTGTTAATAAAACAATTATAGAATGAGTTATTTGAAGATGTATCTTTCTGCTGTAATACTTCCATGCATGTTCTCTAAAATAAAGCTATATAAAATAAATTATCCTTTACATTTAACCCTTAAACCGCTAATTAAATCATTGGTTGTATGAGGTAAAAATAAAATCTTTTAATTGGCCAACTCACAAACTGAAGACAAAGCCTATTGTTAAAACATATTCGCCTATAATATTAAATTCAACTCAGATACGTTTATAAAAAGTATATAATTAATTTTTCAGGTCATGAAGAAAACGAAAGTTCTTTCAAAAATAAATTGCTATTTATTTATTCTAAGATATTCTATATCGGCAACATAAAAGTTATAATGTAAACAAAAAGATCGACTTTTACGTTATAGAAAAGTAAATATTTCTTTTTACTACATCTTCAATATATTTACTTAAATCTTCAATATTTTTCGAAAATAATTTTGTTTTTTTATTATTCTCTCTGAAAATTATGTTTAATTTCCATAAATATTATTTAATAATAATTTAAATCGTATTCGAAATGAAAATCTCAGCGTTTTTCTTTATTTTCTTTGATCAGGCAGTTTCTTTGTTCTTTCCAGCCAATCAGAATGTCTTTTTCGGCTGAGAGCATGCTAAGAACCAATCACAAATAATGTTCCTTCTTTGTTTAGGTTTAAATGCGTTTTTTTTTATTTTTTACTTCTAAAATAAATCGGAAGATGTCACGATCGTACAGAACTTTTAAAAACGAATTCAATACATATTTAACGAATTTTATCGTATAAAAACGAACTGAGTTAGAGTGATTTTAGATGTCGACGACGAGGAGTCTCGTCGAGCGCGGGAAAAGCATATTATTATAAAACAATGAATATCATTGTGGAATGGTTTCAAAGTCAGTTTCATGTTAGAAAATTTATAGTTAAGTCATCCTTTGATTTTGTTGAATCAATTAAAACCATTAAATTAAAAGATTATAGACTACCTTTATTTCATCTAACAAAATTGTATGGCACAGATGTTTACAATATGTCTATTAATGTATTTATATATTTACTTGAAAGCAGTAGTCATAATAAATGAGAGTGATTTTGTTATTGATGTTTTAGATCAATAATGATATCACATCAGGTTTAACAATGAGTATAATGAGACAGCCAAAGTCACTATTATTTGCAGCTTAACACTAGCAGAAATAGTCAACAAAATATTATTGCTTTTTTTCAAAAAAGACTGAAATATAATCTATAAAAGATATATTGATGATGTATTTTTATATTGGACTATTTCCCTCATCTAATATGTGTACTGAATGTCTTTAGAAAAAATTACCTTTATTTAAATATTCCAAGTACATTTACCTGTTAGTAATAACATATCAAACAGGTTAGTATATGCATAATGTTTTGAAAGGTATTATTCTCCCTCTTCTTCATGTGTTGCTGGCCTGACCAGTGACAGTACTGGCATAGGATTTGAACCTGTACACTTAGATTCTTGCATATTGAATTTTAAAGTAATACTCTAACCAACTGAAAGGCAACAGTCTGTAGTAATTTCATATACTTATCTATGAAGTTCCTCCTGATTTCTCCACTTTTTTCGAAGTGCATATGTGGACCATTTTAAGTTGTAGCAGACATGTAATTACGTGTAACTTCAGTTTTAAAATGAACTATAGAAAATGAGAATTATATTGGAAGTTCAAAATCTTTTGACTTAATTATGAACAAAAACAAAAACTTTTTTGATTATAAAATGTTTTTTAAGTCCTAAAGATTAGACACATTATATATTCACCAGCTCAGATCCTAATGATTTTAAAGACTTTCAGAATAAAAATCATAGTATATGTGGATAAGGAGCTGATAGAATGCATACTACTAGAATGTAAGTAAAGGATCAATGAAAAGAATTTTCACAAGGTAATTAAAAACTTTAATGTAAAAAACAAAGTAGAATATTTCATGCTTTATATTCCATGTATTAAAACTAAAATAAAGATAATTTGTAACCAGAATTTTAATGTAGGTTTTAGGATTCCAAGTAATCTAAATAGATTGATCAATAAATCTAAGAACCAAATCAATAAAGCAGAACTACATAAAATTATTTATGCTGTGCAATGTAATGGTCTGGGATGTTCTGCTGTGTAATACAATAAATTTTGAATCAATATACCAACTGAAAAAGGGCAGCATAAATATTTATCTAAGAGAGCCAAGGAAAATTCACCATACATAACTGTATTCTTAGATAAAGAAAAAAGCCAAGAATACTATCTTGACCCACAAAAGATTAAACCAGGTAGCTTGGAACAAAATGATCAGAAAAGGAATATAAGAGATGTGCTACATTACTAACAACAATAATATCATTAACAAAAGATTAAATATATAAATTAAGGCATTTTTTAATGTTATTAATAGTTGTTATAAAGCTGTCTTGAAGTTTAGTAAGAATAACTATGATTATATTGCTCAGCATCAAAATTGCATTAAGCTAAATAAAACTGGGAATGGTTATTTTTTTTTTTCCATATGTCAAAGCGTCGGCCGGGAAGCGAACCCAGGTCAACTGCTTGTAAGGCAGCTGTGCTAACCACTCGATCAGCAACGCTTGACATGTTTATTATTTTATTCCACAAAAAGCATATTTATATGTTTGTTATTTTATACTGTAAAAATCATATCTATATATATGTATAAAATTTATTAAATATATATATTAAAATAAAAGATTTTACATAGACAAGCGTTGTTAGCCGAGAGGTCAGCGCAGTCACCTTGCAAGCAAGCAGTTGCTTGCAGACGTTTGTTGCGGGTTTGCCTCCCGACAGATGCTATGCCATAAGAAAAAAAAAGATTTTACAGGCAGAAAATGTAAATAAACAGAATGAATCGACATTGATTTGTTATAAATTCTAAAATTTTGCAACACTGACTGAATGCATAGATGTTGCACACATATTTTGATTAATAATTAATTTTGGCATTTTGGGTTCATCTTTAAATGTGTTTCTTGTTATTCCTGTTATAGGTTAGCTCATTCTAATCGTTTTCATTTGGCTAGTATATGAGACTTGGTAACTATTGCTAAATACGCTGGTAACAAAAAATACTGTTTAATAGTAATTATAAACAACTACACACGTTTTAACAAAAATTGTATTTACATACACACATATATAGTTCTGCTATTTCCGTCATTGAAATAACCGTCCATAACATTTTAAATACATTAAAAATAATAAAATAGACGTTTTTTTTTAAATAATAAAATAAAGTTTCTATAGAATTCATTTGTTATTATTATTTTTTTAATCTTATTTTTATATATTTTTTAAAAGTTTTATCACTTATTTAACGTTTAGTAGAACTTTGACATTAAAACAGATTTTATTGCTTCTCTTCGGGAATTGACTTCATGTCTTTTAGATTTGAATTTAGATCCGATAGATCACTAATCCAAACAACCATGATAATAATTTAAAAACTATGTTATTTAAATCTCAAAACAGAAAATTCTTGTCCTTGTTTATTTACTCAGAAGTTGAAATAAAAAAGTCATAGCACATAGGAGTAGGATTATTTGAATTTCATTACAAAAGAAAATACACAAACTTAAAATCTCTAGTGAAAAGAAATGCTGATGTTTACCAGAGTTTCGTTTTAGCTTATCAATGAAAACAATGATCTCACAAATGTTAGGAGGCTTTAAACAAATAATTGAGGTTTATTTTCTTGGTTATTTTAGATCTTTAAAAACCTACAAAGCTGTAAACATCTATTTTCATTTCACAGAGGAACGGTTATTCTTTTTCGGCGTTATATAAATAAAAATGTACATTATTAACAATATGATAAAAATTATTTACATGGGACTTTTCAATCAGTCAGATTATTAATGCTGTAATAAAAAATAATGGCTTGTCAAAGCATTTTATGCATGTAGACTTTATCATAAACTTCACTACCATCAGTTTTTTATAATTTGAACACTATTACTTTTAATCTGATTATTATTAATAATTTATTTATATGTGATTTTTTCTTAAAAGTGTGAATATAATTTTAAAACATGCTTAAATTTAACACACCTTAATTGTTAATGTTAAATATATATTTCAAACATTTTTTTTTAGTAATCCGAAAAATAAGTTCACTATTTATAGCAAATAAAAACAGTGATGACTGAATTGATGATGATGATGATGTTTAATTATTCGTAGCGGATGCCATAGAGTATAATTGATGATACTTTTTTTCACACAAAAATAATTATCTAATATAATATTCTTACATATGGGCATAAAATCATCTTTTGACATTTTCATGGGATACTTTCAAATATATTTTTGATTCATAGAAAGCAATATTTTTTTTTCATATTTATAAAAACCCCAGTAAATGAAAGTGTTTAGATAGAATACAACTAATGCCAATAAGCCTAAGCAAAATCTAAATTCTTTTATTATTTTTATTTCATCATTAAGTGGGGTCAGGCTGACTGATAATGCTTAGTTTAAATATATCCTTACTATTATTTCTTCTTTCTTTTTCGTTTTCTCTCTCTCTCTATATATATATATAATTTCATCTTATTATTTACAGGAGATTCTGTGTAGTAAAAGTAAAATAGCTAAATAGCTGACATTTCAGTACAATAACAATTACTTTCCTCAGAGCGTCTTCTTTCTCAAATCATAAGAAGGTATGTGAGATTTAAATTACTTTTTCTTTTTATCATTTCCTCCTCACATTCTAATTCTATTGGTTGAGAAGTTTTAAAAACTATTTTATTCTCCAATGCTTTTACCAAATATTGCTTAGTTTCTTCAAATCACACTTCTTATTTATGCTCTTTGGCTTTTTAAAAATCTTTCTAGCTTCCCTTAGCTCTGATTATCTTGTTCAATTTTTGCCAGATTATGTTTCTCATGATTACTGATCAATTAGATTTTTGTCTAACTGTTCTTTCTTTCTTATATTTATTCTATGATTGGTTTGTATAATGTATGAATGTGAACAAATTCTGCATGTAATTTTATATATAGCAATCTAGTGAAAGCCATTTTTATCAGGAAATCGCTGCTACTACAGAAAAAAAAAAAAGCTTTACATAATGGTTTTCATCACAGGATTATTATAAAAGCTTTTTCACCTAATAAAAAGAGATTTTGATATTTCAGAAGTTAATGAAATATTTTCATATCTTAAAGATAAAATTCTTTTGGTGTGTCATGGTGTATATGAAATTCCATATGGAGTTGTTCAAAATCATAAATTGGACAAACTGATTATAGAATAAATATAAAAAAGGAAGAAATCATTTTGGAAGTTAGAGTAAAATCTAATTCATCAACAATTTATTCATACATAAAATTAACTATTCATGAGAGCAAATTTAATAAAACTCACATATTATGGTAAAAATTGAACAATATGATCGGAACTAAGGGAAAATATAAATATTTCCAAGTGCATGAATGAGAAATGTGAATTGAAGAAAATAAACATTTGGAAAAAGCTATTGGAGGATAAAATATTTTTTTAAAACTTCTCAACCAATAGAATTTGAGTGTGAGGAGGAAATGATAAAAAGAAAAAAATAATGATTTAAAATCTCCCACAGATTCTCATGTATTGAGAAAGAAAAAGCTCTGGGAAAAAGTTACTTGTTACTGTTGAAACAAAGGAAATAAACGTTTGGAGTTAATTACAAATTGTATATTTTAACCCTTTTCCCGCCTCTTACGAGGCTCCTCGTCGACATCTGATGTCACTCTAACTCTGCCAGTTCTTATGCTAAAATATTCGTTTGACAGGTATTGAATAGGTTTTTAAAAGTTCTGTAAGATGGTGCCCTCTTCCGAATTATTTTACAAGTAAAAAATAAAAAAAAAATGCATTTAAACCTAAACAAAGAAAGAACATTAGTTGTGATTGGTTCTTAGCATACTCTCAGCCGAAAAAGACATTCTGATTGGCTGGAAAGAACAAAGAAACCGCCTGATCAAAGAAAATAAAGAAAAATGCTGAGATTTTCATTTCGAATATGATTTAAAGTATTATAAAAGAATATTTTGAGAAATTACAAATTATTTTCAGAGAGAATACTAAAAAAACAAAATTATTTTCAAAAAATATTGAAGATTTTAGTAAAAATATTTAAGATTTAGTAAAAAGAAATATTTACTTTTCTATAACGTAAAAGTCGACCTTTTTGTTTATATTATAGCTTTTATGTTGCCGAAATTGAATATTTTAGAATAAATAAATAGCAATTTATTTTTGAAAGAACTTTCATTCTCTTCATAACCTGAAAAATTAGTTATATACTTTTTATAAACGTATCTGAGTTGAATTTAATATTATAGGCGAATATGTTTTAACAATAGGCTTTGTCTTCAGTTTGTGAGTTGGCCAATTAAAAGATTTGATTTTTACCTCATACAACCAATAATATAATTAGCGGTCTAAGGGTTAAACAATAGAGAGCATGAGCATGATTATGTGATAAGCTTGCAGAAATTAATCCAGTATAAAAATGAACTAATATTGTTATATAATAATCTTCTATTTAGTTATCGAAGCATTAACTACATCGGTAAATTTAAATGTGTTCGAATTTAGAACACATTTAAGTAAAAAAGAAGATTCACTATTTTAAAACTGTCTTCAAGTAATTAATTTACTTACTTTTAATATTATAAAGAACTAAAAAAATAATCATTTAAATTGACAAGGTTATAAGAGAAATCAACATCTTCAAAATGAGTTTTCAAAATATATATTTAAGAAGACAAAAATTTATAAAGATGTTCTCTGGCTAGATAATTTATGCCAAGGATTTCTGCTGATGTTTTAAACTTGAACATGTAAATTTATTTCTACTTAATGCCTAAAGTATAATCATCGTAATTTCCACTAAAAAGGTTGCCTTAATAATGGAGTATTATATTGAAGAAGATTTTAAATATTTTACTATGCAAATATTTAAAAGAATGAATATTTGGATTACCTCTTCGAAGGATGATCAAGGAACTTTATCTTTCAACATTCATCATCATTTTATTTCGTCTAAGGAGGAATATAAAACCATTATTCTTTCACATCTTGGAATACTTCATTGTGTGCTTTAATAACTCTTAAACTTTATTTCCTTTGGGGATAATTATATTTACGTGGAAAAATTACTTTGTATATTAAATTGGAGAAGTGATAAGATGAACATTTTATTTTTATTTATTTAATAAAATTTAGATGTTGATATTTTTGATATATGCTCTGATGAAACTGATGGCTGACTAAGGTAAAAGTTTTTAAATTATTTTAATTTGGAAGTAAGTTTTATTATATTCCAAATTGAACCTTTCCTGACAATTATCATAATTTCTTTTTAAACAATAACATAATTAATATCAGAATACATTCTATTATTAATCTAGTGTGAATGGATGTTATCTTATATAGATATATAGCACACACTGAATCATTTTAATGACACAATATGTAGATTTATAATGTATGGTGGTATTATTGTATACATGATTTTAAATTATATATATGTAAATAATTACATTATGTTTTTTTCTGAATGTTAAATAGTTTATTATTGTATATATATATATAAGCACAGATTATAATTCTAAATTTTAATATTTTTACTATTTATGTGATAATATTTTTGTTTCTATTATGGATTAAAATGTGTTAAACTTGATTTTAAAATTAAACAGGTCTTGTTTGTTTATTTTATTTAGTCATTTTATAAAAACAATGATTATAAATATATATACTCATGCATATATATGTTAAATCAACTTAGTGATTTAACATCTATAAACAAGTTATATATAGCTTACACTAAATTTATCATTACTATGGAATATTTGTGGAAATGCCTGAAGAGAGTCAATTGCGATTTCTACTCTGAACTCAAATTCCAAGAGTAATGAGGTTATTAATAGAGGAGTGGATTGGATTATATTTTAAATCACACCATCCATGGCATTCTATAAGAAGACACAAAGTCTGAATATAGTTAAATGCAACTTTCTCAAGTCTTGAAAAGGATCATCCTGTTATACATGGCGCCCAACATGGGGCATAAAACAGTAGTTTTCCATTAGTTAAATTCATAGTTTTAAAAAAATTATATGAGTATGTTGTGAATTGGTAAAAACACTGAATAATAAATAATAGAGACCTTGAAATAAAATAAACTGTAATACACAGATAAATCAGTTGCTTTAAAATAAATAAATAAATACGATTATAGTTTGGGCATTAAAATGTATATTATAACATCTTATAAAAGTAGGAAAAATAGTTACATTTAAGGTCATAAACACAGCATGAAATCTTATGGCATACATATATTATAACATTGAATAGAAAGTAATTTATATAAATAAATTTAAAATTTTTTCATTAATAATAATTAGGAGTAAGAAAAAATTATTTACATGGAATTAAAACTTCCTAAAATTTTGTTATCTGGTCAACCTTATCACTGACATGATTGGTGCATTGTTTGCAACCAATATTATCTATATATTTGGAGTGATGCTGTAGCTTTAGAGTTGCCCAAAGATAGTATAGGATGGTTTCAGTTTATGTCAGATAGAAAATCTACTACTCTAAGTATGAATGGTAGAACATATGATACAGGTGATTGGAAACAGGCTATGGAAGGACTACAGCATGCATGCAACCAAGTTAAACCTGGTGTCCTATATTTCATCAGACACCTCTTGAAAGGTTCAGAATTAAACTATACCATCACTGAGAAGGAATTACTAGCCATAGTGTGGGCCTTCCAAAAGTTTCGACAGATGCTTCTTGGATCAGAGGTGATAGTAGTCATGGATCACAAAAGCCTTGAATTCCTGAATCACAGCTACTTGACTAATAGTCATTTAATCCGGTGGAGCTTGTTATTGCAGGAATTCAATTACACCACCAATATTGCAAAGGATTCAAGAATGTTGTGGCAGATGTGCTCAGTTGAAACCGATGTAGATGAGAACAATATAACCTGTCAGTAGATAATGCCTACATTATTAACATTGATCTAATTATTGATAAAAATGTAGAGAATGATTTAGAAAATTTACAAGACCCACAGTCAAAAGATCCTGACTTAAATCCCATAATTAATGCATTAAAGGGAAAGAAAGTTCTGCATATGCCAAAAGATCTTATCTGATATAAGTTAGAGAAAAATGTTTTACTTTATAAACCAAATTTGGATATTGAAGAGTGGAGGGTAGTTATACACAAATCAATAAGAATACCACTTATAAAATATATACACTGTCTGTATGGACACTACAGTGCTCATAAGACAGAACATATGATTAAAAATTGGTTTTATTGGCCAAAGATGTATCAAGACATCTTGAAACTTCATGATTGTTTAGGGTGCCTGCGAGCAAAGCCAGCAAACCAAAGTTATGTTAATTCAATGAAATCTATTATTCCAGTAAGACCAAATGAGATCTTAGCAATTGATTATTATGGACCTCTGCATCCATTCAATAAGAATAAATATTTACTAGTTTCTTATGATCTCTTTTCAAAATGTGTCAGCTTACCCAATACCCCAAGCTAATAGTCGACATCCCATCAAAGTATTAGATACCCTCCAATTCATTGGGATAGGAAAGCCTAGAACCATATTAACAGGTCATGGTACTCCTTTCCTATCCAAAGAATGGAAAACATGGGTAGAAAGATCTCAAATTAAACATGTGCTTACCTCCATTAGAAATCAACAGTCCAACCCTTGTAAACATGTAATGCAGAAGCTTGGTAAGTTGTTTAGGACTTATTTAAGAGATGAGCATAAGGGGTGGGTTAAGCTAACCAAGCATGTAATCGATTTCATCAATTGGAATGTGAATGAATCAACTGGATTATACACCAATTAGATTACACTTTACAAAACTGTACCAACATTATTTGCAAGATATAAACCTATAGCTGCATATGCTGAAATAGTTACAGAAGAAGATAGAGTAAAAGCTTATGAACAACTTGTAAAAAAGGCCAATCAAGGAAATAAAAAATGTGAAGATAATTTCATACAAGTTCAAAATTGGGGATCAAGTTTTTATAAAAACAGCTCATATGAGTAAACCACAAGAGAGCAAATATCAAAAGTTTTACCATCAATATGAAGGACCTTATACTATCATAAAGCAAACAGGTCCCAATGCATTTTGGATAAATATAAAGGAGACATTAAAGGCAGTTACAATGCTAGAGCTTTAAAACCCTATTTTGGTCAAATGAATTAATAATGTTTTACCACATTCTACTTATGTATAGAGTAAAATGTTGAAAGAAAAGATCATGTGGAATAGGTAAGGAGAGAAAAAGTTTTCATTTAAAAGTATATATATATATAAGGTTAATTCTAATGTTTTCACGGATAAAAGATGTCATATTATTATTACTATTTGCGGGATATTCCGTGTAGTGAAAAAGCTAAATGCTGACGTTTCAGTACAATATCAAGTACCTTCCTCAGAGCGTCCTCTTTCTCAAATCATAAGAATGCATGTGAGATTTAAAATCGTTTTTATCGTTTTCTTTCTCCTCATATTTAAATTCTATTGGTTGAGAAGTTTTAACAACATTTGGAAGAAACATTTGGAAAAAACTATTGGAAGAGAAAATAAATTTTAAAACTTCTCAACCAATAGAATTTAAATATGAGGAGAAAGAAAACGATAAAAACGATTTTAAATCTCACATGCATTCTTATGATTTGAGAAAGAGGACGCTCTGAGGAAGGTACTTGATATTGTACTGAAACGTCAGCATTTAGCTTTTCCACTACACGGAATATCCCGCAAATAGTAATAATAATATGACATATATATAAGGATGTATATAAGTCAAAAGAGACATTAATTTTCTTCCATGAGGATATGTTAAGCAATTAAAATTAATTCTTAGGATACCTGAAAACTAAAACCATTTAAAGAGTTAATCCATGCTGAATGATGGATGTTCTTATGTTTTGGATAGACTTATAGTCTTAAAGAAAAGCAGGGTGGAGAATACCAAACAAATATATGTGTCATCTATAAAAGAGGCACATGACAATAAATCCATCAAAGGAAAATAAATAAAAAAGGAAAGAAAAAAAAAGATCCTATATATATATATATATATAAACCTCATTGTCCCTTTATTTAAATTGAATGATGCTTAATATAGAGAAAGAGAAAGGGTTAGAAAAAAATAGAGCAAATAATAAGGGTTGATAAAAGCAGGAAAGAAAAACAAGCTCCACAACTTTATATTTAATGCAAACATTGACATACATTAAATGTCCAAATTTTAATGGTAAATATAAAATTTGAACACTTTTAAGAAGGGGGTAATGTGAGAGTACCATATGAGCCTCATCTAAAACAATTTGTGTTTCTTTGTGAATTTAACTGTGCCTATATCGAATCAACAGATATAAATAACATACACCTATCTTAAGCTTTTCATATAATCAGTTATATACATAAACTAATTAATATTAAAAGAATAATTATAAAAATGAATTATTCTAATCTGTTTATACACACACATAAATAAATGTTTCTAACTAATAGTATTTTTTATTAACCAAAACTTGACATTGACAAAGCCATAAGTCATCATTGCATTTTATCAGTTGAAACAAAGGAAATAAATGTTTGGAGTTCATTACAAATTGTATATTTTAAACAATAGAGAGCATGAGCATGATTATGTGATATGCTTGCAGAAATTAATTCAGTATAAAAATGAACTGATATTGTTATATAATAATCTTCTATTTAGTTATCGAAGCAATAACTACGTCAGTAAATTTAAATGTGTTCGAATTTAGAACACATTTAAAAAAAAAGAAGATTCACTATTTTAAAACTGTCTTCAAGTAATTAATTTACTTACTTTTAATATTATAAAAAACTAAAAAAATAATAATTTAAATTGACAAGGTTATAACAGAAATCATCTTTGAAATGAGTTTTCAAAATATATATTTAAGAAGACAAAAATTTATAAAGATGTTCTCTGGCTAGACAATTTATGCCAAGGATTTCTGCCAATTTTTTAAACTTGAACATGTAAATTTATTCCTACTTAATGCCTAAAGTATAATCATCGTAATTTCCACTAAAAAGGTTGCCTTAATAATGGAGTATTTTATTGAAGAAGATTTTAAATATTTTACTATGCAAATATTTAAAAGAATGAATATTTGGATTACCTCTTCAAAGGATGATCAAGGAACTTTATCTTTCAACATTCATCATCATTTTATTTCATCTAAGGAGGAATATAAAACCATTATTCTTTCACATCTTGGAATACTTCGTTGTGTACTTTAATAACTCTTAAACTTTATTTCCTTTGGGGATAATTATATTAACGTGGAAAAATTACTTCGTATATTAAATTGGAGAACTGATAAGATGAACATTTTATTTTTATTTATTTAATAAAATTTAGATGTTGATATTTTTGATATATGCTCTGATGAAAGTGATGGCTGACTAAGGTAAAAGTTTTTAAATTATTTCAATTTGGAAGTAAGTTTTATTATATTCCAAATTGAACCTTACCTGACAATTATCATAATTTTTTTTAAACAATAACATAATTAATATCAGAATACATTCTATTATTAATCTAGTGTGAATAGATGTTATCTTATATAGACATATAACACACACTGAATCATTTTAATAACACAATATGTAGATTTATAATGTATGGTGGTATTATTTATTGTATACATGATTTTAAATTATATATATATATATATATATGTAAATAATTACATTATGTTTTTTCTGAATGTTAAATAGTTTATTATTGTATAAATATAAGCACAGATTATAATTCTAAATTTTAATATTTTTATTATTTATGTGATAATATTTTTGTTTTTATTATGGATTAAAATGTGTTAAACTTGATTTTAAAATTAAACAGGTCTTGTTTGTTTATTTTATTTAGTCATTTTATAAAACCAATGATTATAAATATACATACTCACACATATATATGTTAAATCAACTTAGTAAATTAACATCTATAAAGAAGTTATATATATAGCTTATACTAAATTTATCATTACTATGGAATATTTGTGGAAATGCCTGAAGAGAGACAATTGCAATTTCTACTCAGCTCGAATTCCGAGAGTAACGAGGTTAGTAATAGAGGAGTGGATTGAATTATATTTTAAATCACATCATTCATGACATTCTATAAGAAGACACAAAGTCTGAATATAGTTAAATGCGACTTCCTCGAGTCTTGAAAAGGATCGTCCTGTTAACATATATATATATACATATAATTTCTTTAATTTTAATAAAAAATAATAATTAGTAAAAAAAGATGGAAGTAAAAGTATAGGATTAAAAATAAAATATGATTATGAATAATAATGTAAATATATATTTTTATGTGTATTTTTATATGTATATAGAATATTAGTTATATGATTATATGTTTAAATGACATAGCTCTGATAAAGACTGCAGGACAGTTGAAACAGTTAGAAAATGAAGGAATTATATATAAAAAAAAATGCATTGGAGTGAATACGTGATTTATAAAATGTAATATATATGAATATATGAAGAATGCCTTAAAAACCTTATTCATATATTTATATATATTACTCATATATTTTTCATATATATTTGGAGGCCTTAAAGGAACTGATGAGGAAAATTCCTAATGATCACTCCATACATTCTTGTTGTTGCAGCTGTTATTACTATGTGATTATTCATATAATATACAAACATGGATGGGCTGCTCACCATGGTGACTTTATTGGCTTTTTACCTCAGAGTTTAAGATCAAGAAAGCCTATGGGATTTCTTCTCAGTTGCCTGATGAGGCAGAATGAATGTATGTGTAAATGATATTTTTACAATAGATATATACAATCATGACAGACAAAAATAAACCATGGCTCTTTTCCCAGGAGGTTGAAAGTCACCAATCAAGATAGGGGTTGATGGCCAAAGGTGAAGGGTGCTAAGAATTCCCTGAATGTGGACCCAGGCTGCCATTTGATGATGATTTTTTATTTAGATACTTACAACTGCCGATCACTTTCAAGTGAAAGAAGATTGCAAGAATTAAAAGAAAAACTGTCTTATATTAAATGGAACATTGTTGGACTTTGTAAAGTTAGAAGAAAAGGTGAAGAGACAATTGATTTAAAAAGTGGACATGTACTCTACTATAAAGGCACAAATATTGGAAATACAAGTGGAGTAGGATTCATTATAAATAAAAAGTGGAAGAGCAATATTGTGGAGATGGATGGTATATTGGACAGAGTGGCAAGATTAGTTATACAACTTAATAGCAGATACCAAATGCAGAAAATTCAGGTTTATGCCCCAACAATTTCTCATAGTAATGAAGTAGTAGAAGATTTTTATATGGATGTACAAAAGGCTTTTGATTAGAGTAAACAGCATTTTATAATGGTTATGAGAAATTTTAAGGCTAGAATTGGTAAACAAATGAAAAGTTAAAGTAATGTAGGTAATTTTGGTTATGGTAATAGAAATGAGAGAGAGGACATAGACTTGTGAAGTTTTCAGAAAAAGAAAAAAAAAACAGACATAGAATCATCCAGATGAAGGTATAGTAGAATTGGATTATATTTTGACTAACAGAAAATACATATTTCAAGATTGTAATGTTCTTAATAAATTTAGCACAGGAAGTGATCATCGATTAGTAAGATGAAAGATATGTGTTAATGCAAAACTAGAGAGACAAAAAGTATTAAGAAAAACAATATTTACCATTGATATCCCTCATCTTCAGTAACATTCTAATGAATTTAAATTAGAACTTACAAATTGGTTTCAAGTATTAGTAGATTTTGAACTTGATTCAGATTTGAATGAAATTAATATGAAAATAACTGATACACTTTTAAAAACTGCACCAAAGATATCTGGTAGAAAAAAGCAGCAATTGACCAATAAAATTTCTACTGAGATTAGAGAATTTGTGAAGAAAAGAAGGAATATGAAGATATACAAAAATAATGCATTAAAGAGGATTGAATATCTCGAATGTTGTAAAATGATGTGGAAAAGAGTTGAAAATGATATAAGAAAGTATAATTGTGAACTATCAAAGAAAGCTGTAGAAGAGAATAAAAGTTGCAAGAGTGTAAAACAACATTTTGGTATTGGTATGAAATTTATATGTGCAATAAAAAAAGATGGAATTATTACTAAAAAGAGAGATGATATTATGAAATGGGTAGAAGACTTTTATCAAAAATTATATAGTAATAAAGAACAAGTACCTCCTATATCTATTATATCTTCTGAATTGCCCATAACTTCAAATGAAGAAGTGAGACATGCAATTAAATTTATGAAGAAAGGAAAGGCTCCAGGTAATGATGGAATTATAATTGATATATTAAAAGAAGCAGATAAAGAAATATATATATATATATATTTCTTTATCTTTATCTGCTTATATATATGGCATATATATTTGCTATATATATATATATATATATATATATATATATATATTAGCAAAGTTATATGCCAAATGTCTAAATGATAAAGATGTACCAGATGATTGGAAAGGCAGTATTAATATTAATATTTTAAAAAGGTGGTAAAGAAAATATTAGAAATTACAGACCTATCAGCTTTTTATCAGTTTTATAGAAAAATTTTACCAAGATAATTACAACTCATCTACAGAGAACATTGGATTTCCATCAACCAAGAGAACAAGCTGGATGTAAAAGTGGTTTTAGTAGAGTAGATCATATCCAGGTATTGAGAAAAGTTATAGAAAGGGCAAATGATTATGAGTTGCCATTATGCTTTGGATTTGTAGATTATGAAAAGGCATTTGATTTTATAAACATTTCTTCAGTGATTAAAGCATTGGATCATCAACATATAGATCCAGGATATGGTCATATTTTAAAGAATATTTATAAAAATGCAACAGCAACAATTAGATTATATAATGGTACTAGAAAAGTCAACATTGAGAAAGGTGTAAGTCAGGGGTCCATATCTCCAAAACTTTTTACAGCAGTGCTTCAGAAAGTATTTTGTGAATTAAAATGGGAAGCTAAATGAGTGAAAGTAAATGGAGATTACTTAAGTCATTTAGATTTTGCAGATGATGTAGTTGTTTTTGACAATAATGCTTTGGAGCTGCAGGAAATGTTGCAGGAGCTATCAGATAAAAGTAGGAAAGTAGGACTAAAGGTAAATGTTAAAAAGACTAAGGTAATGTTTAATTGATTTTATCAAAATATGAAAATAAGGGTTGATTATGATGAGTTAGAAGAAGTTAACAGCTACACATACCTTATTCATATTATTAATACAGATGGAAACATAACGAATAAAATTAATCATAGAATTAAACTTGGTTGGAATGCTTTTGGAAGAAATAACTTGATACTTTTTGGAAATATGTGTATGTGTTTGAAAAGGAAGATTTTTAATAAATGTGTTTTACCAGTTCTTACTTATGGATCTGAGACTTGGACATTTAAGAGAAGGGCAATATAGAGACTTCAAACCACTGAAAGATGTATGGAGAGATGCATGTTGGCAGTAACAAGAAGAGATTGAAAATGCAATATATGGATTAGAGAACAAACAGATGTTACTTACATCATTGAGAAAATTAAAATATTGGAGTTAGATGGACAATTGAAATCTTAAACTTGATTCCAAGAGATTGTAAAAGATCCAGAAATGGATAAGTGAGATGGATGGATGAAATAAGGTAAGTGTGTAGTGGTAATGTGAAGAAGAGAAGTTAAAGATCAGAGATGATGAATTAAACCTGGAGAGTCCTTCATCCTGCAGTAGATTGATAATGGTTAATGATAATGATGAAGAATGCAAAAAATGTAAAAAAGAAGATATAAGAATAATACTTCTAAGAAGAAGAAAAGTCACATGGGATTAAAAAGTGGGAGGACAATATTTGAATGTGTAATTTTGTATAACCAATATAAAGATGTTTATGGAATACATTAAAGGATTGGAAGGATATGAAATATCAAGGATTTTAAATGAAAGATGGAAATTAATATTATAATTGAACAATATGAATAATAATATCAAATATATGAAGGATTGTGTAAGACATAATCTAATACCAAATTTTACAAAGATGAAAAAATTGAGGAGGGAGATGAAGAATAAAGCAAAGATTATAAATAATATGGAAAGAAAATTTTAAAAGAATATATAAAAAATGGATATAAAATTAAGCACATGTTATATAATTGTATTGATGAAATAGGAGTATTAGTTAGAAGAATTAATAAGAAGGAAGAATAATTTTTTAGAGAATTATGTAAAAAGAAGAAGGATATTATAAATGAAAATATGAGGTTGAGACATAAAAGTAAAATGGAAACCTTGCTGAAGGAGAAGAAGCATGAAGGTAAAGAAGGATGTGTAAAGAATGGAAATAAATTATGTAGTTTAAGTGATATAAAACTGAAAGAAGAAGAGATGGAGATACTTAATAAAGGAGTAAAATATGTGCCATATGGGACATGTAATAATAGAGATGAATTAGAAATACAGGTGTTGATAGAAAAGATGGCACAGAAATATTTGGAAAGTAATTATAATATATATTTTATTATGAAAATAAGGACATTAATAATGTTATAAGTAAGAAAAATAAAGAATGGATGGAAATATTAAAGGAAGAAGTAAATAATATGATATATAAAATAAAGAAATTGAAAAGTAGAAATAGTAAAAAGTATAAGAATAGAACAATAAATGAAAATAAAATAACAATGAAAGAAGTTATGGAGATAAAAAAGAAATATAAAGAAAAGATAATATTCACAAGATCAGATAAAGGTAATAAAATGTTATTAATGAAAAAAAAAAGAATATATAGAGAAAATGAAAAAAAATGTCAGAATTTTTTTTTATAAAAATAAAGAAACATGATACTAGAATAATGAGTAAAAAATGTATGAGTTAATAAAAGTGTTGTATAATAATGGAGTAATAGATAGGAGAACATTAGGACAATTAGGAAATAAGGATTGTGAAGTAGCAAAAAATATACAGAGTACCAGTTCATATTTTGATAAGACATCTAAATAGTAGGCAAATAATATTTTTAGAAAATAAATTAATAAAAAAAGCAGTGAATATATTAAAAACAATAAGCAATTAATAAAAGAAATTAAAGAAAAAAGTAATTATGATAAGTGTAGGTTGACAATGGTTAAAATAGATATAGTGTCAATGTATATGAATATGGATGTTGAGAAAGTAATAAAAATGGCAATTAGTAATTATAAAAAGAATAAAAAAAAAGATAGAAATACCGATAATAAAGTTGAAACAAATTATGGAAATATGTTGTAAGGAGATAACATTTGAATTTAATGGAGATTATTGTAAGCAGATAAAAGGGCTATTAAATAGGAAAAGCCTTGAGTGGCATTTTAAGCAATATAAATATGGAAGAAATGGAAAAAGTAATAATGGATGAGGAGAATTGACCAATAATGTTAAAAAGATATATAGATGATTATTTGTTGATTTTTAATAAAAGTGAATGGCAAATAGATAAGTATTTAGAAAAAAATAATAAATTGGATGAGAATGTAAAATTTACAGTAGAGAGGGGAAAATATAATAAATTGTAATATTTAGATATATTATTAATGAAATTATATGAGGAGAGAAAATGTAGAATATAAACATCAGTATATAAGAAAATGAATGGAGATAGTAGTATAATAAATTGGAATTCTAATATGGGTAATAAATATAAAATAAGTAGTATTAGTTCAAAAATATATAGAGCTATTAATTATTGTTCAAATAAAGAAGCATATAAGAAAGTGGTAGAATTAATAGTTAAAGAGTTTAAAGAGAATGAATACCCAGAGAAAATAATAGAGAAAAGTGTAAAAATATCAGAAAAAAGATATAAAGAAAAAAATAAAGAAGAAGAGAAGGGAAAATGAAGGAAAGATAGAGAAAAAAGGATGAATATATAGGTGTTAAAACATATAATAATAATACAGTTAAGAGCATTAATAAAATTATTAGAAAAATTAATAAAAAATATAATAATATAATTAATTATAAGATAATAAATAAAAAAAGAAGAAATATAAATGATACATTAGATAATAAATATATTAAAGGAATAAAAAAACTTATAAATGGAGTGCATGAGATAGAATGTAGATCACATAGGAATAAGATAATAACTAAATATGTAGGAGAATCAACAAATTCAATCTATGCAAGATTAATTCAGAATAGGTATGATAAAAAGTCACCAATTTATATGCATGCTATGGAAACAGGACATACATTTGAGAGAGTTAACATAAGAATGATTGGGTATACTAGTAAAAAAAGAGATAAAAAATAAAAGAATCTATATTAATTAAGAAGATAAAATCAAATTTAAATAGAGATTGGGGGGGGGGTAAAACATTATTTTTACAGGAATATTAATAATAATAGAAAAATGTATATATATAAATTCTTGTAAGATAAACATTTTAAGAATAGGATAAAAAATTAAAGAAATTGATAATAGAGAGATTTGTATTAAAAGAGTATATGAAAAAGAAGTTAAGAATTTTGAAAAAAGAGTCAGTTATAAATTTAAAAAGAAAGGGGAAGATTATGCAAATGGTGAGTAAAATGAATAAATGAATTATAAAAGGAAATAAAGGTAGGAATAAAAATTACTAATAAAAGAATAAATATAGATAAATAACAGAAAAGAAAGTAAGTAATTAGATTTATAGGTATTAAAAGTAAAATAAAAAGGTGATATAGTAGAGCAATGGTTCTTAACCTTCCTAATGTTGTGACCCTTTAATACAGTATCTTATGTTGCCGTGACCTCCAAGCTTTATTTTTGCTACTGTTATGAATTGAAAATCTATTTTTCAATGGTCTTAGGTGACTCCTGTAAAAGAGTTGTTCAACCATCAAAGGGGTTGTGACATACAAGTTGTGAATGGCTGTATTGGAGAGTAATGTAGAATGATAGATAATAAGAAAAAGTAAAAAATAAAAAGTAAAAAGAAAGTAAAAATAGTAAAGAAATAATGAAAAAAATAATAATTCATATAAAAAGAGGGAAGTAAAGGTATAGGTTAAATATGAAATATGATTATGAATAATAATGTAAACTGTGTATTTTTATGTGTATTTGTATATGTATATAGAATAATAGTTATGTGATTATATGTTGTAGCTCTGATGAAGACTGCAGGGCAGTTGAAACTGTTAGAAAATTAAAGGAATTATATATAAAAAAAATTGCAATGGAGTGTATATGTGGAGATTTATAAAAAGTAAGATATATGAATATATGAAGAATGCAAAAAAAAAAAAATAAAGGAGAATATATAAGAATATATATACACAACAAACCATACCAAACTTCTTTACAAATCTTGATTTATTACATAAAGTATTATAATGTACAAAAATATACTCCAAGGTTATGACTATATTCTTTTATAGTCATTATCAAGGAACAACTAAAAAATTGATAAAAAACAATAAATACAGATATTCCACAATACATATAACAAATACAAATACCCTTTACTTACCTTAAAACTCTGTAGTGAATAGAATATTAATTGAAAAAAAGTGGATAATAGGTTGATTTAATTAAATAATTATATGGGATTATTTAAAGAAAGGTATTTATGAAACGAATGTAATAAAAAGTGAAGATTGTTTGTTAGAAGAATTTTAAGCTGAGGGGTATTTGTTATATGTATTATGGAATATTTGTATTTATTGTTTTTTATGTATTTTTTTAGTTGTTCCTTGATAAAGACTATAAAAAAATATAGTCAAAATGTAGGAGTATATTTTTGTACATTATAATAGTTCATATAATAAATCAAGATTTATAAAAAAGTTTGTGTGTGGTTTGTTGTATATATATATTTTTCTTAAGTCCTTCTATCAAGTTCTAGAAATTTTAAACTAAATCTACTTATAACTAAGGAAACTGTTTTGCTTTAAACAAATTATAATTACAAAAGCAGTTGAAAATAATAGCATCATCAATGTTAATATATATAATCAAAATTACCACAAATTCACAACTCAAATAGACTAGTCAAAAAATAAACTCTAAAGCACAACCAATAGTTTCATTGCTACAAGCAGACTTTTCAAGTGATATATATATATATATATATATATATAAATTCTAACCATGCCCGCCGTCGACCTCGTACCTCCACTTACAAATAAATAGATTACTATATTTAACGTCACCGGGTTCTAGCTCTAATAATTAAATATTATATTAAAAAATGTTTTACTAGCTCAAATTTCTTAAAAATTAACTTAGGTTCTGTTTTAAAGTAAATTAACATAAAGATTTAATGTATTCATGAGACGAGAAGTGGAAATACGAGTTGGCAAGGTAGATCACATTGAGCCAATATCCCACAGGATACCACCTCAATGGCATAAGAACACTATCCCCCCTTTATACTATTATTTCAAATAATAACTACATAGTATTCTTATGACTTTCGCAACGTCTACTTACTAAGACTCATTTAATAACTATAATATTAATTCTGTTATCTTTAATAATAATAATCATCATCTAGCTCAATAAATTATAATCTCAGGTTCTTAATCTTTATTTATACTTCAACAAAATGTGGTAGCACATATGGTAAGGGATTTTATGCCATATCTACTACACTGCAATTAATAACAATAATGATTACAATCTTTCTTACTTAATCAAATTGGTATAAATTTCTTTTATTGCAAATTTATTACCATAATAAATCAATCAATATCAATATCATCTTTTGTCTTTAAACAATAAAGTAAACTAAGAAGTGGTAGTGTTTAGATAATCTGATAAATAAAGTAAGTGGCAATTAATAGCATATAATTTATCAAAATATTAGGATAGTGGATTTATGACCAATAACTTAATGCAATTTTATAATTACTTAATTATAAGAACATCAATAATAATTAAGATTAAACATATTTTTAGTTATCTTTTGTGCAAAATGTACTTCAGTGGTTGTGAAAACATTCTGTGAATTTGTACCATGATGTAGTGAAAACAATACCCAGACACAAGTTTTAATAAAACAAATTTAACAAAGTTTATTAACATCAAATAAATTTAAGTAAAAATAAAACAAATCTATTTACATCTTATTTACAACGGATATCCTTCTTTCCTTACACATGACAAATGTTAATTCTACAATTTTGTACTTCTTTATAGTTAATCCAATCATTATACATTTTAAAAATTATTTTAGTTATTTTCTTTAGGTTTATCACACTATTTATTTGAACTACTTATGGGTAACAACATTTTTTACCTTTTAAATATACTAAATTTACAATATTCTAAATTATTTTTGTGGATCAATATTTTATAACGTCACACTTTATAATCAATATGGTCTTAAAAAAGAAAATTTACATTTCTTGTTACTTTAAACAAATTACACAGCATATTATTAAATATTATGATTAACTTTAATGTTTGTTCTCCCATGCTCATATAAATTATAATGCGTTTTTGCATAAGCCATACTCCTGTATAATATTATAATGTGTTTAAATATCACCCTGTTACAATTTCAAATATATGATAATAATTATCGAGTGTTATAGTATTTTTAAATATGCAACACTTATCTCTTTAAAAATATAATTAATAATAAAAAGAGCGTGAAAATATATTTTAATATTTTGTATATTCTCATTTGATATACTTTTACAAAAAATTATAGTTTATTTCTAAATTAAAATGATTCTATAACTTCTTCCATTATTTAGGACATCTGTATCTTTCTTTCAATGGTTATAATCTATTCTTAGTTAACTCTTAACTATTCTTATTCCAAGTAAAATCATAACATACATTCTAAAATATCTATTGTTTTCCCTTCAATAAAACCTATCATATACGATGTAGTAGCACGAAATACAGATTAAGATAGCGAAAGATGTATAGGATATTGGGAAGAAAGATGGATAACTTGTTTTCAATGTACTTCAAGAATGCATGGAACAGTGTGAACAGGTTCAACATTTATTGTCTATTAACCCTTAAGATAAGAAAGTGATGTGGCAGCTATTTATTCAGCTTTACCAAACATCAAGGCAACTCACACGAAATATAAAATAACACTGTCCAAGACAACATGTGTATCAGTCGTAGGGCTACGTTAACTACGCTGATTATCACCTATAAAACGAAATGTGGATCAGCCATAGGGCTATGTTAACTATGCTGATTCTCTCACAAAACTACTTATTTCCATTCCCTGTATCATCCTAGATTTTCATACATCATCTTGGTTTCCAAATCACCCCTGTACTCCCAAGTCACTACCCAAATTATCTCTCTAGATTTTCACTATATCAAACATCGATAAATACAAACAACTTTTAAAAAAAACAACAAACAAGATTCGCGAATATGAAAATCATTTCTCTATTCCTTAAGAATAATTTATCTCGCTTTATAACACTGTATGTTCATTACCTACATTTTTGTTAAAACAATATTCAAACATCCCAATAGGAAAAATCAATAGAAAATGTAATATAATCATCGATTATATTAAATTATTATTTATCAACAAATAAAATGACTATCGTATGCATATTTTCAAAAATCTAATCACATCTCAAAATGTTTCAATGTGTTGTTTTAAATGCGTTTTACAATAATAATAATAATAAAACTTTTGTACTACATTCATTCAATTTTCGGCTGATCTAAATAAATAAAACATACATTATATCATCAATAATTATAAAATGTTACCAAAAAAAAACAATTGTTATCTTCGGATTAGGCTTTGCAGTAGGCTTCTTTTCCTTCCTTCGAGCATCGCAAATATACAATTACACACATACAATTTTATTAAAAAACATTCAAAATCAAACATATTTCATATAATATTATATATACCAAAATTAATGTATTTTGTTTCCCTATCGTTTTCTGAAACCTAATGCTTATAATAATAATAAAAATAATTCAAACCATAATTAAATATTTTTCTGATGGTAAATCTTGTTTAGTCCCATAATATTACTCTTCTTCTTTTATCTGAATGTTCTCCTTATGACTCTCAAGTTTTAAAATAACTTGGTTCATTTAATAAATTTGTTTAGACGATCTTTAATTTTAGCTTTTAGCATCAGATTATTAAAATATATTTTAGTTAGTTATCCCCCAATTTTTTTTTAATGTTGCAAATATTCTTGATATGATCTTTCTCCTTTTTAATTAGACTACGTAATATTTAATACTTTAGGTACCAATTGTTTATGGATCCAATATTTTTTATATTCTTTCTGTATTTTTCTTTATACAAATATTTCTCTTTAGCAATTTATTTCATTCATTCTTAATTTTTGACATTATTTTTTGATCTTTAACTTTTTTTTTTTCTGGATACTTTTTTGGGTCATCTTAAAGACAATTCCAATATTTTATTTTAAAATTATATTTGTCCATTTATTCTTGATGAATCATAATAATTTTATATTTTATTCTCTTTCTAACTTTACATTTTTTCATTATTACGTAAACTTTTTTGGATACACTATATAGGGTTCAATGACAATATAAACATTTTGAATGTTATAAACTTTAAACTTTTTAAAGAATCTATCCATTTTTTCTGAAAATTATACTTCTATAGAATTACTGCGGTTCGATTAAGTGTGATACAATTTATGAAAACTTTAAAAATATTTATTTTAAACTCTCTCTTGATTTTAAAATTGTATTAATTTTCTAATGATATTATGAATTATATTGAAAATTGAATAAATTGGAGAAAAGAAATTATTAGAGAGCCAATTTTACCTTCCGAGCCAATTTGTTCTCTTGATTATACAATTAATTGATTGGAGGCTTTATTACTATTGTCAATCCTCTTGATTTATAAATTTTTTAAATTTTAAACTATAATAACACTTAAACCTATCTAATTATTATTTAAAACTATTATTATTTTAATCTTTACTTTTATTTTTCAAACTTTTAATTATTTCTTATTTTTTTTATTTTATTTCTTTTTTTTATTATTTAATACTTTAAAATATTGTATTAATTGAAACAATGTATAAATATTCCAGACAATTAAACGTTTCTTTTGTCTATTTTTTCTCTTAATAAATTAACTATTATATAATTTTTATAAAATTTGAAGAAATAATTTAGAAAAAAAAAAAAAACAATCCAACACATAATATTTACTTTCAAATACATTCCTAATTTTTATTATTTAATATAGTTTATAAATTTAAATACTATATAATATTAATTTATTCTAAGTTTTAAAGTATTAAAATTGACTTATTAAATACATTTTTATTACTGATAGCGTGTTATTTTAATATGGGCTTTTACAACCATGAGCAACTTTACTTTATTTACTATTTTTTAAATGATTTTCGTATCGGTATTTGCTTTAGTTTTAAATTCACTTTACGACTCTATAAATTTAATATATTCAATACATCAAAAACATATTCCATTTAAAATTTTTAGATTACCTAAACTATTTCTTACCTAAAAAGGGACAATATATATATATTAAAATACAGTAAAATTTACATAAATTATATTATTTTTAGAAGTACTTTTGACTATACATTTTGTGGTCTTTATCAACTATATAACATTGAATAATCAAAATGAGACAACCTTTAACAATACCCATAGTTCAATTCAGATTTTCCACAATTCTGTTATCTTAACATTTGATGACTGGTGATTCATTAATATTTGACAATTTCTTGAAATCAACATAGCCTCTTTTATTTTATATTTATTATGACAATGTTCAGTTTGAATAATTTTCATATTTTTATAATGAAATTTAAATCCATATTGACAAGATTTATTATGATCAAATATAACAGACGATGAAGTTGAAGGTTTATTTACATCTATTCCAGATTGCTTCTCTTTTTGAATTCTGTTATATAAAAGCATATGCTCTTTTATTCTCTTCTCAAATGTACACTTAGATTCACCAATGTATTGTATGCCACATCCACATATCAATTTATATATAATAGAATTATGATTAAGCTTTGAATTTTGAATTTTAGAGTTATTAAGTAATCTATATTATTTGTTGAGAAAAAAGCAATATGACACAAACCATTATAAATTCTCCTAATAAACCTGACCTGCTCATCCAATATTAATGGCATTGAAATACATTTCATTTTGATATTTTTATTTTTAATTTTATTATATTGTTGATTCATTTTAAATTTTTTAATAATATTAGCAATAGCATTTTTATAATAACCAATTTTCAACAAGTTATTAACAAATAAATGTACATTTTTTATTTTATCACTAGAATATTAGCACAATTTTTCTTTTCGAAATAAGAATGATTCCAATCCAGACAACTTATGACATATAGGTAGATGTGATTCATATGGAATAAAACCTCTAGTTTCAATTGGTTTAATTAACATAAAATAATTCAAACTTTAATCATTACGTGTAACTTGAATATCCAAAAATTTTATGGAATTGTATTTCTCTTTAGTTATAACCCACTTTATATCAGTAGAAGTAAAATAATTATATTTTAATAATTGTAAAATATATAAATGTTTTTTCAGGTTATCAATTATATATTCCTTAAATATATGAGTATTCTGTTTTTCTATAATTTTATTTTTATTTCTTTGTTCCAAGTGCATTTTATTCTGAATTTGAACCCTAAGATAAAAAAATATTTAAAATTAAAAAGAACTTATATTTGAGATAAATATGTTTTTAAGACCTGAGATTAAGATATTTTTAATTTGTAAAAACTCATATTTAAGATTAAGATATTTTAAAACATAAGAGGTAATATTTTAAACTTGCAAAACAACGTATTTAAAATAAATACAATATTTCTAGAACATAAGATAATTAAAAAGAAGCTATATTTGAAATAAAGATATTTTAAGAACTAAGAGATATTTTTTTAAATAATATAATAACCTTCTATGTAAATAATTGTATTTAGTTGCGATGTTGTTTATAGAAGAACTCATACTCGGGGGGAGGGGGGTAAATCCATGTCATGTAGTGCCTGTGCAGTAATCTTGGATAGGGTCATTATTAGTCTGCCATTTATTATTATTGCCTGGTTACATAGTTGGTTTTCGGTGATCAATGTGATGGGCTTGGTAGTAAAGGATTGTCTTCTGTACTGCCACCCTTTGGTCAGTCGGTCATTAGGTTACAATATATATATATATATATATGAAAGTAGTCAGACACCAAAACAATACCAAACAATATCATTCAAGAATGGCAATCTAATGTCGATGCAACCTATTTTTTTAATATCAGTAGATGTGTACGTGTGTTAGTGTTAAAACAAATATTTTCACCAGTAAAAAATATAAATACAGTTTTTTATCTGTAAAACTTTTCTTTTTAATTTATTAAACAGTCATGTATAGATACTATAAAATAAGTTTGAATGTTTGAGAAGGTATAAACGGAAAAGCAAATCTTTAGACAATTTGTTTTTTTTTCTCAATTTGCTGCAAGTGCAGTATAAAGATTTACAAATAATATTTTCTAAAAAATATAACAGAATTTCTGGATGCATTTATTAAAGAAGGAGTAACTTCCAAAGAAAACTTAATGGAGAGGATGTCTTCATGATATCTATATCTGTCGTGTACCACAAAGGGCATCACCTAATCTAATGCAGTATCATTTTGATTCAATTACTAATATGAGAGGTAAAACTGATTCAGCCTTAAAAATTGAGAGACAAAAAGGGGAGAATATTTTTTTCTTTTAAATATAAATTTTCATTTTTTATATGTCTGTTTATTTTTAAAGCTTAGCTTTTTCTTTCCCTAACATTTTTTTAAAGAAACTATTTGATCGTTGAAACTGGTCTTAATAATACAGAGTTTTTCTCAGAAGACCTTATAAGAATTAAACCCCCCCCCCCAAAAAAAAAAAAATCCCCAAGGACTACTGAGATCAAATCATCATAAGACAATATATTATATACAAAAACATGATTGCCATTTTAATTTGCTACGATCGCAATAATAAAATCTATGTTTTACTAGACGATAAAAATATAAATTGGGATGACAAATTTGCCTTGGAATAAAATTAGCTAGACGTTTATCAAAAATTCTCCAAGTTATAATGAGACAAAAGATAAGACCAATGAGTAAAAAATATATATTTCCTACCAAATTTAATAGTCTTTCACAGATACCATATATAAAAAAAGCATTTCCTATCTATTTTATTTGTAGTAGTAGTTTTGTTCTCAATAAAATATCACCAGAAATACCTTCAATAAAACCATTTATTAAAAACAAGTTCACTGCTTTCTATTAACAAAGATTTAAAAGCCTCATCTAATGATATTTTATTCAACATTTCAATCTTGTCATTATTTATCAGCATATTTTAGCTAAGCATTAAATATAATTGTAACTTCTTTATTTAAGTGATTTTTTTTCATGACACTTACATTGATATAACCAATAGCGGTATTTAATTCTTCAACCATTATCAATCCACTGCAGGGTGAAGGTCTCTCCAAATTCAATGCAACTTCTTCGATCTTTAGCTTCTCTTCTCCACATCACCCCTGCACACTTTCTTATTTCATCTATCCATCTCACATGTGGTCTCTTTTAGGGTCTTTTACAATCTCTTGGAATCCAGTTTAAGATTTCAATTGTCCATCTATTATCATCTCTTCTAGCAATATGTCCAGCTGAATTCCACTTCAGACTTTTAATTTTTTCAATGTGATATTTAATTATGCTTATATATATATAAATGCAGATGGACAACTGAAATCTTAAATTGGATTCCAAGAGATTGTAAAAGACCAAGAAAGAAATCACTTGTGAGATGGATGAAATAAGAAAGTCTGCAGGGGTGATGTGGAGAAGAGAAGCTAAAGATCGGAGAAAAGAAATTGAACTTGGAGGGACCTTCATCCTGCAGTGGATTAATAATGTTTGATGATGATGATAGGAAGAAGACTTATTTTTATACTATCACACATTATATTCTTAGAAATAAGGTTCCATCATTGTGGGTTGTTAAAAAATTAAAATTACAAATATGAATTCTTTAATCCCTCTTTTTTAAAAAAAAAAGCAATTGAGGGTTTGCATCCAGAAGGCTAATATAATTGGCAAAAACTTATGTATAAAGACGGTGAATAATTGAGATGTGTGTGTTCATTAGGATTAACTCTTTGGAACCAAAAAGTAAATAGAAAACAAACAAGTGGCAAATAGTCATTACAGTCATCATTGAAAATATTAGAAGTTTAAGGAGATATACATTAAATTTATTATCAAAATAAATGGCAATATCTGGGCAGTTAAAATCCTAATTCATATTTTAAAATTTTAACAGTTCTAAAAAAAAAACTACATATGAGAAAAATGGAAAGAAAAATTTTACTGAAATGATGTAGAAAATATAAAATATAATTTGTATTTACTGAAATAAACGCAGAAATATTTATTCCTAAAGTAGATTAATAGATGGCAAAAATGATGTATATATATATATGTGAGTGTGATATAACTGCAGTGTTTTTATTTTAGGGCAAAAAGTTTTTAAAAATTAGATTACGTCATAACATAAACTTTTCTTTGACTAAATTATTTTAGACATATTCTACTTTTAATTCCTGAAAGAGCTAAACGCATCTGTTCAAAAGTTTTATATTCAAAGTTTGAACAAGATTAGCCCTAGTAAAAATGATTTGCCTTTTTTAAAAAAAAGGTAGAGAAAGAAAAAAAAGATAAAAGATTTAAAGATAGCTGGCAACCCGGAAACCCTTCAATGAAAAACATCAAGATACAAAATCAAGCAGAAATAGACTCATTTTTTTACACCTGCTTTAATTCTTGAAGAAATAACCCTCTATATGCAGGCTCTTGCATTTCAAAATTAAATTATTTTAGTTTTTAAAAAGAAATTAATAAAAAACTTACTTTAATAGGTAATTTAGTTTTTACTATGCCTATTACATATACATAACAAACTTTATATATTTAGTCTAGCATTGGTGGTCGAGGCGTCAGAGACAGCTGCTTTACAAGCAGTTGTCTCGGGATAGTGGGTTCGCTTCCCGGCTGATACTATGATACATGGAAAAAAAAATGTATACGATTTAGACAAACTCCAAAATATTAAGTAAAGAAATATATTGAATGAAATTTCAAAATATATTTTATAAACAAATAAATGAATTTTTTCTACAGTACAGGCTTTTTCATACCTGCACTCCAATATGTAATATATAGAAATTTGAACTCAGACTTTCACACGACCCTCAACTATCCATGCTATCTCATATTTCTGACACACTTGATCACACACATGTCGAAAAGATAAACAATCACCAATATATGTATTTCGTGCTAAAGCAGCACTCGTCAGTTGGTCCCGATTATCATCTCCACACATATATACAATCAATACTCACCTTATACATGTGTGTGATCAAGTATGTCAGAAGTATGAGATAGCGTAGATAGTTGATGGTCGTGTGAAAGTCTGAGTTCAAGCAATGAAGAAATATTTAATGATACATAAAAATAAGGTTAATGGACAATAATAAGCTGTGTAAAGTAATATTAGAATCAAGATTTTACAATAATTTTATAATAAATTATTTAATCGTAATTTGTTCCTTTATTGGTGATGGGTGTTATGTAAGCATTGTACAAAAAATAAAGATTTTATAAAAAACGGATATTGCAAGTTATAGCAAAAATTTTTTTTTGTCTAAAATTGCATATAGGTATAAATGAATAATTATCAGAGACTCGGTGTTGTTCTATAAAACAGCTCTACAGACAATTTTTATTGCTAAGTCCACAAATAAATGATTTATATATTGCTTTTAACGCCTTGGCCAAAACATTTGGCTTAATTAATCAAACATCTGTGAGATTATTTGAAATTAATTAATTGTCTACCAAAGTTTATTTATATGATGAAATCGATGGAAGTATCATTAGTATAGTAAAAAAAAATCTGAGGCATTTAAAATTAAAACTGATAGGATTTGTATAATCTTTAGTTTTGTTACTAAGTTTTATGGCAGTAGCCTTTGGACTTCTTTATAAATGACTTTATAAAGCAGACATTATAAGACTGATGACAAATTTTAAATTTAAATCAATTAATGCAAAAACAAAAACGTCATCTATCTAACTTTTGGATTTGCAATATGCTGACAATGATTTACTCTATCTAATACAAAAGATGACCTACAGAATGAAATTAATGGCTGTTCAGTAATTAATATTCAAAAACTCAAGTCCTTTACCTGACAATAATGCAAGAAAAATGTTTAAAAGTGTTACATTGGGATAGTCAAGCTGTTGGTCGAGAGGTCATTGCAGCCACCTTGCAAGCAAATAGTTGGTTGCAGACGGTTGTGGATTCGCCTCCCGGTCGATGCTATGACATATGAAAAAAAAAGAAGAATGGAAAATAATTTAAATACACTGAAAGGTTTTTAAATAAGAAAGTGAACTTAGATTTTAAGATATAATATAGATTTCAAAGTATTCTGTCACAGTATTAGAATTATTGTATTTAAAATTAATTGTACATAAAGCTATTATTTTACCTCATTTGTTGTGCAGATGTGAAACTTGGATTTTTTACTGAATATCATAAAAGCATTGCAATTTTTTCATTTTAGAATGCTTTATAAAATTTCAAAAATAGACAGCAAGATCATAAGACCAGCCAATGAGTTATTCATCCCTTTGGATATGTTTTTATAGAATTTATTATAATGAAATCACACCTTTATTAGATTAGACATGGCAACAATTTTTCTATAAAGCCTTTTATGATTATTTTGAGCATGGTATACATGGGAGAGCCCAAAACTGTTTATTAAATAAATATTATCTCAAAAATATTCTAAAAATTATAATATTTACTGCTTTTATTAAGAAAATGTAGATAAAAAATGGAGAACTATGATTAGACAAAGCATTAAAGTCTTTCAGAAAAAAAATATTGTAGAAGTTAAAAGACAACATCACAAAATATCAACTAATCAGACTAAAGAAATAGCTATTTTTTTCCAACTATATTCCTATTTACCAACAAGCTCAACAAATTAGTTATAAAATGGCTTTGTAAATAAAGAATCTAAGTATGCTTGCAATAACAAAAAAAAAAACAATTCTGAGTTGATTCAATTTGCAAGAAGGTCAAGAACAAAACAGGAAAATAATTAACTACTATATCTGAAGCAATACTATCAGCAATAGGCTACTCTACATAACAATAGTCTAGAATTATTTTTATAAATATGATTTATCAATGGACACTAAATGGTAATAATAAGCAGATCCCCAGAAAAATATCTAGCCATTATCTGAATTAGTAAAAATCAAAGGATTGCAAACTTGTATTTGGAATTCATATTTTGTAAGTAATATTTATTAAAGCTGTAAACCTCAAGAATATGCACATGAAAATGTGAAGATAGGGAATTCTACCGGTCTTAACCACAAGCTTATGCTTTGGAAGAAAAGAGGAGAATCCTAAAATTAGGAGAAACCCTTTCTTGCTTCAATCTACTATCTATATGAATAGCATAAGCTTGTGGTTAAGGACCTGTAGAGGGACCCTACCTTTGCATTTTCATGCACATATTCTTGAGGTTTATAGTCTTAGTAAATATTACTTACATAATCAATGTGCATTTAAATATATTTATAATTACAACTTTAAATTCATATTTTGCTTTATTATTCTATTTAAGAGAAAAATAACCAACACATAAGCCATGCAATGAATTATACTTAAAACCAAACACTTTTCAAAAATAATGTTTTTTAAAATATTTAAAAGTTCCCTATATCAAGTTATGTTTAAGATTTTTTTTAGTGAAAATATTTATAAATAGTCATTTTATCCATGCAATAATGATTTATGAAGTATTTTCCAGATGATTAAATTTGACATGTCCAATTAATTTTTCATATAAGTTACTTTTAGTTAAGTCATGTTTGCATGAAAAAAAATGTTTTTAGAACATTTATGGCAGAAATCAATTTTAGACATATTTTAAAACAAAATTATTTATTAATAATGAGCCATAAAGCTAATGCACATGCACTTTGTAGATTTTTAAACTATAAATGAATACTCTCACTTCCAAACAACAAGATAAAGTCTTTGTGAAAAGATAGAATGAATCCATCTATCTTTTCAACCCAAATGTTTATGTATGGGATATTTTAAGCATTTGGAAATGAGAGTGTAAAGATGTTATGGGATCACTTTAAATTACTTTTACTATGCTTGAATAAATGACACTTGCAAATTTTTTTAGAATTTATGATACGTCATTCTTATTTGAAATTAAATATATGTAAATGAAATATTTATTTTATATAGTGATATGTTTATAAACTGCAATATTAATAATCAGACATAAAGCTAATTATATATATTTAATTTTAAATAAGAATGATGTATCATAAATCCTATAAAATTTTGCAAGCATCATTCATTCAAGCATAGTAAAAGTGATCTAAAGTGATCACTTAACATCTTTACACTCTCATTTCCAAATGCTTAAGATTTTCCCAAAAAAACATTTGGGTCAAAAAGTTAGATGGATTCATTCTATCTTTTCACAAAGACTTTATCTTGTGTTTGGAAGTGAAAGTATTCATTTATAGTTTAAAAATCCACAAAGCACATATGCATTAACTTCATGGCTGATTATTAATATTACCCTTTATAAACATAGCACTATATAAGATAAATATTACGTTTAATAAAATTATTTGTAAAAAAATATCTAGTTTTTTAGTATTATTATAAAATATTCATTTCCAGGTAACATAATTTCAAAAAATAATGTTGTAATATACTTATAAATGTATGCTTGTGTATAAGAACTACATACTTACAAATATTTAATTTGTACATTTTAAATAAAATAAAAACCCTTGGGGAAAAAACATTTTTTATATTAATGTAATAGAAAAATTCCTACCAGCTTTATGTATAATACCTTTCAATGTAAAATTATGCTAAAAACTATTAAGTTAGAATTCAAAACAATGCTGCTACATGCAGTTATAGACTATACAATTACAATGATTGCAAATAATATTATTTTATAAAGCACAGTTGATATTGAAATTAAATTGAGAGAGTGCAAATTTCTCAAGTGCTTATGACAACCAACAGCCAATCAAATCTTAAGCACTGGGACAGAGAATTTAGCAAGAAAAGAGTGGTTCCACTCTCTTCTTTACTTGTCTCTCTATATATCCAGGCCAATCTAAAGCATCTTGGTTTAAGAGGTGAACATCTTTCTCTGTCCACTTTACTTCCATTATTTATGCAGGATTATTTGTTAAAACATAATTTATATTATTTAGTATCATCTAGAATTAAGCATAAATAATGGAAGTAAAGTGGACAGAGAAAGATGTTCATCTCTTAAACCAAGATGCTTTAGATTGGCCTATATAATTAAAAAAGTAGGTTAATGATAAGATATCCACTCTTATTTTTTCAAACATTTTTACCTTGTGTCTTAGTTAGAAAGTTTCCTCACTACTCAACAAGTCATCGTTGAGATATTATAAGAAAACAATACAGTGCATGTGTTAGGATGCAAATTCTTTACTGCTTAATAACATAATTTAGTAAGTATTGGTTTTAACACTATGTACATTAATATATTTATAAATTGGTACTAATTTATAGAGTGATATCTGCCATTCTGATTTCTAAGTGGAATGCCAAACCCACTTCTGACACAACCAAGTACTAAATAAAGTCAGGTAACAAGAGATGTCATGGGTTGTGTTCCAATTGTTTTGATCATTAGTTCAAAAATTACAATTTCCATCAAAAATGTAAAAAAAAAAACTCAAACATTTTGTAGAACTGTGCTCAATCAAAAAAAAAAAAAAAATACTTCTAGAATTCAAAATATGAAATATATTAAAATTTAGAACATATTTGGGTTGTAAATAACAAGCAATAATCACATGACCAAAATCAAATTAATGCTGCAGTCAATAAACACGCACATTTTTAAGAACAAGACTCAATCAAAAAAAAATCAAAAACCCTTAGAAAATCAAAATATCAAATATATTAAAAGTCAGAAAGTATCTGGGTTGGAAATAAATGGCAAAAATCATGTGATCAAAAGATCAAATTACTGCCACAATCAAATAAACATGCAATTATTTTAAAAAATCAAATATCCCCCCCCCCCACCAAAAATCAAAATATCAAATATATTAATATTTAAAAATTCCCAGGTTGGAAAAAAGATAAAAATCACATCCTCATGTAACTACAACTCCCCTAATTGAATAACAATAGTAAGATATTTTACTTTTAAAATAATCTAAGATAAAATAATCTAATATTATAATAAACTAATAAATTCACATAAAGAGATTTCAATTTATTGTATGTAAAGTAACACATTTTACTTTTAAATTATAGTGGTAACCATGTATTTGGGTAAATATAAGAATGGTAGCTAAAAAAAATTGCAAAAGCTAAAACAAAAAATGAGCTTAAGTTGAAATAATCTAATAATGTAATTAACCAAAAAAAAAAACAAAAAAACAATAAATCTAGATTAAAAGATTCCATTTATTGTATGTAATCTAACACACTTTATTATTAAAATATGATGTAGAAAATGTGTTGAATAAATGTAAGAATGGAAGCTGAAAAAAAAAATTACATAAACTCAAACAAGAATTTGATTAAGTTTATAGTTTTATAAGATGCACATTCCTCATTTATAATCATTAATATCACTGGTATCTACATTGTATTAGAGAATTGTATAGTTGAGTAAAGAATGATAGCTAGATTCTCAAGTGATGACAATATCATTTATTTAATGCAAGAGGAGTTAAATTTGGAAAAAATAAAATATTAAAAGAGTGTATAAATAAAGATTTTATGAATGTTTTATATTCAATTTTTAGAGATCAATTTATACGAGATGTGATAATAAAAATAAAAGTTGCCTGTGATTTATATTATTATAAATAATATTATAGCATACCATATCATACTTAATATTTAAATCATCATATGATTATTTCATAATTAAGAATACACATAAATCTTATAACAAATTAGAGTTATAATCAGGTTATCCTATTATAGAATATTAAAAGTAAATAAAGGTAGAACATATTTTTGAAAAATGTAGAATATGATAACTTATAAGTTGTCTACAATATTGATATGTTTTAGTAAGGAATTATTACAGAGTATCTTAATAGTCACAAAGTTTTGCGTGAAAGATGCGATCTTATAATTGTAAATAATTTAAAAGCAAGGTGCATATTATTTACTTCTCTTATAAATAGTTTTTTAATGTTAATTTTTAAATTTTATAATTTGTTAAATATTTATTTTTATAAATATAATATTTGTATTATTTTTCTTAAAATTTTTATATTACTGCTATAATAATCTGTTAATGTTATTTTATAATTAACAAAGTGAGTATAGTCTCTTTTCTTATCATTTCCAAGTCATTATGCCTCATCCTAACCACACAAGCATTGTAATAATTAAAAATATTTAAGTATTATTGCACGTGATAACAATGAAATAATAAATAATAAATCTAGTGTGATTGTTAAAAATATTTGATATTGAATCTAAACATTGAGTAGACAAGCGTTGTTAGCCGAGAGATCAGCCAGCAGCCTTGCAAGCAAGCAGTTGGTTGTAGACGGTTGTTGCGGATTCGCCTCCCGGACAATGCTATAACATAGGAAAAAAAACATTGAGTAAAGCAAATTTTTCTTTATCTGATGAAATGATTACAGTAAAGACTGATATTAGATTGTAATACATAGTAATAAAAAATTACTTTAAATTTATTTATGATAATAAATAATAATCATTATTAGTTCATAATTTTAACTTCGTTTTAGTCTACTTTACAAGTAAATTAGTTAATGATTTTAAAAGGGAAGCGTTAGTAAGTATATTTGTTTCTTGATTATTATTTTTATATAGCTAGATAGATGTACGTAAAATCCCTCATTACATTTAGATATACCAATTAATTAATTTATTTTAAAACGTAATAATAATGACCTGAGATTTTAAGTGAGTTATAAAATATTTATTAAGGTTAGTATAATTTATATTAGATATGCATTAGTAGAATTTTTTATGTAGAAATTCGGTTAGTTAGGAGTTATTATTAATAAGTGTGTCGGTCATCCCCACGATAGGGTACAATATATA
Organism: Epiperipatus broadwayi; assembly: GCA_028023455.1. NCBI lineage: Eukaryota > Metazoa > Onychophora > Udeonychophora > Euonychophora > Peripatidae > Epiperipatus > Epiperipatus broadwayi. The sequence goes on along the minus strand of JAQFVV010000181.1, from coordinate 257,468 downwards.
TTTACTTTACTTTAATATTAGTTTATTAAACGATGATACATACAAAAACATGCTTTATAAAACAACTTTTGCCCGTGAGAATTTTTATTACAATATATATATATATAGTCAGAAAGATTGATCTATTGCTTATCCACTTGGCTAAAAACTTATGCGATTATGAAATGCAATTCAAGAAAGTAGAGAACTAATTTGATATATATATTGTGCCCTTTTCTATAGGTCAATGATGGTTATAAATGGTCAATTACTAAAAAATTTTAAAATTAATATTATATAGTATTTAAAATTATAGACTATATTAAGCAGTAAAAGATTAATATGATATATTTAATAATAAATATTGTGATGGTGAGAATTGTATCTAATTCTATATTTTTCTAAATTGTTTTTCAAAATTTTATATAATTATTTTATATAATATAAGTAGCAAATTTATTAAGACAGATAAAAATAGACTAAATACCGGAAATGACTACGTGACTGTCTGGAATATACTATGTATAAGCACCGGTTTAAATTAATACTAATAATTAAAATATTTAAATAGTATATTATAGAAGTGGATGGAATTGTCACACATCATAATAAAAATAAGTAGTATACACCTTTATTAAATATTGTTTCAAAATTGTTTTAAAGGTAGTTAAATTGTAATAGATAATAATTGATTTAAAAATAATAATGAGTTAACAGTTAAGTCTATTATGTCATGATTTTAAAACTTTAGAAATTGTTTATAAATCCAAGTAGGGATTGACCAATAAAAAATAGATCTTGGCAGACAACCAAAATCGCGCCAACTAATTGTATAAACGGGGGAGAACAAAAATGTGTTGACTCCAGAGCAGAGGTAAAATTTTAAGCTCTCTAATTTTTTTTTCTTTCTTCAATTTATTAGTCAATTTTATTATAATTTTAATAATATCTTTGAAAGAAACCAACTGACAATTTAAAAATCATCCGAAGAGAATCTTAGAATAAAATGTTTTAAAAAAAAGTTTTTCATAGTAATGTTTCACTAACTTTACAGTAACCTGCCAGTGGATTCTATCGAAATATAATCAGAGTTTTCAATAGAAAATGGATAGATTCTTAAAACCAAGTTGCAAATTTTATAATGTTCCAAATATGTTAATATTATTCGTTGATATAGTTTATATAGTGTATCACTATGAAAGCTGTTTTCGTGTGTATAAAATCAATGAAAGGACATTGTGCGCAAAGTTAATGAAGATAATGGAAAATAAAAATAAGTATTATTCGTATAAGAATAGATGGACAAAAGGAATTTTAATATTGAAATAGTTTGAATTGCTTTCTTTAAGATGACTTGAGAAAATACTCTAGAAAATAGTTAAGGATCGAAAGTAGTGTATATAAAATAATAATGAATGAAAGTAAAGTTTACCAAGGAAAACACTTGCCTAAAGAAAAAAAAAAATTTTACAGAAGAGAAATATAAAATATTGGATCCATGGAAAACGCAATTGGTACCGTAATTATTAAATAATTGTAGTTTAACTAGAAATGAAGATGCATCAACGCGCCGAGGTAATATTCGCCAGAATATTAAAAAGCTTTGTGGGATAACTAAATAAAATGTTTTCTAATAATTTTGGATTAAACACTAAAACTAAAGATCGTCTAAACAGTTTGTTAAATGAACTAATTTATTTAAAACTTTAATAAGCATAAAGGAGAACATTTGGACAAAATAATAAATAATAAATATTATGGGACTAACCAAGATTTACCGTCAGAAAAATATGTGATTATGGTTTGAATTATTTTCTTTACTGATCTAAGTTAAACATTAAGTTTTAGATAGCGATAGGGAAAACAAAATACATTAATTCGTGATATAACATTATATGAAATAATATGTTTTGATTTTGAATTTTAAAATAAAATTGTATGTATGTGGAAATTTGTATATTTGCGATGCTCGAAGAGAAAGAAACCTACTACGAACTCTGAAAGGAAGATAAAGATTGTTTTTGGTAACATTTATAATTATTAATGATATATAATGTATGTTTTATTTATTTAGATCAGCTGAGAATCGAATGAATGTAGCGCAAAAGTTTTATTGTTATTATTGTTGTAAAATGCATTTTTGAAAACAACACTCTAAAACACTTTGAGATGTGATTAGATTTTTAAAGATATGCATACGATAATCATTTTATGTGTTATTAATATAGTTCAATATAACCGATGGTTATGTGATATTTTCTGTTAATTTTCCGATTGGGATATTTAAATGTTATTTTAACAAAACGTAGATGTTGAACCTACAGTGTAATAAAGCAAGACAAATTGTTCTTATGGAATAGGGAAATGTTTTTTATATTAGCGAATTTTGTTTATTGTTTTTAAAAGTAGTTAGTATTTTATCGATGTTGGATACAGTAAAAATCTCGAGAGATAGTTTGGGTAGTGACTTGGTAGTACGTGGTGATTCAGAAACCAAGAGGATGTATTAAAAACTAGGATGCTACAGGGAGTGAAATAATAGGTAGTTTTAAATGTTAATCAGCATAGTTAACAAAGCCCTATGACTGGTACACATGTTGTCTTGGACAGTGGTATTTTATATATTTCTTGTGAGTCGTACTAGATGTTTGGTAAAGCTGAGTAAATAGCTGCCACATCATGCTTATCACCAAGGTTATTAGACAATGAATGTCGGACCTATTCACACTGTTCCATACATTTTTGAAGTATATTGCGGATAAGTTATCTATCTATTTTCCCGATATCCTATACATCTTTCGCTATCTTTATCTGTATTTCTTGCAACTACATCGTTATATGATAAGTCTATTAAAAGGGAAACAATAGATATTTTAGAATGTATGTCATGCTATTATTTGGAATAAGAATAGTTAAGTATTAACGAAGAGTAGATTATGATTATTGAAAGAAAGATGCAGATATCCTAAGAAGGGAAGGAGTTAGAGAATTATTTTAATTCCTTTTTTAAGAAATGAACTATAATTTTATAAAAGTATATCCAAATAGAAATATACAAAAATATTAAATATAATTTCACGTTTTCTTATTATTAATTATATTTAAAAAAATATAAGTATTGCATATTTAGAAAAATACAATAACATTCGATAATTATAGTATATGTGAAACTGTAACAGGTGATAATTAAACCCGTGTTATGGTATTATACATGAGTATGGCTTATGGAATAAACGTATTATAGTTTACGAGCATTGGAGAACAAACGTTAAAAGTAATAATAATATTTGAATAATATGCGGAGTGACTTATATAAAGTTACAAGAAATGTAATTTTCTTTTAAAAAACCATATTGATTGTAAAATTATGATGTTATAAATGATGTTTATCCACATAGATAATTTATAATACAGTAACTTTAATATTAAAAGGTAAAGAATGGGGTTACCCATAAAATAGTTAAAGTAAGTGATATGATAAACCTAATGAGAAATAAATAAATAACTTTTAAAAGGCATAATAAGTTTAATTAACGATAAAAGAAATATAAATGTGTATAATTCAGCTATTGTAGTGTAAAGAAAAATGAGGATATCCCTTGTAAATAGATGTAGATGGATTTGTTTGTTTTATTTATTTTTTATTGATGTTAATAAAATTTTAAAATTTGTTTATTAAAACTTGTGTCTGAGTTTTGTTTTCTCTACATCATTGCATGAATTTACAGGCTATGTTCACAACCATTAAACTAAGTATATGATTGTTTGCACAAAAGATAAATAGAGAAGTATGTTTAATCTTAAATATTTATTGATGTTCTTGTAATTAAACTATTATAAAATTGCATTGTGTTACTGGTCATCAATCCATTATCATAATAATTTGCTAAATTATATGCTATTAGTTGCCACTTGCTTTATTTATCAGATTATCTAAACACTGCCACTTATTAATTTATTTTATTACTTAAAGATAAAAAGGGGGATATTAGATTATTAACTAATTTATTACGGTTATAAATTTCCGATGAAAGAAAAGCTGTACTAGTTGGATTAAGCAATGAAGATTGTGATTATTATTGTTTTATTATTAATCTAATTGCAGAGTAGTAGATTATGACATAAAATCCCTTATCATATTTTGCTACCATATGTTTATTAACATATGAATAAATTTAAGAACCTGAGATTATTTCATTTGAGCTAGATGATTGCTATTATTATGATTAGAGATAAAAGATTAATACTTTAATTGTTAAATGAGTCTTAGTGATTAGAAGTTGCGGAAGTCATAAGAATACTATGTAGTTATTATGTGTAATAGTAGTATAAGGGGGGATAGTGTTCTTATGCCATTGAGGTGGTATCCTGTGGGATATTGTCTCAATGTAATCTACCTTGTCACCCGTATTTCCACTTCTAGTCTCATGAATTCCTGAATATTTATTTGAGTTAGTTTAAAACAGAACCTAAGTTAATTTTAAGAAACTTGAGCTAGTAAAGCATTTAATTAATATTTCATTAATTATTAGAGCTAGAACCCGGTTAGGTGATTTTCACTATATTATATTTATTTTGGGAGAAGTGGAGATGCGGGAACGGGGCGGTTAGAATATATAGTATGCAGAAATATTTGTTTTTAATTTTAATTACAAAAAACCCCAGTCAAATGTTAATAAAATAATAACAATCTTGATAGAAACTGTTAACACATTTTTACACTCAAAATGAATTCCTTTTAAGTCCTGATCTAGTTGTCATATAGAGATAGTGTTACATCATTGTCTCAATTTTTTCTATTCTCTATTGTATAAGTATTATAATTTAATGATTGCTATGTCAGGAGGATAGAACATCAATATCTTTAAATAAATTGACACAAGTTTAGTAACATAATTTATTTAACAATTATAAATATAAATAAATGAGAAATAAATAATTTGGATTTGCATAATAATTAAGTAGAGTCTATTATTAATCCTTTAGTCGCCGTATTTTTCTTCACACACACACAAGATAACACCCTTATAAGTAACCCTATGTGTTTTAATTACAAAGTCTCTTGCACACATGTGCTTGTCACTGTTATATATATGCATATGCTTTCCAAAACAAATACTTCTGACAATTCAATATTTTACTTTAGCCAAAAATTTGTTATTAAATGTAAACAGATCATACTCTCTCTACGTTTTCTTTATGCTTACTTGGCACACACCCTTTTTATGCATGAACTAGCTACTTTACTGCAAATCCCAATTCTGTATTAGGGTATTTTTAATTATCACCATTATTATCATCAAACATTATCAATCCACTGCAGTATGAAGGTCTCTCCAAGTTCAATCCATATTCTCCAATCTTTAGCTTCTCTTCTCCACATCACCTCTGAACACTTTCTTATTTCATCCATCCATCTCACATGCAGTCTCTTTCTGGATCTTTTACAATCTCCTGGATTCCAGTTTAAGATTACAATTGTCCATCTATTATCATATTCTAGAAATATGTCCAGCCCAACTCCACTTCAGTCTTTTAATTTTTCATTGAGGTCAATAACACCTGTGTGTTCTCTTATCCATATATTGCATTTTCTACCTCTTCTTGTTACTCCCAACATGCATCTCTCCATATTTAGTTGAGTGGTCTGAAGTCTCTGTATTGCTTTTAATTTTTCATTGAGGTCAATAACACCTGTGTGTTCTCTTATCCATATATTGCATTTTCTACCTCTTCTTGTTACTCCCAACATGCATCTCTCCATATTTAGTTGAGTGGTCTGAAGTCTCTGTATTGCTCTTCTATTAAGTGTCCAAGTCTCAGATCCATAAGTAAGAACTGGTAAAACACATTTATTAAAAACCTTCATTTTCAAACATATAGGCATATTTCCTTTTAGTATCAAGTTATTTCTACCAAAAGCACTGCAACCAAGTTTAATTCTATGATTAATTTCATCCATTATGTTTCCATCTGTATTAATAATGTGACAAAGGTATTTGTAACTGTTAACTTCTTCTAACTCATCACAATCAATTTTTATTTTCATATTTTGAGAAAATCCATTAAACGTTACTTTAGTCTTTTTAACATTTATCTTTAGTCCTACATTCCTACTTTTATCTGATAACTGCTACAACATTTTATGCAGTTCTAAAGCATTATTTGCAAAAACAACTACATCATCTGCAAAATCTAAATGACTTAAATAATCTCCATTTACTGTCACTCCTTTAGCTTCCCATTTTAATCCACAAAATACATATTGCAGTACTGCCATAAAAAGTTTTGGAAATATGGAGTCACCCTGTCTTACACCTTTCTCAATGTTGACTTTCCCAGTATCATTATGTAATCTAATTGTTGCTGTTGCATTTTTAAAATATTCTTTAAAATATGACAATATCCTGGATCTATATCTTGATGATCCAATGTTTTAATCACTGAAGAAATGTTTATAGAATCAAATGCCTTTTCATAATCTACAAATCCAAAACATAATGACAACTCATATTCATTTGTTCTTTCTATAACTTCTCTCAGTACCAGAATATGATCTATTGTACTAAACACACTTTTAAATCCAGCTTGTTCTTTTGATTGGTTAATATGAGTCTGATATTTTGCATATAAATGGCTAATTTACATAATAATCTGTTTATTATTATTGCAAATTATTAATATTAGCATATGTAGATATTGACTAGAGTATATTAAAATTAATATAATTAAAGAAGCAAAGTATAGTATTTACATAATTATAAAATTCATTTTATTTACAATCTATATCTATATATGCCCAGGCATTTCAATAATTTTTTCCAGAGGTAATTAATGAAAATATTTAATAAGACAAGTTATAAATCAAGATATTTACTGTTTATTAGCATCTGAATAAGATTTTTTTCTAAATAAAATTTCTGTCATCACTTATATTCATTAAAATTATTAAATTATATATTTTGCAACCATATATGTTTCATGGCATACAATAACATAGTAGTGTATGTGCACAAATACATATAAAGTTGAAAAATAGAAGTAAACAGTCAAATTTTTATAAATATTTCCTACATTCTACTAGAGTAATATTGAGGTATAAAGTAATTTTGAAGTTTAAAATAATATTTTATTATGAAGTGAATATTTACAAAGGTTTAAATAAATATTTTTATTGAATTCTGATTTTGAAATTAACACAATCATGGATTATGTTAAAATAGATCTACTGATAATTGTAAAAAAAATTACTATCTATTTTAGAAATTGTTTTATTTTAAAATTAAAATTAGTATAACTCACAACTCTTCAGCCTTCCATTTCATTGAAAATCTGATGGTGGAACATTCAAAGCCCTTGTTAATGCCAAGGTTGTCATCCTACCCATGTTGACATATTAGTCATTCTGACCACTCATGTACAGGAGAATAATCCTTTTATACATACATATGCAAGGGATGGGCAGACCTTTTACACACTATTTATATAAATTAATACATTGTACAGGCTTAAACCTGTATTAATATATGTAATATATGTGGAATTCGAACTCAGACTTTTACATGACCCACTACTCTCACTGCCATCTCATATTGCTGACCCACCTGATCACACACATGATGAAAAGATAAATAATCACCAATATACATATTTCATGCTAAACCAGTAATCATCAGTTGGTCTAGATTACTATCCTCACACACACATATATATATAATCAGTGCTCAGCTTTATATTAAGCTACCTTAATATAAAGCTGAGCACTGATTATATATATGTGTGAGGTTAGTAATCTAGACCAACTGATGATTTCTGGTTTAGGATGATATACGTATATTGGTGATTATTTATCTTTTCATCATGTGTGTGATCAGGTGGTGTCAGCAATATGAGATGGCACTGAGAGTAGTGGGTTATATGAAAGTCTAAGTTCGAATCCCGCATATATAACATTTTGTAAAATTTCTATTATCTACTTTAGAAATTTTTTTTTAAAAAATAAATCTTGTAGATCATACTTAAACTTCCAAAGTTGCTTTTAAAAGGGGATTAAAGTGGTTTGAAAATATTGGAGAGATGAGTAAACATTTTAAAATTAATTAATGAATTTTTTTACCCCACCCTACTATAAAAAAGGTTAATAAAAAGATTGGTTGTGGGTAGTTGATTTTCTGGAGTAGTTGGTTTCCAGAGCTATACAAATAGTTACCATGAAATTATAAATGAAGGCAAGAGAGCAAGTCCAGCAGCTGCTTCATAGATCATTATGGTAAGGTTTGAATTCATGTGGAAGAAAAAGGATCATCCACCAGAATTTTATAGCCCCAGTATAGATAAAAACTTCTGGCTTGCCTGAAGTCTAAGAAGAGGAATCAATTGAATTCATAAGTTACCTGGTCTATACCTGGCCTAATGGTGACACTTACCCAAAAAGTCTTTCAGCTTCTGGAAGAATTGGTATACATAGGCTGCTTTATCTATATGCAAAGAACTGCAAATGTATGATATCATATTTATATAGAGTGTAGTTGTTGAGTTATTTTAAATAATTTCTTCAGTGAAAATGATATTTAAAACCTACATATTTGAAAAGAAACAAGTAAAATTTTACTTGAGTGAATTGATTGATTCATAGGCAATTTTATTTTGAAAAGGAAAAAAGTAAATTCCAAAATCTTTTTAGATTAAAAAAAAGAAAGAAAAATTTGCAGGAATATTTTTTTAAAAAGATGTTTATAATTAAAAGTAAACTCAAAGATTGTAATATTTTCAAAAAAGAAAAACAAACAAACAAAAACTTATTTAAGATAATGAAAGAATTTTTTATATATTTTCAACAGAAAATTAAATGTGAACATTTATTTTCTTTTTATATGATAATTCAAATATGTTAATCAATTATTATACATGCATTTGTGTAGTGATATATATGTGTTTTATGTAAACTTTGTGTGAGGTATGTGATAACTTAAACTTAATTTATTTTTATCTGAAAATTCAAATAAGTTAATCAATTTTATACCACATGTATATGTGATGATATATACATGTGTTTTGGTATGAATCTAGCATGAGGTATCTGTATATCATTAAAATGAAATAACTTAAAATTTTATTCATAGTAAAATATGTTCAAAAATTGTTATGCCATATGTTTGTGTGGTGTGTCTTTATTTTTATGTGTCATGTAGACATATATGTAAAATTTAATCATTTTATATTTAATGACTATTCATATATGTTTATTTTATATGATGCCATATGTATGTGCATATATATATATAAAATAAATTTAAAAAAATGTTCATTAATTAAAAACAAAATTGTAATTATAATTGAAATAATAAATTTAATGGTTTACAAACTATTACAAACAATCCTTAAATCTGCAGAAGTACTTTCAGTTAATTTCTTAAACCTGCCTGAACTGCCATTAAATTCAAAAAAACAAAAACAAAAGCAAACATCATCAATTCAAATTCCATGAATCTTGTATTTTAATGTATTTTAATATATATATATCCATTTTATGTAAACCCATTAGGAGGTATTGGAAATCACAAGGTGATAACTTAAATTTTGAGTTTATGTTAATAAACATCAGAAGATAAAATTTATATGTATAGCGATAGTCTGCAGATCTTTTAATGTAATTTTTTATTGTTATTAATAAACTTATATTCTATTGTTAAAATTGTTCCAGTGGCTTAATTTTAAATATTTTTAGGATATTATGTATTGCATCATCTCTTGTTCACAATAACAGTTACATAGCTTGTGTTCTCTGAATTAGATTTATGCATAATAGTCTATTATATGAAAGAGGTATATCTATAGGCATCCAGTTGATAAGAATCCTGGATTGGCAATAAGAATATTTTCTTTAAAATCCATGTACTACATTTTTATTTAGTTTAGTATTTATAAGAATTTAAGTTTATAGATGGTCAGTACCCTAAGTGTAATAAGTGGCCAGAGCATTGATGATAGTCATCATGTTTAATAAACTAACATTATTGTTTCTATGATTGTATATTCTATGGATTAGCACTTAAGTTTGTGCATCCAAATTATGTCTAAACAATTGCCAAAGCTAGCAAAGGCTAAATAGATAGCCTGGTTTAAGGGAACCTATTTGAAATCCAGTCACTAAATTGACTGTTGATCATTCATGATGATGAATAACTTATACTTATTTTTAATGCAATTTATTTAATTATAGTGAGTTACATGGGCTGATTTTAAAGTGATCTTATGCTCATTGCTTTATCATTCCTTTTATATTAATTTGTATTAATTACATTGCATTATTTACATTACTTTTATACACCTGGGTCTCATTTTATGTGGTAGATATGTTCTTCAGAAAATACTCACAAAAGAAATTGCACAACAATAGACTTAACTTACCTTAAAAAATGGGGGATACGTACTGTAATTTTTCAAAAATCGCATAAAAGCAAAGCAACAATGTGAAATTACTTTAAAATTTGCATAAAAAAAATAAGATAATAAAATATGACTAATAAAACATTTCAAATTTGAAAAAAATTGATACAAGACAAACTTTTTTTTTACTTTTTTTATTAACTACAGTATTTAATTTTATTCAAAACAATATATTTTTATGCATAATTTACATTTTTTCATACATGTATGGTATTTTAATCATTATCACTATTTGAGACATCAGAATTGTCACAAGAGGAAATACAACTAGTGACAACTTCATTTTTTTAAATTGGTCTTATAGTGGATTCACCCAAACTAAAATGTTTTCCAATCATTGTTGATCCTTCTCATTTTACTAAGCGATCTAAAATTGAAATTTTTGTTTCCAAAGAAATTAAATTTCTTGGGTGTTTTTTTCTCTCCATTAGGGCAAACTAAAAGTTTAAAATAAAAATAAGAACTTAGACTTACGATAATAAAAAGACACTGACTCACTGCTGTTGGGCAAAATTTAAATAAAACTAACAATTAAAAATTAAATTCTTATTTTTGTCTTTATTTTTTTAATTTTCAATTCCATTTAATAATCAAATTTCATCATTTCACATCACATTAATTTCAGATCACATTACGTAATTTTTAAATTGTTAATTACAATTAAAAATTAGTTTTTAATTGTCAAATTTAATTGTGCCAACTGCTGTTACTCACCTTTTAAAAATAAATTTGTGGACACTAAATGATTAATTGATGACGTATTTTTTAAAAAAACAAAAATTGAATATGATTTAAAATGCAAAAACAACAATATGCTAGTATAGGCATCTATAACGTTTGAACAGATTTACATTATAATCTTGTAAAATTTATTTCTTGGGACACTAAATGATTAATAGATTACATACTTTTTTAAAAAGCAAAAATAGAATGTGATTTAAAATGCAAAAACAACAACATGCTAGTATAGGCATCTATAATGTTTATACAGATTTACATTATAATCTTGTAAAATTTAATGTGTGTATATAAAATGGGGAAATCCTGATTTCAAGTGAATTATGAACTTCTTTATTGCATAAAATCTATTACAGTACTATTATAAAGTGCTGAAAATATTGAAATTATTAAATGGAAGTTGAACTCCGATAATGCGCTATTACTTTAAATATGATGTGAGTGTGCAAAATTTATAATATTTAAAGTAATAGTGCATTATTGGAGCTCAACATCTGTTCTAATAATTTTTATCACATAAAAAAAATCACATACAATGATATTAAGAAGAAACATGAAGCACATAACTTCAAAATCACATTAAATAAATCCACATAAAACAAAACCCGGATATAATTTATATTAAATTTCATGCTCATTACTTTATATTATTATGTGATATTTAATTTATTTTAAATATGGGTTACTTTTACTTGGTATAGATATTTAATTTAAATATTCATTATGAACTGGGGTTGATGATTTGCCATCAGCCCAGAATACCTCTGTATCATTATAGTGTAGATATATGTAGATAAATGTGCCTAATCCATCAAATAAGTGTTGCACTTTTCCAAGCTTGTTACAAATTTTAAATTATCACTCTGATACAAATTATTCTAAAACAATCTCTTGTTCATATGTATGTAAATATATTTTATAAGAAATCCTTATTTATCAGGAATTCTGGAAAATTGAACCATGTGAATATCCTGATAAAAATTATAGTCAGAATTTTTTATTTATATATCTTCACTGTAATCAAATTAAAACACAGAAAGAATGATGTAGCAATCTGTTGTGTGATGTATTTAAGCTGTTAATTCGTCAATATTCACATTTGTCGATAATAATTCAATTCAATTCATTTATTTAAGTGCTAAACAACAGCATAAAGCCAATTACAATTTGCACATTACAATAAAAAGGGAGATAATACATATGACATAAAATGAAAATATAAATGTTTACATAATAAAACAATATTTAAAATTAAAAATAACACAAAAATTAATGTTACTCCCGATCTGATTATATATAGAGAGTAACCTTAAATATTTGACAAAGTAATTGTTGTTTCATTAACAGATGTCTCTAGATCTACTAAAAATATATCAATATCATTAAAATACATATTATAAAAATTTGGTAATCTGTATAATGCTGCTAAATATAAAGTTTCACATTTATATTTATCGATACTAAATAAAGCCTTATTCCTTGTATATACATGAGGAACTCTTATTAATACCTTTGAAATACAATTATGTAAGTAAATTTTTCCATGAATGATTAAATAAAAAAATTTCATATCACGAATCACTCTTCTATGAAACAAATTTAATAATAATAATAATAATAATAATAATAATAATAATAATAATAATAATAATAATAATAATAATAATAATAATAATAATAATAATAATAATAATAATAATAATAATAATAATAATTTTAAAGCATAAAAGTATATATAATCATATCATTTCAATATATTGCATTAAAAAATAAAACAAAGTGCATACAGAAGTAAATTTTCAATCTTTATCAGTTGCCATCAAATATGTTCTGAAAACAACAATCAGTTTGTGGCAATGGTATTTTGTTTGGTTTAGTGTAATAGAAGAATAGTGAATTCTGGGATCAATGTTTCTAAAAAAATAATAATTTGATTCATTAATTAATGCAGCTGTTGGACGAAAATCTTCCATTTGAGTGCTCAAATCTTATATGGCCTGTATCTTTAAAATTATATTTCGTACATATATATTAATAAAAAGTAATGAATTTCATCAGCATTTAATTAATAAAGAGTTAAATAAATAAAAAAAAGATGTACATAATTTATTTCCCAGACATTATTTTTTTTATGCCTTTGTAAAAAAAATTGACGATTGCAATTTGTAAAACTAATATTATTACATTTGTTGATTAAATACAAACTTGCTTTAAGGAAACTTTAATGATACTAATATTTTTTAAAAATATTTAAGTTACAAATATTATATATCATTATTCTTATACTTGAATAGAAATACAAAACAATTTCTTGAAACATCAACTCTCATGCAAACACACACATACACATATATATATATATCATGTCAACACATTTTTATATACATAATTAAAATAATTAATTAACTACGAACATGTTATAAATAGACAATGTGTATGATAATTACACATGACAATCAAATAATGTTGAGTTGGTTGGTTAGTAACATACATTTACATTGAGATGTTTAGATCAAATAAATGTATCAATTTATATATTTCTTTATTAATTCGAGTAAACGTTTGTGTGACGTATAACACATATACAAAAAGTAAATCAAAATTTTTAATGTAATATATAAATAATAAACACTACCATCAATGTACAACATATTATATATAATATAAAAACATTAACAGCAGTACACGGTAAACACATCGACAAAGTAGAATTTTCTGATAATTGTAAATGTTGTTATTTTTGTTTAAATAATGGTAGAGTATAAAATTATCAAAATCATTAGCAATTAATGTTATCTGGTAGGTAAATCAAAAGCTTCTATGTTTTACTCTAATAAAAAACAAAAAGATTAAAAAATATTAAAATTGTTATATTAAGAGACGATAGTGTCTTATGGCACCAAACAACATAGTAATGTGTGTTCACATATATATATAAAGTTTGAAAGGAAAAGTAGAAGTAAACACAAACAAAATTTATTATAGATATTCATTTAAAATATATACCTGGAATAAATGGTTAAATAATAATTTTGACTTTAAAATTATTATATATTATTTTAAATCAAACTTAAAAAATGTTTATTTAATGTATTATTTAATTCTGATTTCCATTAATCTGTTATTCCAGTATTTTAAATAAATATCTACAATACATTTTATTTGCGTTCATTCCTACTTTTTTCCAAACTTTTGTGTGCTATGAGATATTACATTTCAATATGAATATATCATTAAAAACCAGACAACACTTTGACAATCTCAATATCAATAATAAACAATTTCAAATAGTTGTCAAGGCAACCTCCTTTTAATAATAAAGTTGGAATCCACCTCCATTTATGCTCCAATATATTTATATAGATACTACAGTTAACAACAGAAATTGAAATTAGTGATATGAAAGTTTAAATAGTTTAACCGACAACCCCATTTTAACAGTCAACCCCATATATCATACCTAATGCTTGTCAACAAAAAATAAAATAAAATATATCTTTAAAATGGACACGTGGACTACATGGTATAATAGATGAAAATACTATGGCTGTCTAGTTGCCATAACACCTGTACACAGTATTTAAGCACTACCTACTGAATTGGAATTCGAATACAAATTAATTATATATATTTATTTTATACACGCAATTTATAGATATTGCATATATCTGATTTATGAAAATGAGTTAAAAGTTTTTCGGTAGCCATTGTCCTTTGAGTAAGATCTATATAAAAAAAAATTATATGGGAAAAATATATTTATGAGCATCAGTTGATAACTGACCTCAAGCACCAGACTCACTATTACTGTGAGAATTATACTTTCCCTACTTTTCCTATCTAATGAGGTGCCTGACCTAAGCTAGCTCATTCTCAGAGTTGGGAGGAAAACTTCTCGAATGAATGGAGATATGTTAAGAAATGTGGATTTGAATGCTTTCTTTAAATCTTTATTCCCTGAGTTAGTCCCTTTAATCTATTTCTTAAAAGTTAGATTCGAATCTAAAATATACTTAATATATCTACGTGCCTATTCATATCAGATGTATTTAGATAATTTTTTAATTTATCTTGGCAGGTAAAGTAATAGGCAAATATAAACGATAAATCAACATTCAACTTCAGTTATAAGGCAAATATAGGATTTTTATTATTAATTCTTTAACATATTAAAAAAAATCAAAATTATATATCATTCCCAGATTAAAGTATAATTTATAAAGCCGTAACCATAAATAAAACAAAACACACACACAAAAAAATATTAATACATAACAGATAAATATTAATTCAAAAAAAAAATATATACAGTTATATGCTATAATTTGGCTTAATAGCCTAATCAGGTAGAATTATTCTGAGGGCAACGAGAAGCAATTCCAAGTTATATTAAGATAAAAAAAAGTTCATATTACCTACGTACCCTGGGGTTTGGATTATAAAATATTCAATCACATAGTGTAACTAGTTCAATTTTAGGGACCTGAAGTACTCAAAGTTTACTTTATGAAAGCGTGATATCTTTTATTGACAAAGTCCGGCATTACGGTTTATTTGGATTATGAATGAGACACGATTTAAATTATCAACGATATAATCTTCCAAAGTGAATTTGTTCATATTTTTGGATTTGATTCTTTCTATTTTGTTCTGTATTATGCAGTATATATTATTAATGAGGTTCCTGGGTTCTTCTGCTGGCAGGCAGTGGGTAGAGTCAGCTTTGTATCTGTGGCGGATGGTGATGCCCTTCACATATCTGCTATTACCCTGACATTATAAATGTTGGCATTAAGATGTCCACAGTTCTCTCCTGCTCAGCTGTTTCACTCTCACTAATTTCAACTGCTTTGTACACTTTCCAAAAAAAAGAATTTATTGGCAATTCGATCTATTTCTCTTTTGAATACCTTTTCCCTTTTAAAAATATCTTTTTTCTTTAACATTTCCTTTGTCTTTTGGTTCCATCATTCTTGGTATTTTTAGATCATAATACATTCCTTGGCTTTCTCAGAATTTTTAGAGTAATTAATGATTGTTATGTAACCAAGAATTGCTTAGAGGCATATACAGTATTTCTTTTCATTACCCTGATTAATTTAAGATATGATTGAAACAAAAATCTATATTTGAAACAATTGATAACAATATATAAAAAAATATTTGCGTATAACTGTATTTTTCAAATTTATAATAAACATTTAGAATAAAAAATATTTTAAAATAAATAATTATGCCAAATTAATCCTTTCCCATTTGTTTTCTTTTTTAAAAAAAAATTCAATATTGATTCACGTGTATATATAATTCCTCAGACATATTTAACCTCTTGACGACAACTTAAATGATTATACATATTAAAGGTAATGGGTACGCATTATTTAATTTTCTTGTAACAGGTTTGAACCCAGCTACTGTTACAATAGATTTTCTTAAACAGGTAAATAAAACCTTTTTTGAATGGGGACTAATGATAAGTCAATTGTGACAATACAAACTGCAATTATAATTTTTAAATTGCACCCAAAATATTACTTAAATAATAAGTGTAATAATGCTAAAGGCTAAATGGGTTTATAAATAGTCATTAAAAATCAGTCAACACTTAGACAATCCCAGTATCAATAAAAATCAACAATCTCAAACAATTATCAAGGTAACATCTTTTTAACAATAAAAGTGTAATCCTATCTTTATTTATGGGCCAATGTATTTATATCCATACTAAAAATTGCAATTTGACCACAGTGATTGAAATATGCATAGTTCAATGTACATGTAAACAAAGGGAGTAAATCACCCTTCCCCAGGCTTTAAATTTAAAGCACTCTAAATGTTGAACAAAGGATCAAGAATAGAATGAATTCTTCTATTCCTGGCAGCTAGTCCTGTGACACTTCAACTTTTTTTGCCGATCTTAATTCATTGTACTTTGATTTCTTCAACTGATCTTAATTGGCACATCATCAATGACAATTTAAGATCGATGAAAAAAATCGAAGTGCAAATTAAGATCAGCAGAAAAAGAAAGGATTTCACCTTTTTAACATATGCACTGTACTGATTTTAGTAATAGTCCAGTAATGCATGTATTCAACACAGCATTGTTGGGCTATTATAATAATCAGTAAAGTGCATATGTTAAAAAGGTGAAATTCCATATTTTTAATTTCTATACACTTAATAAATAATTTTGAACATTACATAATTTATTGTATTATTTCATACATTCATTTATGCGTGTGTGTGTATATATATATATATAATTTTGTGTACTTTATGATTTTTTTAAAACATATTTATTAATAATTTCCATATCTTGCTTCTTCTTATTTTTCTTATAATTATTCATCTATATATATATTTTCTGAAAGCAATGATACTTATGTTTTATAAATAGATCTTTACTTTTGTTAGCAATTCTAATTTTTCATTGTAAATCTTCTCTAATTGGTTTCACTTATTAATATTATTACCTATTGCTGTTACATTTTTTTACAATTATTCCAAGATTCTTCTTTAAAAAAATATTTTCTACACTTATAGCAATCATTAATCTGTTCTTAGGCATAACTTTCTCCACTTTATGTTCTCCACACATGTATTTCATTTATACATGACTATCCAAAATTCTTTGTTCTATATTAAATCATCATTACTGGGCATCAATGATACATTTTATTTTCAAAATGTACTTTCTTTAGATTTTGAATGTAAGAATAAATTGTTGTAAAGTTGGCTATAAACATAATTCTGTTCCCTAAAAATAAACTTAGTGCAATACACAAATATAAAACTAGGTTGAGGAGGGAAAGTTTAATCTATATAAATTCTAAGTAATTTTTAATTTAAAAAATTATTTTAATTTGACTGTTGTTTTTTTCTTTGATACAGTTTTTTAAAAAAAAAACAAATAAAAGTAATTTTATTAATCAA
The DNA here is from genome assembly GCA_028023455.1 of Epiperipatus broadwayi. Lineage (NCBI taxonomy): Eukaryota > Metazoa > Onychophora > Udeonychophora > Euonychophora > Peripatidae > Epiperipatus > Epiperipatus broadwayi. Next base: position 239,366 of record JAQFVV010000181.1, on the reverse strand, counting down.
GGCAAAATTCTCTCCATACAGTAGTGCCACCCTGTGCCAATCAGAGTAATCAATGGATGCCAGAAGGCTTGTGCATAAAATCCCTATCAATGAGTAGGCATTAGATAGGGATTTTATGTACAAGCCTTCTGGCATCCATTGATTACTCTGATTGGCACAGGGTGGCACTACTGTATGGAGAGAGGTTTGCCTTGTTTAATAACAATTATGTGCTAGTATGAGATAGTGATCATGTGATGTTTAGTGGTTTAATTTTATTAATATTTATTAACAACAACAAAAAAAAAACATACAAATGACAAAATTTTTAAAACTTCCATACAAAATATCTCTGTTATCAAAAATTCTATGTAGTATGATAACTTAAAACTAAATTGATAAAAAAAATCAAGTCAGGTGACCTAATTTGAATAAAGCTCATATTTACAAATGTTATATATAGAGTAAGTAAAAAACAAACTCTTAACAAGCTTCAAAAATACCCTCAACCCCAGACCGCGGTTTCTTCTCAATAGTTAGGCATTGATAAAATGCTAGACTAGTTCTAGTATTTTTATTCTCTAACACCTCACTGATGACGCTAGATGCAGAAACTGCGGTCTAAGGTTGAGGGTATTTTTGAAGCTTGTTAAGAGTTTGTTTTTTACTTCCTCTATATATAACTTAAAACCTATTAGTTATATGATAATGTAAGACGAATAAGTCACAAAAACATTATAATCCTAAATTTAACTAGTTTTCTGATTAATATATTAATATTTTCATATTAATGTGTTTTTCATTTGTGAAAGGGTTTGGAAAAAGTTTTATTATGAATTGTATCATATAATATTATTTTATCTTATTTTACTGAAAATAACATAAAAAGTATGTTGGCTATAACCAAAATATATTATTTATAAAGTAAATCATTTATTTTACCAGTCAAGTGTAAAAATGAAGCAGCAAATGGTTTTAATGGTAAGTTCAATTCTTAAAAAGTTAATCATGATAAAATTCTATTTAAAAAATACAGATACATTGGTGGTCGAGAGGTCAGCGCGACTGCCTTGCACTTGCAGGCAGTTGCCCGGGTTGCCGATGCTATGACACTTTAAAAAAAAAATACAGATACTTTTTTTCCACAGGTGAACAACATTTACACTTAAATTATTATGATTAAGAGAAATGTCTAAATATTTTTAGCATAGAAACCGACTTAATATAATTAACAAAGTAACAATTACTAATTACTTTACATGAATCTGACAAGAGTGTATAATTAAAATTATTACCTTTATATATTAATTTTAATGATTATAATTCCTAAATTTGAATTGTAAATATAGTATATATTAAAAAATTGTCAAATTTCTAAATGGTTTGTCTTAGTTTTATTAATTTATACACGTTCACTATCTCACTGTTAGTATTTACAAGATTTGTTTCCAGTCCCAGTAAACCTCATCTTGGTTTAAAATATTTTCACTTTGTATCAGGTTACCAAGTCATTTACTTATTTGAAATTCAAGTATTAATTATTTTTTTCTAATTCCCAAAATTGTAAATACTATTCACTTATGATCTAGTTAGGATTAAATAATTTGTTTTATATTCTACAAAAACAATTCTTACATAAATTAAGAAAAAAAAAAAACTTTTCAAAGGATCTTCTTCACATTTCTTAATTTTCGCAATATTTTTTTACGTCATTACCAACTAAAAATATTCAAAGGACACTGATTAAATGTAAACAAAAATTATAAAAAAATATTATAAAAATAATTGGACATCAACTTAAATATACACTAAAAAAAAAAAATAAATAAATAAAATTCCTTCTCACTTATAATCATATTATTTTCTATAACATTATATAGATATATCAGATATGGGTAATATTACTTTAGAATAAAAGCAAAAACAATATTTTAAAAATAAATTACCTTTTTGCATATGTAGTCACCTGGTAAAAAAATGACGGATTTTAACTTCAAAACTAAATCTCTTAATAAGGCTTTATCACAGTCCTAAAAGTATAATATAGAAAAAATATTTAATTAAATAAAACATATTGGACAAATACAATAATAATTAGCTTAAGAAAAGTTAAATTTACATCTATCTATCTATCTATCTATCTATCTATCTATCTATCTATCTATCTATCTATCTATCTATCTATCTATCTATCCATCCATCTATCTATCTATCTATCTATCTATCTATCTATCTATCTATCTATCTATCTATCTATCTATCTATCTATCTATCTATCTATCTATCTATCTATCTATCTATCTATCTATCTATCTATCTATCTATCTATCTATCTATCTATCTATCTATCTATCTATCTATCTATCTATCTATCTATCTATCTATCTATCTATCTATCTATCTATCTATCTATCTATCTATCTATCTATCTATCTATCTATCTATCTATCTATCTATCTATCTATCTATCTATCTATCTATCTATCTATCTATCTATCTATCTATCTATCTATCTATCTATCTATCTATCTATCTATCTATCTATCTATCTATCTATCTATCTATCTATCTATCTATCTATCTATCTATCTATCTATCTATCTATCTATCTATCTATCTATCTATCTATCTATCTATCTATCTATCTATCTATCTATCTATCTATCTATCTATCTATCTATCTATCTATCTATCTATCTATCTATCTATCTATCTATCTATCTATCTATCTATCTATCTATCTATCTATCTATCTATCTATCTATCTATCTATCTATCTATCTATCTATCTATCTATCTAATCACAAAAGAAAACTAGCCTTCCCATATGGATTAATAGTTAATGTATAAATTTGCAGACCCTCATCCATCAATAAGAGTTTTAAAACCATAAGTGAATGACTTATGCCTAGAGCTTATTCTTATATAAGCCAACCTTTACTGACCATGCTCAAATCAGGACTTCATCCTATTATGTGCCTTATATTTGAGCACAGTCAGTAAGAATTGACTTACAAAAAATAATTTCTAAGCATAAGTGATTCACTTATAGTTTTAAAACAAGTACTGATGGGTAAGTACACATAAATCTATATATTAACCTATTAGCACATGTGTGAAGGTTAGTTTTCTCCATGAAAAATTTACATTTATATATATACATATGAGAAATTACATACATATACATTACTAAATTATTTATATATATAAACTGTAACTTTATATTTTAGTATAAAATATAAAGATCGATATAACTGGTATAAAAATTTCTCTGTCTTCTTTTTGGTGATTTGATTGCCTTGGTTGGCGTTTTTAAACAGATTATTTTCTTGCATTCAAGATAATTTATTAGAGAGAATAAGTAATATTTTGCCTTACTTATTGTCTGTTATTTTAATGTATTTAAATTGCTTTTTTCCATCCACTGATTTGTATCAAAATATGTTTAACTTTGTAGAAATTGACAACACATATTAAATTTAGTAAAATGTGATTGAAAATAATAATAATTCTTATTTATTTAAAAATAGTCTTAGAAATTATTTTCATTGAATTAAAAAACCATTTGTTTAACTAATTTTTAATTATTAAAAAAAATATATATATAGTAATTACATATGCGTTTCAATGTAAAAAAAGAGCGCGATTAAAGAGATCGTCTGCGATAAGGTTGCTGTTAAAAAAAAGAAAAAGAAAATGGTGTAAGAATAAAATGTATGCAAAATATGATAAGCTTATTTTTTAAAAATAGTTAATAAGTAAACGGATTTACCAAAAAGTTTTCAACAAATGTAAACATAAGATGGTGGTATTTAATAATAGAATGAAGTGCTAAATTTAAAAATCTGTTCGGGTCAGCTAGCCAAGTGGATCAAATCGCTAATAATTTTCCAATATTTACACTTAAAAATATGTCGGAGCTTTCAAATTTAAAAGCAGAATTACTTGAGAATCTCGGTATGTTTGGAATATTTTATTATTCTACAATTTGGAAACACTAAATAGATGTTTTAATTACAGAAGTTTTTTTAATATGAAAACTTTCTTTTTAAAAAAGAAGAGGTTTAAAATCAAAGTTAAATGTTAAAGTTATTAACATGGTTTAATATTTCCGTTTATAATTTAAAATAATATAGCATTGATTAATTTATTTAACTTTATACTGCCAGTAATGTATTTGCTAGTTAATTTGTTTACCATTTGAGTAATGGAAACAGTCTTCAAATAATTAACTAAAACTACTTTCTAATTTTATCGTTAATTTGGAATTATTAAATTATTTGCTCTAATTAGTATCCCTAAATTTAAACGTGGATAAATAAATATTAGCCTGGATGTTATAAACTTGGAACAGTTTTATATAGAAATGTAAAATTTAATAACTTATGAAGAACATTTTCATTTAAACTCTGCGTGTCATGTTTTTGGAATTGTTTTATATTTATGGAGCCACATAAAATCATTAATTTAAAAGTGCTTATAATATCTAAGACAAATAGATTGAATTACATTTATGAAATTCAACTATAATTATAATTATCACTTTGTGTATTTATTGTTCAAGACATTTTTACATGGATTTCACGGATTATATTTATTATTATAAAATGCTGTACAATTTAATTTGTCACATGCACACTTGCTAGAATTCATGTATTTAAGTAAGAATGGATTAATTTAATTTTATTGTTATATGAACTTGTATGTGAAGTTCATGAGTTATATTTTATTAGGTTTAAATTAAATTAATGGGATTGAATAAAATACTTATTCAAGGGAATAGCGCTTGCGAAAAAGCTTGAAAATTACTAATGAATTTATGATATGTGTCAACCTCTCATGAAGTGTCTTGTGAGTCTTTCCAGTGTTCTATTCCTATACTAATGTCACTTATATTACATTGTTGCTATGTTTTATTTTAAGCAAGATAATTTAATATAATAGTTGTCCTGATTAGTGAAACACTTTTTATTATGCAAGAACCCACATCTGCTAAAATGTTAGTGTTTTCTGAATGGTCAGAATAACTGAAGAGGATGATTTTTGCACTTTAAATGTGAAGTAAATAGTAATATTGCTTTACAATGTTAAAAGGCATTAATCTGTGCTGGTGGTTAATCCACAGATTAATTAATTGCCACTTTCTGTATTTTACACTCATTCCTGCGCTGGTGGTTAATCCGCGGAATTGTGTAGTTATATTTATTGCTTTATGATGGTGTATAAATCCACAAGGCACTCAGTGTTATATAATTCCTATGTGTAGATTAATGCATCCACAGGAATATGATTTTACTTCATAAATATAAGTTTGGGCAAAGTATTTTGGTTATTCTGCTAAAATCATCTTCTTCCATTTATAAGCATAATTTATAAGTTAAGTCATAAAGTGTAGTAGGACATTCTATTTAAGTTACCTAATAATAATTAACTGTTTGTTAATTAATATTTTATTTGAATGTAAGTTTAAATTTTCATTTTATTTAGCGTTAGCATTATAGCTAAATCATACAAATATAATATTATTTACTACATTATTATAGGTCTACAGTATAAGTTTATTGGTTCTGGAGCTGACACATTGGATATTTCATGAGTTGATGTTGAATTTTTGTATAATTTCCTCAAGACATCAATTATATCAAATTGTAATATAATGTATGATTAGGCTTTATAAAACTGTGCCTATGATATGTTATTGAAGGAAGCCAATGGAACTATAATTTATTTATTTATTTTATTTGTTTATTTATGTATTTAGTTATTACATTAAACATCAATTACTTATTAGTCATAAAAATTGTAAATAAATATTGATTTATAATTAAACTTACTGTGCCGTTGCTATTTGTCATCCATAAAATCAGAAATCATATATCTTGAATAGAGCATACATTGAAGTACATACTATTGTCAGCATGATATAAGAGTTTAGTAATATTTTGAGAAAAACATTTGAATGCTTTTTGTCCTTGGTAGTTTATGATGTGTAAGGTACAATAAAATCCCATTTACCTTTTCCATCATTTAAGCTTTGCGTAGTTGATTCGAGTACATGATACAAAATTGATTGATTTTATAAACTTATAAACAGATTTACCAGATAATGACATGATTAAATGTATTTACTTAATGTTTTAATTGTCATTCATCAGTATAACAAGAGTCTCATTGATATTTATTAAATTATAGAAAAGAACCCAAGTATTCCATATTTATTTATTATTGCAAGGCTCTTATTTAGACTAGCATTTGTATTAAAAATCATATATGTAATTTTAAAATTCATAATCTTTAGTAGTTCCACAAATTATACCATCTTGTTCATGGTCAGCCATAAGGTCTCATGCGATGAAAAATCGCAAATTAAGGTTTGAAGGATAATAAATTGCATACCTATGGTTTGTTTAATGTATTTTCACATACTACTATGATAGGTCTTCGCAGTACACCCTGGCTGCGACCAGATTAGATCATAACAATTTTATGTTATATCATTAGTTTTGTTTGTGGTAATTTGTTCCAGATTTTGGTTATAGTCTTTGGTGCATAATATAGATGGCATGATATGCTTTTGGTTATAGTTCTTGGCACCACAATGATGGGAGCATTCAGTTAGATTGATGAGTACAGTTCTTGGCTGTCCAATGATTAAAGCCATTGGTTATAAAGAATTATATTACAGTTCTTGGTGCCAATATAGTAGGCATTGGTACGTCCCTTCATTCTATTGGGTTATAGTAAGGTGGGTCTGATTATAGTAGTTCTCCGACATCAAGGTATTAAGCTTGATTAATGTTGATGGTTACAATATATATATATATATGTAAAATATTGTTTATATGATGAAGTTACGATAAGATTATACATATATTAAGAATATAATAAATTATGACAACAAAACAAAAAAAAGTGAAAGTGATTAACACGAATGATAAATCAAATGCAAATAATTGCTCATTTGTTATTACTATTATTAAAAACTGTTTGGATGAATAGCTGTTTTTAATGACAAATTTCTAATATATTTATTTTGCAATGACAATGTTTTTGATAAAGCAAATTAACTAAAAATGAATTAATATTTAATTTGTATATTGATTAGTATAAAAACATAATTTCCAGAAAAAATTAGGAAGCACAAATAATCATATTTATGCTTCTTTATAAACAAGTATATTTATTGGATTAGAAAAATAATTTATAACTTTTATCTCACCATGTTAACATTCAAAGATCAGCCTTTCAAGCTAATTGTGCATGCGTCTTTTGAGAATGTTAAATAATAAATGAATACTTCCCTCTACAATACAAGATATAGAATTTATGCAGGAATAAAAGGAATCCTCTTATTCCTACGACTCAAATTCTTTTATATGAGCAAATCTGAAGTACTGTTGAGGAAAGCGTGAGAGTAGAATTCTCACTTTAAATTACTATTTATGATGTTTGAATGAATGATGTCGGTGAAATTGTCTAGAATTTACTGAATGTCACTCTAACTGAAACTTAATTATAAGTAAATAAGCATTTATTTTTATATGACGCTATGTGTACAATTGTATTACATTCAAAGATCAGCCTTTCAAGCTAATTGTGCATGCGTCTTTTGAGAATGTTAAATAATAAATGAATACGTCCCTCTACAATACAAGATATAGTATTTATGCAGGAATAAAAGGAATCCTCTTATTCCTACAACTCAAATTCTTTTATATGAGCAAATCTGAAGTACTGTTGAGGAAAACGTGACAGTAGACTTCTCACTTTAAATTACTATTTACGATGTTTGAATGAATGATGTTGGTGTAAGAGGATTCCTTTTATTCCTGCATAAATACTATATCTTGTATTGTAGAGGGAAGTATTAATTTATTATTTAATATTCTCAAAAGACGCATGCACAATTAGCTTAAAAGGCTGATCTTTGAATGTAATACAATTGTACACATAGCATCATATAAAAATAAATGATTATTTACTTATAATTAAGTTTCAGTTAGAGTGACGTTCAGTAAATTCTAGACAATTTCACTGACATCATTCATTCAAACATCATAAATAGTAATTTAAAGTGAGAAGTCTACTCTCACACTTTCCTCAACAGTACTTCAGATTTGCTCATATAAAAGAATTTGAGTCGTAGGAATAAGAGAATTCCTTTTATTCCTGCATAAATACTATATCTTGTATTGTAGAGGGAAGTTTTCATTTATTATTTAACATTCTCAAAAGACGCTTGCACAATTATCTTGAAAGGCTGATCTTTGAATGTAATACAATTGTACACATAGCGTCATATAAAAATAAATGCTTATTTACTCACCATGTTAATCAAAGAATATTATTTTGATGAAATATATATTGTGATCTTTTATTTTGCATAGAAAATAAATACAGGTACAATCTAGTCTCTAAAATTTTTTTTTTATTATAATTCCGAAAGATTAACTGTTTTTATCTTTGTTATCTTGATTGACTTAATTGCTCTATTTTATGTACTTAAAGCTATATAGTTGCATCTTTATTTATTTAAGAATAAGTCAATACCAAGATAGATATTTTCCAACCACTGACTTTGAGAAGTTAAGATTAACTTTCATAAATTTATCTGGTAAAAGTTTTTTTTTCTTCTTTTATTAATGTTCAAAATTAGATAACTTTAATTTCAAATATATAGAATGTATCCTCTAAACTTAAGTGATCTACTTAAGTTTTTTAAACTCTTACTAGCGGGTGAGTGCATGGAAATTTATAACACTTAAGAAATAGCGCATTATCGGAGATTCCGTTTGAATAATTAACAAATACTAGTATTTTTTAAAAAAGAAAATATATTTTACTATAAAAAAGCACTTAAAATCACTTTTCTTTGTATTTATTCAAATCATATGTGAACATTTCTGGTATTAATCACTAAACATCACATGATCACCATTTCTTATGCTTGTTCATAACTGTTATTAAAACAGGCACTACTGTATGGAGAGTTTTGATTGTTTTAAACATTTCGGGTGGAAATGTTATTAGGTTTCTATCGGTTGTAACGATGCCCTTCTGTTAATTCTGCTAATTGGAATGACGTATTACTCTAAAATGAGTAACAAAAGAGGCAATTTTTAAAGCATAATGGTCACTTGTCTCACTTCTTCATCATCACTGTCAATTGGTTGTATTATTTTTGCTTGCTGAATTCTACAACCAGGTTAATTAAGTTTTATTTTGTAGAACCAAGCAATGAAAAAAAGCATGTGCTCTTTTATATAATAGAATTCAAAAAGAGAAACAATCAGGAAAAGATGTAAATAAACCTTCATCTGCTATATTTGATCATAAATCTTGTCGATATGGATTTAAATTTGTTTATAAAAATATAAAAATTATGCAAATTGAACGTTGCCACATATGCCACAATAAACGTAAAATAAAAGAGGCTACGTTGACTTCAAGAAATCGTCACGTATTAATGAATCTGCAATCATCAAATGTTAAAATAACAGAATTGTGGGAGAACTAAACTAAATTGAACTATGGATATTGTGAAAGGATGTCTTGTTTTGCTTACTCAATGTTATGTAGTTGATAAAGACTACAAGATGTATAGTTAAAAGTACTTCTAATAAAATAACTATAATTTATGTCAATTTTACTGTATTTTGATATATATATATTGATTAGAATATTACATATATATAAACATTTGAAATCGTTCTTGAAATGCACTTTTAAGTAAGAAACTAAGTATGTGGTCTTTAAAGTGATCAAATTTGTAATTGAGGAAAATCATTTCACTCCAGAGAAAAGAGGAAACTGTTTAAAGATTTTTTTTCAATATGTCATAGCATCGGCTGGAAGGCGAATCCGCAACAACCATCTGCAACCAACTGCTTGCTTGCAAGGCAGCTGCGCTGACCTCTCGGCTAACAATATATTTTCTTAAATTTTATTACTATGATATGTGAAATATTATGTACTTTCAATATTTTGTTAATCGCATATTATTTTGTTCTTTATTTGGGTATATTAACATGTATAATCATGTATTTAATAGCGGTATATAATTGTTTTTATTCATGCCATTGTGTTTTGGAAGATCACAGTGGGGGGTTTATGTATGTTTTATAATCATCTATAAGGATAGAGTTGCTATTTTATATATTGTATATTTTGCATTGAATCGGTGTATAATTTCTATCATTTTGCTAAATATATTATAAATATGAGTAGATGTGATTTAAGACTTGTCACTTAATTATTATCTCAGTGCCTTCTTTTCATTATTGATATTTCTGCTTTTAATACTGTATTTATTGTAGCAATTATCTTGATAGTTTCTCATTTTGCTTAGATATTATTTGTTAGACCTTTCCTTATGTTAGTGGCAGATGCTAACGTGGCACTTGTATATGCATAGCATCGAGTCAGAATTGCTCTGCTCTCTTTAGTGTAAGCTTGTTTTTCTCACTATCATTGCCCATAAATATTTAGGTATTCTTATTTCTGTATTATAAAAGGCATTTGTGTGATTATATTCCCCTACTCACTATATATATATCCAAATGATTGTGTGTTGAGTAAAGTATTGAGATTGTAATCCTCTGCTCCCACGATCTCTTTGTTACATAAGACTAATATATCATACTTGTTTATATTATATACCATTTAAATTATTAATTATATATTAGAAAATTGTGCGCTGATTTCAATGTAGATATACTTTATTATATTACTAGCTACTGTTATGTTCTTAGTCCTTTCAAATGCGCTCATTACACCTAGCATATATAATTGATTATTAAATTCAAACTGTAGGAGATTTTCTTTATTTACTTATTTCAGCAATCTAAATATATGACAGGTACGGTATGTTAAATGTGTAATATATCTATCTAACTTATGCATTAATTGAAGTAAAAGTTTCTTTATTTTTTTTTTGTAAATAATAGTAAATAAGTTAGATATTTTTTATTGTCAAATTTTAAACTAAATATATATATATATATTTAGTCTTTGTAATAAATATTGATTTTATTGTTAGATTACGTTTCTGTGTTTGTTACAATTTGTCACATCCACATATCAGAAAATCCATTTAAATAGTAAAAGTGTTTAAAGTGCATGTATGAGTACATATTATTTTGAAATCGATACAATTCGCGCAATCCATTATATATGCAATGAGATTCATATAAGATTATATTATTGATGTTTTTGTTGTTAGATTACTTAGTGATGTGTTTGGCACAACAAAATTCCTGTTTGCCTACAGTATCACTTTAGCTTTGCCATTGTTACATAATTATTTTAGACTTCGAGAAACTTGATTTTGATTGGCTGGTGATATAAGAACCAAAATATGAGTTAATTTTTGCTAGCCAATATTATGTTTAAATTATCTTTTGATAAATGTGTACTTCATTCGAAGGAAGAAAGTGTTGATAAGATGCTAAGAAAATAAGATTCTCATTGTTATGACCGCTGTTAATAAATTAAAAAAGTATAAATTATTTTATTATTTTAGATTATCATTGCAAAGCTTGTATTCTTTACAATGAATTATTTAATATTTAAGAACCCGATATCACTATTATTGCTATTTATTATTATTGTTTATGGAATATAACTAAGACTTATCAATCACTCATTGGTTTATCCACATTTTATAAATAAAGTATTAATTAATGTGTAGTTATACCATAAGATAATTTATTTACTTATCCTAGATTATATATTTATTTGAAGCCTTAGAACAGTGGCTCTCAACCTTCCTAATGCCATGACCCTTTAATACAGTTCCTTATGTGACCCCCAACCTTTAATTTTGCTACTGTTATGAATTGAAAATGTGTTTTCCAATGATCTAGGCAACCCCTGTGAAAAGGTTGTTTGATCCTCAAAGGGGTCATGATCCACAGGTTGAGAACTGCTGTTATAGAGATCTTATAATATTCTGACCTGTGTATAGACCTATATTTTATTTTATGGTTACTTGGTCATTCATTGGAAGGTTACATTTATGGATTAAGGCTTACCCAATGTGTTAGCTTTGGCCATAAGCTACTTATCGATTGCAGGTTACAATATCTAATCAGCAGCACTGATAATATACAAAATAGAATAAAATGAGATAAAATATGCAGAGAATTTTTTTGCATTTTTGCATAAATTTCATATATGTATTGTACCAGTATTTTTTTTCTTCTATATTTAGATATTTATTTGTTATTGTGAATTTACTTGGAGAAAAATGAATTTTATGTAATTCTATTTTATGCTTTAGCAAGCTTTGGTAAATAGTCTTTATTAAAACAATACTATTAAGTAACATATTATTAATCAAATAGTAATAGTGGTATTTAAATAAACATATGAGCCATCAAAAAAATCAGTTTGCCCAAATCACATGACATGTGAGGATTAATTCACTTTTTCATTATGTGGAAATTTTAGAATACACATTGGAGTAAATCAGTTTAAACTTCTTTACATATATAAAGAGTAATTAATGTATATAAATTGTCATGTTTCTTTTCAAACAAGTACCTATAAAAAGTTATTTAGCCAGATAAAAAAAAGTTTCTAGATAAAAAGGCTAGTTTAAAAAAAAATAGAAAAATATTATTACAAATATATAATAAATAATTAAAATATCAGAAAATATCAAAGAAGATTACTGAGATATATTAAACAATCTCCATACTTCCCCATTCTTTTTAAATTCATATAAATAAAGATACAATAAAAGACAAATGACCCCCAAGATGCATTTCATGCTGAACCAGCACTCATCAGTTAGCCCATGTCATTATCTCCCATATATATCTCTATTACATGAAGAGTATTTATCTTTAGTAAATTGTTACATTTTTATTTACCTTTGTCAAACTCACTCCATTCACAACATTGACATCATCCACCTCAGATAAATACAATAATGATTATTACTAATCATTTTCTAAACTAGAGAATATCTCTAGCACAGATATAAACTTTAAACTTCAGTTAAAGATTAATATATCCGATTTTTAAAATTTTAAACACACACACACATGGAGTTATTCACCTTTCTTTTTTCCATGTGTAATATCTTTATAGATATATTAAACAACCTCCATACTTCGCCATTCTTTTTAAATTCATATAAATTATTGAGATGTTCTAAGCAAAATGGTTTCTTATGAAAAATATATATAGTTATATATAAATCAAGATAAAATCTAAAATGAAGCAAATATTAGCAAACATTTATTTTAGCAGCCATAATGTCATTATAATTAGTGAACTTGTCAAATGGTTATAAGAAAATCCTGATTGGCTAAGAATAAATGTGAGTGAAAACTGCAAAAAGAATAGGCAATAATTGTAGATATACTAATAAATCTGCAATAGAGAATCAACATAGAATTGCCAAAAATATATCATAAATGGTAAAGAACAAAATGCCAAAAATATTATTTAAACATCCACAAATTAGTCAATAATGAAAGAAACATCAGCTTATGGTGATGGTTGATGAAATGGTTTAGCAGTCAATAGAATATTTACAATCAGATCATAAACGAAATTGTAATTAATATTTTGGTAATGTCTTACATAAAGATAAAAAATGGCTTTAACAATCAATACTAAAATTTTGAAATTATTGTATTTTTTTTTAGGAATCGATATAGATTTTTGAAAAAAAGTATTCATATTTAAATAGAAATGTAATTTTACTTTCAGGCTTATGTTAAAGAATTTTTTAAAATTACTATAATCAAGAAATTTAAAAAATTGGCTACTACTAAAATTTTAAATTGAACACGTTCTTGATTCATAAAAAAATTTAATGAAATTTGGATCATATTGGGAATCAACTAATTTTTTTTTTAAAAAAAAGAGCTAATGTTACAAAAAAATTGGACAGGAATAAAGTGAATTATTAGCACTAAGATCAATGAATAATAGTGTATATATTATTTGCTGGTTCAAAGTAAACATAGATGGTAAATTAATTTGAATATATTTTAGTTTAGATAAAAAGATAAATAAAGAAACACATAAATAAATATATAGATAGATAGTTAGATGGAAAGAGAGACATAAATAGATAGATATGTAGATATTAATTATGTGTTGGACTATTTTCATCATCTAATATTTAGAACTGAATGACTTTAAAAAAATTTAAATTTTATTTAAAGTTTTAAATACATTCAATTGTTAATAATAGTATACAGGTTAGTATTTAACTCAACATTTTAAGTGGTATTATTTTTTTCTCTTCTTCAGATGTTGTTGGCCTGATCAGTAACAATACTGGCATGGAAATCAAACCAGGACCTTTAGATGTTTGAATATTGAATTTGAAGATAACACTCTAACTAACTGTGTTATTTTGCCTTTGACAGAATAGTTCAGTTGGTTAGAACATTGATTTAAAATTCAATATTCAAAAATCTAAAGCCAGGTTTGATTCTTATGCTAGTACTGTCACTGGTTAGGCTAGCAACACATGAAGAAAAGAGAAGAAGAATACTACTTAAAACATTGTGTTAAATACTAAACCTGTATGCTATAACTAACAGTTGAATATATTTAGAAAGTTGAAGTAAAGTGTAAATTTTTTTAAGGACATCCAGTTCTTAATATTACTTGAGCCCAACAAATAATTAATACTAAAATGTCATTATCACAAATCTTCAGACAAACACTAAGATAGGTAATATATAGATAGAAAAATGCTGTTGATAATCATTTTATCACTCCAAGTTGAACAATCTAGTAAAATGGGATACTGAAATGTTTATCAACCCAATTTAGTTCATTGGTCAAGACTGGAAGTGACATATAAAGCTTTATTATATTACAATTACAGATATTTACATACAAATATAGGATACATAAGTATATATATATATATATATATAGCATATAGATATATAAATGGACAGATTCATAAGATTAGTTTGACAAAAAAAAAGTAGTAAGTAAATAGTTGGCAAGGTTCTAATAATTACAACAGTGAATTTATATAGATAAAAATTTGCACCAATAAAAGATGTAGCCAGAAATAAAGTGAGGAGAAAAATATTTTATATATACAGCTATATACCACGTCCAGATATTATTACTTTATATAATTCATTTTCACACATATAAAAATGCATAAAATAGATTAATATTACTTCAATGGCTTGAAATTTTTCTAAATTCTGCCTTTTATGATTTATTTGATTAATATTTTTTTTTGAAAAATATTATCTAGGTTGGAGATTTCTTCAAAGAATTAATAGTAAATTTTTAACTATTTAGACTTAATAATTGTCAAATACGTGACAATTTCTGTTCTAAGTTCATTTTAGTAATAGTTTTTTTTAAAAATATAATTTGATTAGTTTTACTTTTTCTAGACAAAAGAATTACTCACAGAATATATATATATGGGGTATTTTGTCTTACAATTTTTTTTTCCACAGAACTTTCAATTTTTAAACAATATTTTATAGCTTTTATTACCACATTCATAAATATAAATTAAGATAAAATATGAATATATTTTTGAGATTAGTCTTTGGATAATAATTTGATTAGGTTCACTTTTTTATACAAAAGAATTACTTACAGATTATTTATATAATGGGCGTTTTGTTTCATAAACTTTTTTTTCCACAGAACTTTCCAGTTTTTAAACAATATTTTATAACTTTTAATATCACTTTCATAAATATAAATTAAAGTAAGATAAAATATAAATTTATTTTTCAGATTAGCTTTTGGATACATTTAGAGAATAAGAATAATTCAATAACCTTTCGAAAATCTACAGATTTAAAATGAACTGTTTAAATACAATGCTATATGATCTTACTGCATTGAAAAATTACATTTCACAAGTTTACAGTTTACGGTAATAAAAAAATAAATTTACAAATTAAATTCTTAATAACTATTTTAACTTATCTGACTGATATAAGTTTTTTAACATAGGTATTATTACAATAAGTTAGGCATTTTTTTGACTGATAAAACCTTCTATTAACTTAAGCATTATTACAAGAAGTTTAACATATTCGCAAAACAATCACACTATAATATTATCTTAATACCAATCAAATCTTACCAATCCAGTGATGACGCAATTTTTAACATGATATACATTGCTTATTTAGGACTATAATTACAATTAAAAAAAATAAAATAACTATTGTTTTTATAATGTGTAATGTTGGCAAAGAACAGCAAAAAAATTCTACACACCAAAACCATCTCTAATCTACACTAAGAGTTGTTAAAAGAGCAACTGAAGAAAAGATGATAATATTCACAAACAAATAACAATATGAATTCCCATAATAATAAAAAAGTCATGTGATATATCACATGACTACATACCAAATATGAAACTTCTGAGAGGAAAAGATAAATAAGGCAATGAACCTAATGATGGCATGAACTCAAAGAGCACCTACATTTAGAGGCAAATAAATATGCAGGTATCTTTGTATCTTAAGACATGTGAAAAATTAGAATGAACCATCATAAATATTAGGAATAATAGGGACTGCCTTAAACAAAGCCTTTATGAAAAACATGAAACATGAAAAATTTATACCATTCATAGAACAATACCACCAAGAGAAAGACAATGCTAAATTTCTTTATAAAATATATGTACTAATAAGATCATTTCAAAAGAGAGACACAGACTAATGCCTCAGTCTCAAAACTATAATAATTACTAACTGATGTATCGAACCAATAATGAAGTTATATTTTCCAAACCTGGCTTAATAAAATATGGCCTTAAGTAAACAGTAACATAAGAATATAAAAACATCTTCACTGGTTTTGTGTAGCTATTTTCATTCAGATAGATAATTTACTCATAATGGGGGACAAATCAATAATTTTAAAAATGATATAATATTAATTTAATATAATATTAATATAATAGTAAATATTTTATGAACTTTTGGATACTACCATTGATAACTAATGCATAAAATTTATCAGACAAAAATGCATGTATAACTGAATAAAATACATAAATTACAAAAACATAAAATTATCATTTAACATTATACCCAGTTTATCAAAATTTGAATTATTAAAGCCCTTCATCCAGGAGATTTTTTCTAATTTGTTGAAATGATAGTGAATTGAAATATTAGATGCACAGAATTTAGAATTATTTTTATAGAAGAGATTTGCTTAAGACAAACATTAATGGCCATCCAGTTTCATGAAATATTTTTTAAAACAAATAAGGCACTGAAAAATTATGTTGTAACATTAAATTAACTTTTATTCATTTATTCATTCTAGAAATATATAATTCGATAGTGAGATATAGGAGCAAATATTCTTTGAAAACAAGCAGGTTTTGTTAGAGTGAGAAAGAAAGAGCAGAGTTTAAATTCACCTTGTAACACTAATAATACTGATGAAGTATGCTATAGAACAGGTTGATTAAAAGTTAAAGGTATATAAGTCACTTTATAATTCACTAAAATTATTTTATATTCTTGTTATAAAGCAAATATCATCATCATCAACCATTATCGATACACTACAGGATGAAGGTCTCTTGATGAAGGTCTCTCCAAGTTCAATCCATCTTTTCCTATCTTTAGCTTCTCTTCTCCACATCACCCCTGCAAACTTTCTTATTTCATCCATCCATCTCACATGTGGTCTCTTTCTGGGTCTTTTACAATCTCTTGGAATCCAGTTTAAAATTTCAATTATCTATCTATTATCATCTCTTCTAGAAATATATCCAGCCCAACTACACTTCAGTCTTTTAATTTTTTCAGATGAGTAACACCTGTTTGTTCTCTTACCCATATCTGCTTCCATTATTTTGTGCAGACATATTTAAATATTTACAATAATGAAATTTTAAGTAGTAAATCCATGATAAAGTATGATATTATTTTTTTAAACATGGGTATGGATGCTGTGCTTTTCCAATGAAAATGTAAATTAATAAATCTTTACTTTATATACTTGGGATATATTTTTTTCTTATTGATCTTGCATAAGTTGAAATATAGATGAGTGACTGTCTTTTATTCTAGAAGCAACCATAATAAACAATTCATTATGGCCAGTAATTAAAATATCATTTTAAAATTAATACAAAGGTTAAAATAAGAGTCATAGATCACATGACCCAATTCTCTTAAGCTTGTAAAATATAAACAATGAGGATTGCCAATTCCTTAACAAGCTTTGTGATTAATACTTAGCCAGAGAAATCATTTAACATATCTCTGTCAGGAACCCCCCCCCCCAACCTCTGATCACAGTTTTGTGCTTTGGCACTCCTCAGAGAGGCACTATATGATATTTTAATTTCTTTCTCTGGCTAAGCATTTATCACAAAGCTTGTTGAGGAATTGGAAATCCTGATTGTTTAATACAAAGGTTCTCTATCTAGGATAAAAATAGTTCATTTATTAAAAGAAAAATGAATTTATCCTGGAGAAAAGCATTGTTAAAATATAATATTGAAATGATATATTTTAAAAACATTACAGAAGACAAAACATGTAAAAGTCTGAATAAATCTTGTACTTTTTCAACATTCTTTTAAATATTAAAGCAACACATTTAAAAATCTTAAAGAAGTTCTATAAATATTGCAAAACATAAGACTTTAACAGTTTTTTCCTCAAGATATAAAAAATACTAAATTTAAAATAAAGATTATTGTGAATATAAAATTGAAATTCACAAAAGTTCTCATGCAAGTGATGGAAGCTATATAAAATTGTCACAGCATATTAATATTGAATAAATACAATTCATCAATTATATACAAATAAATGTTTAAAATTTTCATTCTGTTTCTTTTTAGAACTGTCGTCTTTGAAATTTTTGGTAGACTTTAGTTTAAAGTTTTAGTACCTGAATTAGAACTTGTTGAAATTAAACTGTATTGATATTTAAGTCTAAATTTTTAATATTAGATATTATTTAATTTGCTTTTTTAAAATAAAGCATTTCTCTCTAAATTATTTATTAGTAAAAGTATCATAAAGGTTAAATCAATATAAGTAGAGTTAAACTATTTAACTTAGAAGACAAAGAGTTAATTTATTATTACTATTAAAAAGTTGTTAGTTTTTAACCAAAATCAGATTAAGAAAATATGTGTAACTGTGCTTATATTTATTAATTTTAACTTTCACTTTTCTTGTTCATAATATTTAATTATTCTTGAAACATCTTAATTTAAAATAATAATGGTATTTTGTTTAACTTCTAATTTATTTAACATAGTTTTTTTTTTTAAGTGTCATAGCATCAGCCGGGACGCGAACCTGCAACCCGGGCAATAGTTCTCGACTTCCAATGCAAAACATAGTTTACAATAGTTATCAAGAGAAATGTAATATTATGTTCAAAAGAATATAATTAATAGTGTATTATTTTTTATTTCATTGTAATAATTTTAATTTCATAAATAATTATTTTAAGATGCTATATTATTAATTAGCAAGTCTAAACTTTATACTAACGTGTTTCTATTTTTAGTTTAATTACCAACATACCAAATTAACTTTTAAACTTTAACATTACTGTTGCATCCCATGAAGAGGTTCATTCATAGCTTTAAGTCATTCTAAAACTAGCAATTTTTATGTTATCATAGCAAATGTATGATCATTTTAAAGCTAAAAATGTCATATAAGATGCTGCCATCTTTAGAATTATTTTGCAAGTTATGAAATTATACAATGTTATATGTGTGCTTTTGTACTGATTATTTTATTAACAAAAATATTTAGTTTTTTTTTATATACCTCAAAGCATTGACCGGGAAGCAAACCCAGGCTAGCTGCTTGTAAGGCAGCTATGCTAACCACAAGGCCATCAACGCTTATGTTTTGAATATAATCTATTTATTAGTCTCTAAAATCTTTAAATTCTGATCTTCAACCCATTTTCTCTTCAGTGTCCCACATTACAATTTTTTGTTCTGTTAAAGTATTAAAGATAAATATTTTTAACTAGAGTAGTGATCAGAAAAAACTTCACCCCCCCCCCCCCCAATAAGTAGTAACAGAGAAACCAACATTTACTAGACTAGTCAAGAATGTACTGATAATCTTTTTTATGAGTTCTCTTCATTTAATTTTAGTTAACAATAGCAGAGTGAAAATCATATATTATGGACAAATATTTATCATATTTCTGTTTTATTTGTTTAAAAACATAAAAGCAATAGATTATTACAGAAGAGACAGTATATTTATTCTGAATAATAAAATATGCATTATTATTAAGTTCAACCTGAGTTTTCAATTAATGTGCATTTGTCTAGTATGACCTATTATGATGTGATTACGGGCAGAACCACATTGTAATGATAATGCCCATTTGCCACATTGTTGGTTGTTTTTATATAAAAAAATACTATTAACTTTAGTAGCCTGTTTATTGTTTTATAATTAGATTGTTGATGTGTGTGTGTTTGTATAAGAAGTTTATTTTATTTTTACTAAATTGCTTCAATATTAAATATCTGAAACATTGAGGCTTATACATTCTCTTTATATGTATATAAACATAATTTTGTTCTGATTATTTGATTTAAAACAAAACAAACATATATATAAATTTTATTCAACTTTATCTATTTTACGTTGCTACGCTCGAGTCCATTAAAGTGATTTATTGAAAATACCTTTAAACTAGATAAAAATCTTAAAAAATTTATCGTGTGAAAATGTTATTTTACTGTACTATTTACGAATTTCAAATGAAGGAAAAAAGTTGAAATTATTTAATATCTCCATATCTTTATAAATTCAATGAAGTTAATAATTCAGAAAAAAAATAATAAATTGAAAATATATTCCATATAATATATTAGAGTGGAGGGAAAATTTATATATATTAGCGTTTCTTTTTCGAATAATCAGTTATAATATGAAGAAATTGTACATACTATTTTTTAAATAAATCCGAAAAAAAGTTTCATTAAAATATGTTTTAAAAAGAAATAAATTTTGTAAATTAGATTTTTAAGAATTAGTTGAAAAAAAAAAAAAAAAATGGTTATTTTATTTTCACGTGGATGTGCCTCAAAACTCTCCTTAATTTAAATATATATATATACACCACTTTTTCTATGGTTATGTCAAATATTATTTGCTTATGAATTATGCATATATATGTAATATTTTTTAGGTTTTTGTTTTTGATAAGGATCCCAGAAGAATCTTTATGCTAAAAATATTAATAGATGGATGATCCTCACAAAGACCTTGATCATTACAATTGATGTACGTCCATGATTGCTGCTAGATTTTTTATAAATATCACAGTTATTTTCTTCAAGACATAGTGACTATACTCCAAAGGAGAAGACTATAATTATATATAAAAAACAGAACAAAAAAATTCCCAAAGTTCTTGTATACTTTGAGAAACTGAAAACTCCATAATAAATAAAAATTCTAATTTAGATATAACTTTAATATGGCATTAGTTGGGTATTTATATAAATTCTGTTTCATTTTCCAATTCATTATCTAAAAAAAATAATTTTATAAAATATATATATATATTACTAGGGTTGATAGTATGATTATCAAAAGAAAAGAGTTTTCTGTTTTTATTTACGTGTACTTCTTATTATACTAGAGTGATCCAACTTACATGAAATACTTTAAATTATATACCAGAAACAAGGATTCTTATTATACGCAAAAGTAATTTTAATGTATATGTATGTATATATTTGAGAATGTGCACATGCTTAAAGTTTGTATGTAGATACATTTGTTAAGGTCTTTGAAGACAGATAGTGTAATTGGGTAATAATATCTATAATGAAGAAGTATTAATAAATAACCATTGCTGTTTCTTATTCTCTTTTTAACACAATTTATTTTAAAATTTTAATTTTAGAGTTACATTGTAAATAAAAATTGTAATAAACCTTACACTATAAAAACATATTTATAAAGATTTTTGCTTATATTACTATTATGTATCCATGTGGAAATAAGAACAGTTTTATTTTGTTTAATCCAAATAGAGTGATTTTGATCTCATATTTTTTTACAGTTGAATTTCCTTTTGAAATATTGATGACTGTTGAGAAAGTAAGTAGCAAGAATTATAATGTAGATGACTTGGCCATATTAAACTGGAGGCCAGATTGATCAGAGAATTCTTTAAGTATTGATAAAAGTCTTGGAATTAATTTTTTTTATATCTTTGGGTATGACCATTCCAGGACCATTTGCAGTAAAGCCTCAGAACTTTTTGAGCTTCCCTATATTTGAATCCATGTCTGCCATGAGGAGTATTTATCCAAGGGAAGCTACTTCAATCCACACAGAGAATCAATCCTCTCTATCCAAAGTTTACATGTCCATGTTTGCCAAGTCCTCCCTCATCAACATACTAATATTCCCTAGAATATCCTATTTCATCCCAGTAGTCAATTTTATCAAAGTCTTCATCAGGAAAATACACAAGATGTGCACTGATCTGATTAGAGGGGGGGGGAAAGTGCAACTATAAGCTTGAGAAATCTACAGAAACACACAAAACTCAAAGGATTATCCCTACATTCCATAGATACTTTTATATTTCAACATTCCTACAATTTTTTCTGCAGAATGTATCTGCAGTATCCTAACTACTCACATTCCAGAGAGGTCACTCCCACAGATAAGCCGCCCCCTATCGGTACTGACTGGCTGGCAGCCCCTCGCATGTCTTATCTCCAAACATACTATGCTTCCTAAAAAAACATCCTCCATGAAAATCAAGTTCTGGGATGCATATTACATCCTTAATCCTGATGTTTCTGCAGGATCAACTATCCTCAGGCTTAACAACCATCTGCTAATCAAGAAATTTAAGTGATGGTTTTTTGAACCCAAATATTTTGATTTCCCAATGAAGGTAAATATTAATGCCTTGCCTACTAAACACTTTCTGGTGTATCGCCAAGGATTCTCAAACATAGAGTCCACTTGCTCACTATGCCTCAGAAAGGATGAAACTTGTCTTCACCTCCTCTGCCATTGTATTTCCCTTCATCCCTACAGAGTCCTTATAGCCTCCATGTTAAATAACAATACGTCTGCCCTGTCGACTCTCATTGACAATATACTATGTGGATCCATCCCAGAGAGATGATTAACAACATTTTTACTTGTCTCACTATGGTACACAGTGCTGGCTCACCTTTAATCATGACTAGAATGTCCGCTCAAGCTCTATATTAACAAAATAAAAAAAATTCGAAAAAGGGACCAGAATTTGGCCCCCTCTTACATCTATGACTATACTTGGAGGTTATTGACCTGGCCCCCAAAAGCTGATCCCTTTCACTTCTGAATAGAAATCTTCTTCCCTGGAGAGTGATTTGAGGCTGAATGGCCTGCATCTCTTTGTGATGACTCACCTTGCTCTGCATGATTATTGCCCAGATCCTGAGTTGTTATGGAAGTAACCTCCAATATGAAGGGTCGACTTGGTCATGTGGAGCATGGGCAAAAGATTAGACCTATCACTGAACTATATGAGACATGCAAGCGTGGTCATCTATATCAACAAGATACTATTTCGGACTCGTTCCTCACTGATATGCTTCATATTAGTCCTTTTGGATGGTGTCAAACAAAATATCAATATTGAGCTTTCATCCTCCTGATTATCATGTAAAATATTCTATGTTTAACTATTATCATATATTGTAAGCAAATTTCTGAATAAAATTTCTATATTTTATAAAAAAAAAGAATTATAATGTAAATATCTAAGTAAGTTTAGATTTTTTATGTGCAGAATGACTTTGTAGACCATCAAGTTTTATTACTTTTTGTTCTCTATTGATCACAATATATAAAGTAGTTAAATAATTAAAAACATCAATTTTCCTTTTTGTGTGAAATGACAAAGACATGATATATGAACTGAGCCATACAAAGAGTTAATAAACTGTAGAATCCAGAGTATTGGGTGGGGGGAATGAATTTAGACTAACCACATGTTTGTTTGAAATCCATTACAAATCAAACATACATTAAGCATATCTTTCTTAGTAAATACATAAAAAGTCAAGGAAAATCCTTTAATTGTACTAATCATGTACTGACATGTAAGTGTTAGAAAAAGTAATTAAATGTAATGTTATTCAAGCAAAAAATTTAAATACTAGAAACAAAATGAGACAAATAATTAATGTAAGATTTTTCTTTTACTAATTAATGAAAAAAAATGAAAATATTAATTTAATTCATACTTAAATGGTAAATTTCAAAGCATTAGCAGTTTTATTAGAAGATGTCAGTTTTGTAAATTTTAAAAGTTAATAAAAATAATGTCTGAAAAAAATTCTAGGATTATTTTTTTTTTATACTTTAAGTAATTGAAATGTATTTATAAATAAATTAGGTTATATATTTAACAATAAAATATTTAATTTCTCTAAACATGTATTAAGATTTATATATATAGTACAACCTTCAGTTTTTGCAGTACAACTGATTGCCAAGTCTTATGATGGTACATTATTATTTTTAAAAAGTTTATTTTTAGTGAATAAATTTTATTGTTAAATAGTAATTCAAGTGCATCTGTAACATATTAGTCACTTTATAAAAGATATTATAAGATGATATTAAGTTAAAAACAGTCTTTTAGGTAAAATTTTATATTTAATCTTAATAAGCTAACTCTTGTATAGTTATAAGTATTTCACTATAAAGTTATTATTGATTTAAGACATTAAACCAATAAACAACATCACATGATCATCACTTCTTATGCTTGCTTATAACTATTATTAAAACAGGAAAAACTCACTATACATATTGCCACACACAGCAAGCTAGAGTAATCAATGGATACCAGTAGGCTTGAGCATAAAATCCCCATCTAGTGCCTACTCATCCAATATCCCCAGACTAGTTTCTAATGAAGGCCCCAAGCCAGAAACTAGTCTGGGGATATTGGATGAGTAGGAACTAGATGGGGATTTTATACACAATCCTTCTGGCATCCATTGATTACTCTAGCTTGCTGTGTGTGGTAATATGTATAGTGAGTTTTGCCTGTTTTAATGATTTAAGACATAAATGAATTTAATTTTTTAGAGTAGTAAAACTAAAAATAATATTAGCTTAGCTCCATTTATTAAATTAAAATGGCACAAAATAATTATAAGACAAATTTAAAAATCTAAGAAAATGTTCTAAATACCTAGGCTAGTTTTAAATAAGGAGTATTATTTAATTTTAATAGTATAAGTAATCTATTTTTTTATTAATGTAATGACTTTATTATTGTTACAAATGTTTATGAGGGATATATTGCTACAAAAGTAGTTATAAACGTTGTCCTCCAATGTCTAAAAATAGCCTTGGCATCTTTCCTATGTGACAATTGTATTTTTATAAAAGTTCAAACTTGCAATCACTGCTCATTCAGCTTTTCTTTTGTTCATTAACTAATTGTTTTCAGATAAGTCTCCATCTATGTTGCTCTAGCTACTATTAATGCTAAAATCTACATAGTTACTGTCATATTTTTGGCATCATTTCACCCTCTTTCATATTTTATTTATTTAGATCAATCATTTCTCATGTCAGCCTGAAAGTCATCTGAGGTGCATGGAATTGGTCATGAATTCTTGTTTTGTTTAGTTTCTTCCTACAAGATTGGAATAGAGCCATGCTGCTGGGGTTGTATACTGCCTCACATCTTGTAGGCCACAGGTTGAAAGCAAGGAAGGTTGAGCTTCTAACAGTGGTGAAGTCTCCAATATTGATGGCATATTTGATCAGGGAGGTTAGTGGTTGCTTGATTTGGTATATTGCTTGGATTGTGTTTCTGCAATCCTGAAGGGAACTACATTATTCTAAAATATTCGTTAAGGTATCTTCATCTCTCTTGCATAGTGGGCAAATAGGGTCTATATTGTTAAAGCCTCTGCAGTATACCAGAAACCTATTAGAAGGTAATGCTTGCAAGTTTATTTTGACTAGGAAATCATAGAATTTAGGTTCAAGGGACCATCTTTCGAACTTCTTTAGTATTCTGTGATTGGTGATTCTCAAGAATGTGGGCTCTGGATCAGATATTTTGTTAGTGAAGCGATATGCTTCCCAGTAGGTTATTTTTGTCATGTTATTCTGAAGGGGGTTGAGAGTGACTTTTTCTATTTCTGCCCTTAGTTTTGTTTAAGTAATCTATTTTACAGTTTAATTAAATTGCAGTAATAAATGCTAATTTAATAGCACTGTAATCATGTTTTAGTTAAAAAATCCTAAAGTTTAGCTGATTGGAAAATTTGTTATTTATACCAATAATTAGCTCATGTGCCTAAATTATTAGTCCTAAATAGAAAATTTAATAATAGTATGTGTGAGCATGCATGCCTGAAATTTAATAATTATTTAAAAAAACTTTCTGGCTGAACAATTTTATGTTTAGAAGTTAATTTATGTATCTTATATTTTAAATGTATATATTTTAAAAGATATAAAATAAAGTTTTGAGATCATATAAAAAAAAATGTTATAAATATTCTCACTAAAGTCATTAATCTTGTGTTTTGATTTGTAGAGGTCTCTACTGTTGCATTTTAGGTGCATAGTTTTAAGGTTATAGTCTTAATATATATTATGTATTCATCATCATCATCATTATCAACCATTATCAATCCACTGCAGGATGAAGATCTCTCCAAGTTTAATCCATCTTCTCCAATCTTTAGCTTCTCTTCTCCACATCACCCCTGCACACTTTCTTATTTCATCCATCCATCTCACCTTGGTCTCTTTTTGGGTCTTTTACAATCTCTTGGAATCCAGTTTAAAATTTCAATTGTCTATCTATTAACATCTCTTCTAGCAATATATATTATGTATTAAATAATGTAAATCTTTAAGGTATTTAAAGGATGTATTTTTTTCTGCAATAAATTTCATTTTGCAAAATAACATGTTAAATAATTATTTAAAATATAATTAATTACTGCTTTAATTTCCTGTGTAGACTAAAGTATATTTAATTAAAATTATTTTTAGAATTTTCCAGCAGCAACAAGAAAACTTAGAACTTTTATGTTAATTAGATTATCTAGATTGACATTTCAGTTGTCAGTCATCTAATAAATGGCTATCACATGACTTACTGTATAAAAGTCTGATGTTATTAAACCAATGTATGCACACCTTTCTTTGCACACCTAATTTGTCTAAAGTGCTAATTTTTTTCTAACTTATTTTATTTGTTAGTTAAGTAAAGTATGCATTGTTAAACAGTAAATATTTATTCCAGGTATCTTTTATAACTAAAAACTCTTCAAAACTTTGTTGTCTTAGAAATTTATTGCAAGAATGGAATTTATTCAAAATTATTATTTCCGCATTATAAAAACTTTGTTAATTTCAATTTATTTATTATATTCAAATTTCATTTTAACAAAAATAATGTCTAAATTATATGCTGAAACTTCAGCTATTTTACATTAATATTGAAAAGATTTAACTGCTTTGTCTAAAAGAACTTTAAAAATGACTATATTCAAATAATATTGAATATTTTATCATTTTTCAAGTTCTTTCTCATTTGGTACAATTTTATTTTATATGGAATTTGAACAATTTAACCAAAATGGAAGTACCATTCAAACAATAAAAAGAGTTGCTAATTATTAATGAATGAACAATTATTAATAACTATTAAGGAATTATTTATATATATATGGTGGATCAAAATATTAGTGTATTAAAGTTACTCTAAAGGAATGAAATGTTTGCTTCATTAATGATAAATGTGAATACAGGTTATATTTTGAGATTTTTATATCAATTTGCTATGAACTAGTTTAATAATGGAAAAGTCTATTTGTGCAGTTGTTTTATTTTAGAGAAACTTGCATTGCTGAATGCTATCATGGAATATACGTTTATCCAAAATAAAATCATATCTAAAAGGAAAATCAAACCAAACATTGACTATATGCATTTTAATTGGCATACTAGACCCAAACCAACATCATAATCAGAACATCTCAGCATAACTATTTATATAGGAGAGCACTAAACAACACTGAAAATAAATTTATATTTCTTTCACACCAAAGATCCATGACTCATATATTCGAACCCACAGTAGCAAAGGCACTGTGCACAGAGTATAATGATACTAAACACAAAATAAAAAAAAACATGCTTCATTGCAAATGATGACAATGCAATAAACTTTAAAGAATCATGTTTTTCCATTTCTAGAAAGTGGATGATATGAAGATATTGACTAAAATTGCATAAATTACTATCCAGTTCCTTAAAATAACAACTCAAGCGGACATTCCCAAGATAGGCTATGAATATTGGAATTAAAGGTTCTTGAAAATTCTCAGCCTGATAATTCTATTAAACTTCACATGTTTGCATAATGCATAAGTTATAACTTACTGTTCAAAGGCGAAGGAGAAACAAGGATTTTATTTCATTATTAATAAAGACATACATTTATCCTTTATACTTGATTATTTTATAAAATGTTCTATTTTAAAAGAAAGATGAAATTCATTTATTATTGCTGGTTTCTGCCAGAATTTAATTTTATTCATCAAAAATGTATTACAAATGCTAGTATTATAAATGATTATTATTGCCCTCACATTAGTTTAAAAAGAATGAAAGATATTTTCAATATATTTGCTCCAAGTTCTCAAGTATAATAGTCTTTAAACAGTTTGTTTTAATTTATTACTATATTCTATTTAGTCTCCAAAGATATTTATTTAAATGCTTCTCACCTTACTATGCTCCATACTTCATTATAATCATCAGTAGATGATGAACTGTACTCTTTAAAAAAATTCTAATTTAATTTTATTCAAATGTATAATGTTTATTGGATTGTTACTCTAAACCTATTATGAATTATACTATGTTTCTAGTATTTGTTATTCCACTTATTTATTTTACAGTAATCCACTCAGAATGGCTATATTTTTATTTGTGATACTAACTTTAAATCATTGCTTACCTCACATTTTTCAATTGCTGCATGTTAATTTAATTTGTTTTATGTTAACTTGATATCCCAGAAGGTCTACAGAATATTCAAAAACTCTTATAAACTTTGTCCAGTATAATGGTACAAATATCAAGATTAAGAACTTTTTATTTCGTTGGTAATAGGTGTAGATATATGTTTTAATATTTATTTTATTTTATATGCCATATATTTATTTCTATATTTCTATACATAATTTTTATGTATGATTTTAACAGGCATTTTCATATTAAATTTTCAGAATATTGCTAGAATAATATTTTAAAATGTCACATGATCACCATTTAAACAAGGCAAAACTCTCCATATAGTATTACTACCCTGTGCCAACCAGAGTAATCAATAGATGCCAAAAGGCTTTTGCATAAAATCCCTATCTGGTACATATTCATCCAATATCCCCAGACTAGTTTCTGGCTTGTGGCATTTGTAAGTGAGGAGCCTTGGATCTGAGAGCACTAAATGATTACCATGAGTCTGGGGATATTGGATGAGTAGGCACTAGATAAGGATTTTATGCACAAACCTTCTAGAATCCATTGATTACTCTGGCTTGCACTGAGTGGCACTACTGTATGAAAAGTTTTGACTGTTTTAATTTTTAAAATATATTATTCTTGTCCATTACCAGTTACTTTGAATGTGTGTAAATGATAGAAGAGTTCAGAAATTGATGAATATATTTGTTGTTTAAATATTATGACACAATTTTACATTTAGCTATATTTTGCTATATTTATTGTTTTATCAGTTTTACACATTTGTTGTTTATTGTTATTTTAAAAGATAGTAGAGTGTTTCTCTGTCTTATGGTTTATTTTATTATGCCAGTGAGTTTCATTATTTATTTTTGTGATATTAAGCATGTAATGCTTTATTTATGCAAACCCCTTTCTTCTGATGGTACATTCTCATATTTCCTGAAAAAAAAAACAAAAGTCCTAACTCATTATTACTCTCATGAATAGGTGCAATTATTAAAGATATAAAATGTTCATTGTGAGAATTAAAGATGTATTTTTTCAATCTTTATTTCTAAAATAAAATTTTACATTAAAATCGAGTCATATTCTTTTAGTTAATTTAGATTTTTAAAAAAAAATATGTTAATTGTTGAAACTATCGATGTTTTGGCCAATGAGGTGTTTCTCAATTTAAATAAGTATCATGCACAATTGTGCTTTTATTTTTGTTGCCTGTTATTATTTTGATAACAGAAGATTCTGAAAATAAGCATCTAGAAGCTGTTTTATTCACATCCTTTGAATTGATGCAATATATGATATATTTAGACAATGTTTATGTTATTTGTCTATATACAAATAATGTTGATTTTTTTAAACATTTAAATAATTCATTTTCTAATATAAATTTTAATTTAGACCTTAAATAAAATAGAAAGGTAAATGATTGCACATTATTTTATTCATTATAATATATATATATTTTTCTACAGTACACATTTTTTCATACCTGCACTCCAATATGTAATATATAGGGGATTTGAACTCAGATTTTCACATAACTCTCAACTATCCATGCTATCTCAAACTGCTGACATACTTTATCACACACACATGTCAAAAAGATATATAATCACCAATATACGTATTTTGTGCTAAACAAGCACTCATCATATTGGTCCAGATTATCATCTCCACACACATATATATATAATCAATGTTCAGCTTATATTAAGATAGCCAATCTTCATACTTTAATGGATAGGCTTCAGTTCACTCCACACCACAACTCTTCAGCCATCCATTTCATTGAAAATCTCATGATGGAACACTCACAGCCGACATTGGTGTTTACACATAGAGATAAATATAAATCTCATCACCATAATACTAAATCTTTTTTCAGCTATTCATATAAACATTATACTTGGTTAATATTAGTTTAAGATTAGCCACTTATATAATAATTAAATAAATTAAAGCAAAATCTTAATTGCAATAATTAAAAATATTTTTTGTAACTCTTACAAATGAAAATAAAAACAGATAAATTGTATATTAATGTCACAACAGAATATCTAAACAAAATATATAATGTATGGGTGTTTAATCTATTTGTTTATATAATAAAATGTTTGAATGTATTTCTGTAGACTTATTAAGTAAACATACAACTTGAAAATGAGATACATAAAAAATTTCTAGCCAGATTTGCTTTATTATCTTACATTGTCATTCTAAGAGAAGAATAAATATACAGAAAGTATTATATAGAAATGCTGCAAAACAGAAAGTCATTTTTTCATGCTATTTAATAATATTCTAGTTCATATTAAAAATTTTGATGAAACTAGAATGAATATTTTTACTAAAAAACCCGAAAAGGATATAATACAAAAGTCATAGAAATGCACAAAAGGCCCAATAATTTAATAAAAATCTATGACAGGAAAATTGTCTAATGTTCTGAAATCCCATATTTTCTTAAGAAATTTTATCATGACGCATTCATACTAATATATATTTTTCTTGATTTTATTTTTTTGTCATTTATTAATTTGAATTTTAAGAAAATTTATTACAAAAACACTTGTATCTCTTAATATATATGTAAAAATACACACAAAAATGTCTTTTACCTATGAAAATAATCATATAAACTACTAGATATTTGTCTATGGCATATTAATAAGTAAATACCATATGTGTGTGTGTGGTTGATTATAAATATATTCAAATTTTAAAGTGAGTCAAGTTGCGATCTTGACATTCAAAAGTAAAGTGAGTTAATGATTATTGATATGAAGGTTCAAATGTTTCAAATCAGTAACTCATCTGGTGAAAAATGTTTTTAATATATATATATATGTGTGTGTATATATAACAAGAGTGATCTGATATTTTTTTTAAGATTAGTTGTTATCGTAACAAATGTCCAAAAACATATTGATTGATAAAAGATGGAAGATTATTAATTACATTTTTTAAGATTTTTATCAGTTTTCCATTATAAATTTACAATATAAAATATTATGTAATAAATTAAATACTACTCTGGAGAACACAAATAATTTTGTTAAGCAGAGTGAAGCCATTATTGTAATTACCAAATATACAATTAGTTTAGTAGATTTACTGCTGGTTCTTATGGTAAGCTTCACTTAGAAAAATGTATTACTCATTTCTTTATTTCAAACTTTATACAAAACATTTTTTCTGTCATTTAATAATTTGCTTATTGTAATCATCGTCATTGGAAAAATATGCTGGTGAGATCAAATACTTCTTTTAATGAATGTTTTTTTGCAATGCAGATGAGTTCTTCACAAAGATAATGTGTTAATAACATTGAGAGCTTTATATATATATATATATATATATATATATATTGTGCCCTTTTGTATGGGTCTCCATAAATTGTTGTATCAATCTGTTTAAAAAAATTTTAAATTTAAGATATATTTAGCTATATGATGTTAATTTTGTTAATAACAATCTTTCAAAAAGTGTAATTCAAGTAATTTATGAGTGTTTGATATGTGAAAATTGTGCTGATGTTTGAGAGAGACGTTTCAATAAAGATGATAATAGTATGTGGTTGGGAAAACTGGCCATAATTAATACTGCATTAAAAAATTTAATAAATAAATGTTTAAAGTTAAAAGTTTTAAAAAAAGACAAGTTAAAATTAAATGCATATATTTATTGTTGATAAAGATTAATATTTAATAGGTGTATATAAATATTTTAATTATTAGTAGTACATAATAGAAGATTAATATTTGATTTTAATAATATCGAATTATTATTTTAAAAGTTGTTATAATATATTGTTTATTTTAAAAATATTTATTTTTAAAAAATGAAATTGTTAGTTTATTTTTAGATTATTACAAGCGTTTGTATCTGTGTTGTAAAACAGATGTTAGTTAGACATATACACACATGCTTGTGAGTTTTTTTAGTAAAGTTGCCAAAACTATTTTAAAATTCTGTTATAAAAATTATAAGTATTATATTGGCTATCACGAGATAAAAATAAAGATAATTAATGTGAAACATTAAATCTGATTTTTAAAATACTGCTTAAAAACATAACGAATAAAAATAGACTTAGTTTGTTTATAAAAATAATCTTATAAAAGTTAAAAGTGAAATAAAGTAAGAAAGTATATTTTAAAAAAATGTTTAATGAATTTAAATAAATGATAAAGATTAATTTAAGAATTTAATAATGTAATAAATAATAAATATTAAATAAGTCATTATTTATTTTTAATTCTGTATTGTTGGTAAAATATGTAAATAAGCTAGCAAGTTGATTGTTTAATTTACCAATCAAGTGGGGAGTTGATTCCGGTATAAAACCAAGGTTCAATTGTTCGGAGGGGATTATGATTGTAATTTTTAAAGTAAAGTGTGCTATTAGAGATAGCTAAGTAAAATTATAGACGCTCTCGTAGTCATTTTAAAAATTATAAGAGAGTGGTTTTAAATAATTTATAAAAAGTTTTACCGTCAAATATGCAGTGCTAATTTAATTATAGTTTCCTATTGATCGTCTCTATCGAAGCTCAATTTACTATCAAATAGTCATGAAGACATCGTATAAGGATAAAATGTATTGGAGACTTTATACTAAAAATATAACAAACGCTGGATTAACTAGGAGAATTACTAGATGGATAAAAGTAATATGTAGGACATTATATAAATTTAAAAGTTAATTGTAATTAATTTTTATAAAGACAAATATTTTAAAGAAAGAGAAATACTTCTTTATGAAGAAAGTATATGTAAATTATAAATCTAAGTATATATCTTGGTAAAGATATGGTAAATAATAATGATTATATAAATACTTGCCTTGTAAAGTCTTTGTGGTTTAAAAGACTAAATTTTGACAGTTTTAAAAGGCAAATAAATTGGAAGTTTAATTGGTCAAGAAATACCTATAAGTAAAATTATTATATTATTAAAGTCTGAACGCTGGTCGTACAGAAGAATTTAAAATTAATCTTACCTAGATATTTGTTAAGGAATGCGCAAATAAAATATACGTGGATATCCAAGTCAATTTAGAATAATTAAATAAAAATTTATAAACTATTGACTAATTCTAAAATAATAACTTTTAAATAATTTTTCTTTAAAGAAATGAATCCGGATCCTATAAACTATTTTAATTTTATTTTGTTTATGGTGGAACTGACTTTTATTTTATTTTTTTTTTTAAAAAAGAACGTTTTCATTTTTTTATAAAAACTTTTAAAACACGTGATGTACCGGAAAAGGAAGTAATGTTTGGTGAAAGTTTGTGCCTAGGAAAAAGAACAATTATGGGTGAAAGAAGACACCGTTGGATTTTATGTAATATGTTTTATTTATTAACTAACATAAATATTTAATTAATTATTGATTTGTTAAAGATAGGAAAGGTACATTTACATTTTTTAAAAAAAATAACTAAATATTAATATAACATTTCATTGCATAAAGTTTATTTTTTATAATTATACGACACGTAATATTTTAAAGAATAATTGTTGAGTGTAAATGTGAAATTATTTTGTAAAAC
The DNA here is from genome assembly GCA_028023455.1 of Epiperipatus broadwayi. Taxonomy (NCBI): domain Eukaryota; kingdom Metazoa; phylum Onychophora; class Udeonychophora; order Euonychophora; family Peripatidae; genus Epiperipatus; species Epiperipatus broadwayi. The sequence goes on along the minus strand of JAQFVV010000181.1, from coordinate 204,794 downwards.
TATAATCCTGGAGGACATCGTATGGCGGACTGTACATTAGAGTATCATTTATGGTAAAAATTATATAATAATAATAATTTGATGTATTTTGATATGTTTTCTTTAGATCAACCAAATATTATTTGATTGTTGAATGAATGTATAAATATTTAAATAATATACACGCATAAGATTAGTAATAACAGTTTTATTTTAATATGCATACTTTGAATTTATGATGTAAATTTAATACAACGTAATATGAGAAATCTAGAAACAATTATATGATTCTTTCGTGGATAAATTTTAATGTTTCTGTTACAATATTAGGAATGAGATTTATTATATTAGTATAAGTTATTATTTTTCTTTTCAAGTTAGTAAGAGATATAAAAATCTATATTTTATTTTATTTTATTAGATAAGTTAAGTTAATTTTACATAGAAGTTTATATTTTGATTGAAGGTTTATCGGATATAGATGATGAGGTATAAGAGAGTTTGGATAATTATTATTATTTTTTTTTTTTAAAAAAAATTGGTCATCTGTTTTTCTGAAGTTGAATAAGGTTAAAATGATATTTGTAGATAGAAGTTTATTAGGAAGGAATAGGAATAACAAGTTAAGAAGAGTAATAGTTTAAATAGAAAAGAATCATAGAATTTTATTTAATATAATACCTTATAAAATTGGTAATTGTTGAATAATTTTAAAGATTATTTTAAAAGAACATATACGTATTGCATATTTTGGTAAGACATGTAGTATGAAATTACATTAGAATGAAATAAATAATTATAATCAATAATTATTATTATATTACAAAGTTATATCAGTTTATACATTATTTGACATTGGAGTAATGCTAATAGTAAATGTAATACATATTAGTACATTATAATATAAATAGCAGAAATACTTAGGTGAAGTAGCATTTTAATTGTTAACGTTTGTTTATTTACATGTGCTACATTTTAGGATATTTTACATAAAATTTTCTTGTATTAATTGATGACAAAATGATATCTATTAAAATTTAAGTTCATCAACTTAATTAAATGTTGTTGATAAAACATTTAAAGAATGTATAAATTATTTATTTATGATTATGGAAATAGTAACAGTGTAAAAAAAAAAAAAAAACTTGTATTATTATTTTTTCTTATTTTTTTTATTTTCTTTGGTTTCCACTTTTAATGTAAATAGTGTAAATAAGTTATTGGTTAAAGTTGATGTAAATAAATTTGTTAAGTTGTTTTAAAATGTGTCGAATTCATTATTTTACACCACAGCATTTGACAACAGATAATTTGAATAAACATAATATTTGCACAATATGAATTTATTATTATTATTATTTTAGAAAGAAACACAATATTTTCTTAATATAATTTATAGAAATTGATTGACATTAACATATAATATTATAATGGTCAGAAAGTAATTATAATGCACAATATAAGAGTATAATATTATTTATTGCCACAGATTGTTAAATTATAAGAATTTAGTATATTTTAAAATTAAGATGCTATATGGAAATGAAAGACATGTATATGATTTACTTATTTTCTTAATGATTAATAGTATAATAAAAATAGATAAGATTAAGTTATACACTAAAGATTATTCTTGTTAGTTAGTGTTATTGGAGTAAGTTAGGTGTATTTAGGTTTGATATTAAATCCCTTATCATTCCTATCTGCACGAATTATTATTACTTTAAGATAATTAGAAGAACCTGAGATTATTTAATTATATTTCCTTAACAAAAGATTGAGATTTATTTATCTATTATTATGAAAGGTAGTTAATTTATAAAAGACATAAGAGTGCTGTAGATGTAGTAATGAAATAATAAAGATGTAATTAGTATTCTTATGCCATTGAGATAATGTCTTGGGAAGACATTGGCTCAATGTAAATTCAATTACCAATTGTAACTTCACTTCACAGTCTCATGATTTTAGTAAATACTTATTTAATTAGTAGATGATATTGAACTATATTAATTTTTTTGATAAGTTATAATAAATCTGATAAGATATAGTATTATAAAAATATATTAAAGATAGTTATACATATTTTAGCTAAGCATAACGATTTAATTGAGCTAGTCATATTTTAAGTTATATCATATATCGAGAAGTGAGGGTACAATATATATATATATATATAAGTGGTGAGTTTTGACTACAAAGAAAAAACATTACCAGATAGGTAAAATGAGTCTACCAAGCATATTTTGGCAAAAAAGTTGAACAACAGGACAAATATTGACTACTTGTGTGGTACCACTTCAATACTGGTCCCAAGGGGAAATGAAAAAGGCTTAACCTTGTAGTGCTGATGAAATGGGGTGAACTGAAAAATCGCCTTGATTACTGGTACTTTTGTGTTATGGATGTAAAAGTATGAACCAGTTGATAAAATGTAATTTCATGTATAATAATTACTAAAGCAAGTCATATATAACATGACATTACTTTTATAAGCTTGTAGTTTCAAAAGTGTGGTATGAGAAAACATTTAAAATCTCTATCCAGAACACTCTCATCTCCAGACTAACTGGTTTTGAGCTTATGGCTCACGTCAGTAGAGAGCTAGAATATTTAGACACTAGATCCAAAATATAAAAAAAACACCACAGAACTTATTTCAAACGTATATTTAAGTAGAATCTCTGAAATTTTTGGAGATGAAAATGTCTCTAAATCCAGATATCTAACTTAAATAGCTATATGGGACTGAACTAAATTCAGATCTATCATATTTTAATAGCCTCAGCATAGCCAAAGCTTTAAAGGTAAAATTATAATAATTAATAAAGCAAATCATATATAACATGGCATTACTTTTATAAGGTTGTAGTTACAAAAATGCAATACAGAGAGCACATCAATAGCTCAAAAAAGCAATTTAATTTAAGTGCGTTATGAGAAAATATTTAAAATCTCTATCCAGAACACTCTCATCTCCAGACCAACTGGTTTCGAGCTTATGGCTCATGTCAGTGGAGAGCTAGAATATTTGGACACTAGACCTAAAATATCAACTCAAAAAACCAGCATTTATTTCATACGTCTATTTAAGTAAAAACTCTGAAATTTTCGAACATGAATATGTCTTTAAATCCAGCTATCTAACTTAAATAGCTATATGGGACTGAACTAAATTCAGATCTACCATATTTTAATAGCCTCAGCATAGCCAAAGCCTTAAGCTCGAAACCAGTTGGTCTGGAGATGAGAGTGTTCTGGATAGAGATTTTAAATAATTTCTCATACTGCACTTATTAATTAAGAGCTTGTTTGAGCTATTGGTACACTCTCTGCATGCATTTTTGTAATTACAAGCTTATAAAAGTAATGTCATGTTATTTTACTTTTAAGGTTTTGGCTATGCTGAGGCTATTAACATATGGTAGATCTGAATTTAGTTCAATCCCATATAGCTATTTAAATTAGATAGCTGGATTTAAAGACATTTCTATGTCCAAAAATTTTAGAGTTTCCACTTAAATATATGTTTGAAATAAGTGCCGGGTTTTGAGTTTATATTTTGGATCTAGTGTCCGAATATTCTAGCTCTCCACTGATATGATCTATAAGCTCAAAATCAGTTGGTCTGGAGATGAGGGTGTTCTGGATAGAGATTTTAAATATTTTTTCATATCACACTTATTAATTAAGAGCTTGTTTGAACTATTGGTATGTTCTCTGTATTGAATTTCCTGTATCTCTGTTTCTGGAATAGTTGTGCAAAAAAAAACATTGGAGCAAAAATGTATAGTCACAAGATAATATAATAATGTAAGGACATTTAACATCTTTCATGAGTTATTGATAGATAGAGAAAAAAATTATTTTCCCACTACTTTATATTAAGCTTGAACTCATGAAGCATTCTATCAAAGCCTTGGAGAAGAGTGACAATTGTTTACTTATAATTGCCAAACTTTTCATGGATTTAGTATTGCAAATCTGAAAGTATGCACTTTTGTCAGTTCCCAAATTCATACCTTTATAAATGATACATTTTATAGGGTGCATGTATCAAGAGAATCTAATGCTGGAACAAATATCATATCAGTGGTCAAAAACTTTTTAAGAATTCACAAATCTGAAGGATATTATGAAATAATCACAAATATTTTGAAAAATTTGGAGCTACTATAAATGTTAAAATAAATTTCTTACACAACTATTTAGATAGATTCCCGGACAACCTTTGTGATTATAGTAAAGGCTTGACAGAACTGTTTCATTAAGGCTTTACAAAACAAATTATTCTAACAAAAACATAATAGAAAGTCATATAGAAATATTTATAATAATATTTTTTTTTTGTTTTTCAATTCTGTAAAACATATGCTCCTTAAAATAAAATGTTATAATTAAGATTAAAAGAATAAAGGTATTTACTTATTTAATATTATTTTTAGACTATTTTGTCATTATTGGTAGATTGGTATTCTTTCAAAAATTAAGAGCCAATCCAACAATTTCGGTTTTGAAACTCCATGCTACAGAATAACTGTTTCTCAGTATCTCTCTGACCACTAACCAAATATTAAATTAAGCTAAATAAGTTGATTGCAGTTTAGATTGCCATATTTATAATTTCATTTTCACAGTTGCCATTAACTAAATTTATTTTTATATAAAATATTTTTATGCAGACAAAAGTTACTTTTGTTTGCTGAGAATATTTGGGCATTAACATTGCAAAATATTTTTTTTTTTTACAGTGATCAAAAAAGATTGTGGTTCTCAATTTATTATTTATAGATTTTTTAATTCATGTCTATCTGCCAGTTTGGTTTGTTTGTTTGTCTGTCTGTCTATCTATCTATCTATCTATCTATCTATCTATCTATCTATCTATCTATCTATCTATCTATCTATCTATCTATCTATCTATCTATCTATCTATCTATCTATCTATCTATCTATCTATCTATCTATCTATCTATCTATCTATCTATCTATCTATCTATCTATCTATCTATCTTCCGATCTTATCTATCTATCTATCTATCTATCTATCTATCTATCTATCTATCTATCTATCTATCTATCTATCTATCTATCTATCTATCTATCTATCTATCTATCTATCTATCTATCTATCTATCTATCTATCTATCTATCTATCTATCTATCTTCATCTATCTATCTATCTATCTATCTATCTATCTATCTATCTATCTATCTATCTATCTATCTATCTTATCTATCTATCTATCTATCTATCTATCTATCTATCTATCTATCTATCTATCTATCTATCTATCTATCTATCTATCTATCTATCTATCTATCTATCTATCTATCTATCTATCTATCTATCTATCTATCTATCTATCTATCTATCTATCTATCTATCTATCTATCTATCTATCTATCTATCTATCTATCTATCTATCTATCTATCTATCTATCTATCTATCTATCTATCTATCTATCTATCTATCTATCTATCTATCTCTATCTATCTATCTATCTATCTATCTATCTATCTATCTATCTATCTATCTATCTATCTATCTATCTATCTATCTATCTATCTATCTATCTATCTATCCATCTATCTATCTATCTATCTATCTATCTATCTATCTATCTATCTATCTATCTATCTATCTATCTATCTATCTATCTATCTATCTATCTATCTATCTATCTATCTATCTATCTATCTATCTATCTATCTATCTATCTATCTATCTATCTATCTATCTATCTATCTATCTATCTATCTATCTATCTATCTATCTATCTATCTATCTATCTATCTATCTATCTATCTATCTATCTATCTATCTATCTATCTATCTATCTATTAAAGCAGGCACATAAATTTTACAAATTTATTATAAACTAATACATATATTCAAATGTAATTACTTTCCAGAAGAAAGTACTATAAAGTAAAGAATATATTTGAATATGCATATAAATTAAGTAAGATATAATAAATATGAATCCTTGATTATAATTTATGAGCTATAAGCATCTTGGTCATAAATTAATCAAGTAAAATCAATATCATTTATGTTACAATACTGCAAAAACTTTCTAATTTCAGATGAAACATTATAACAAGACTGAATAGAATTGAAAAACTTCACATGGTAATAAGACATATAATACTTCAATCCTGTCTCCATAGAAAAGTTCCTTTATTTTCCTCCATTTGTAGAAGTTTAAAGATATTAAAGTAAAATAGCACAACTTGAGAAGAGGTTGATTGCTCAGATAAGTTTCTTTTTTAGCAGCACATATACTTGATTGTAGAATTTAGCAAGCAAAATAATATTAGTGTGACCAATTTATAGTGATAATGAAGAAGTTATGATTATGCTTTTAAAACTGCACCTTTTATACTGTTTCCAGGGTAACGTGATTACAATCAAGGCAATTACCAGAAGAGGAATTATTACAATTGACAGGAATCTAGAACATTTGCACTAGAAATGCTTTACATATACTTTAAATAAATACAGAGAAAAGTGAATTGAAGTGTTGTTTTTTTAAATACAATTATTTGTTAATTAAGACAATTGAAATTAAAGTTATTTAATTTTAAAACTAACAAAAAGAAGCAACAAATAACACCCTTTATTTAGTCATTTTTTCTTAATAGGAGTTTAACAACAGTTAAATATGTGAAAGTTAGGATTAACTTCTAAAAATCAGTCTTTGGAAAGGTAGCAATCCTGATATTGACATATTCTTAAATAAATAAAAGTGCAATCATACTCAATTAAGTCAATAGAGCTTACACCAGCCAACCTTTTAGAATTACAATTATATTAAAAAAATGTAGATACTAGATTGTACCTGTATTTATTTTTAAAGCAAAATAAATGATCAAAAATGATCTGGCTCATCATCACAAATAATCAATAGTCAATACATTAATGACCAAATTGTAACATATTAAATAAAAAGAAATGAATTCTCAAGATTTTAAATATTATAAATAAGCAATTAAAAATACATCCATTAACCTACAACAGGATATCAAAGGGAATTTTATTGCATCTAACTATATTTATAACTAAATGTTTATATATTTTTAAAATATGGATTTAAATAACTAAATTACATCAAATAAATAATTAGATTATAACTCTCAGAAATTTTAATAAATATAAAATACCTTAAAATTTAGATAACAATAAAATTTATTAAATAAATGTAATGATATAAATAAACAAATACAAAAGTTAATTTAAATAAAATAAAAATGTTTATTTGCATTAAAATAACAACAATAATTAAAACAAAATAAGCAGAGAAATAGTTTTAATACAAAAATAAAATTAGAAAACTATGCATGTTTTTATATGTTATGTATATATAGATGGTTGAACACATGGGTAAAAATAAGAATAAAATTTGCTTAAATAAAAATTAAATATTATTATAGCTACTTAGTATGTTCTATTTATTTTTTATCATCTATAAAATCACTATACCAGTCTTTATTAATATTCATTTCTTTAGTATTAACATCATATTACTGTAGTAGCTATTTTATATAATATAGTTCACTTCATCATTTTATTCATCAAATTCTAATAATATAATATAATTACAAATACAGGACCTTAAATGATAATGCATTTATATGTTAATGTAAGTAATAGGTGCTTTGCTCTTCTATTTATTGAAAAAACTACAAACGTATAAGAAAAAATATTTTTCTGAAGGTTTGTGATGATGGTGTTTTAGTTGTATTTTTATATTGGACTATTTCCATAATCTAATATGAGTATTGAATGCCTTTAAAAAAATTAACTTTATTTAAATATTCCAAATACATTTAACTGTTAGTAATAGCACATCAACAGGTTAGTATATGCACAACGTTTCAAGAGGTATTATTCTCTCCTTAGGAAAATGTGGAAAAAACAGGATGAACCTCATGAAAAGTATATGAAATTTCTACTAACTGTTGACTTTAGCAGGATGGCTTAGTTGGTGAGAGTGTTACCTTAAAAAAATTCAATACTCAAGAATCTAAGGGTCCAGGTTCAAATCCCATGCTAGCACTGTCACTGGTCAGGCCAGCAACACCTGAGGAAGACGGGAGAAGAATATCTCTCAAAATGTTATGCATATACTATCCTGTTTGATGTGCTATTACAAAAAGTTGAATGTATTTGGAATAATTAAATAAAACTATTTTTTTTCTAAAGACATTCAATACTCATATTAGATTATGGAAATAGTCCAATATAAAAATACAAATATAAGAAAAATGTATTGACACTGAAGATCAAAAATATTTTAAAACTGAACAAAACATATTATTTTATCAATAAAAAACAACTTCCTAAATATTAATCAAAATTCAGAGAAACCTTACTTTATGAGCAAAAATTCACACCAATACCTGTTTTCTGAAATTACTTCCTTGTAAACACATCTATATGGTAAAAATACTTTATAAAAATTATTTTATTTTTTATAATAATACAACTGCAAACAAATATCAAGTAAAAGATTACATTTCTTTAAAACAATCTATAGTTTTCTGTTTAAATAATTTCCACAATGTTTTCTAAAGAATTCGATGACGCTGCTTTTTTCCCAAGAAAAGTCGTTAAACAGATAAGTATACATGAAGTTGCTTATCCATTGTGGGTTTTTTGTTTTTTCCTTCTTGAAGTACTTAAATTTTACATGATAAAATTTAGCTATGTTTTCTTTATGAATTTTGGCTAAATTAATTTATAAGTAAAATTTATTTCTAATGCTTTTAAAATATTTTTGCTTAATTAAATGATGTTCCAAGATACGATGTTCCGAAATATGTTGTTACTAAAAAGCAATTTAGAAAGATTTGCCTTCTAGGAAAACATATTTAATTCTCTTAGTCCATTGTTTTGACATGATTAAATCCATATAATTTTTAAAATAAAACATAGGATCATATGAAGAAATGCTTATACAAATATGAAGATAAGTGTTTATGTGAGTTCAGTTATATTTATAAATTTATATTTCCCAAATCATATTTAAATTATTTTCACTGTAGAAATGTGTGAAAAGTTCTTTTTTCACTCATGTTTATATCTGATTTTCTTCTTGAAGTAGATTCATATTAAAGATTTGCACACATATGTGTATTCAATAAATTGTTTATCCATTGTGGGTTCTTTCCTTTTTTTCACTACTTTGATTTTAATTAATAAAGTTTAGAAGCATTTCCTTTACAAATTTTCGAAAAAGTAATTTATAAGCATTTTTATTGCTAATAATTTAAAAACATTTTTTTTAAAAATGATGGTCAAAAATAAGATGTTGCTAAAAAACAATTTCGAAGATTTTTCCTTTTAGAAAAATGTTTTAATTATTTGAACCCATTGTTTTTAACATGGCTACATCCATATAATTTTTAAAATAAAGCATAGGAATATATGAATAAATGTCTATATGAATATAAAGTTAAGTATCTAAGTAAGTTCAATTATATTTATAAACTTTTATTTTCCACATCATATTTAAGTCATTGTCACCGTGATAACGTGCAAAAAGTTAGGGATTCATTACAATTAAAATATTTCAAGTTACATAATATTTATATTTTAAAATATTAAATAAATATTTTTGTATTAAAATAAAATTATATACAGTTTAAAAAAATTAAAATATAAAATAATATATATCAAAATAAATCATTTTTCTTTTATTTATTTAGCATCACATCATAATAAATGCTCTCAATAATAAAAATATTGTGAATTTTTATACAAGAATTTTAAAGTAATATTTCTAAATTTAAAAATATAAAAGAATATACATCATGCACTCATATACATTCTGAACAATCAATTAAGTTAGTGCTAATTATTTTTTAAATTGTTGTTGAAATATATGATTGAAATATGAATATAAATTTATTTTTTCTGTTACAAAAAATATTTAAATACATATATAAAATATATATGTTTTATAATATATTAGACATTATTAATTTCTAAGATAGTGTATGTATTTAAATAAAATATTAACTTTTGACATCATTTAACATAAATCTAAAATTTGCTACTAGTATTTCTTCAAAATATAAACTGTTATTATATTCAATGATGTATTATAAATTTTAATGATCATTTATAATATATTCAATTTCAGTAATATCACATTTGAAATAAATTGGTAGTAAAAAATTTAAAAACAGAAGTACTATAAAGCTTAGATCTTTTCTGTATAAAGATAGATACCAAATATAACAAAATTTTACAAATTGATGCCTATGTATTAATACTTATCAGTACTTTGGTATTAAAGCTGCAATGTAGAAGAGATAGGAGACCTTTTCCCATCCACAATAATGTGTAATGTCACGATGATGTCAAATTGAAAGAAATATTCCCTGTGAGGATACATGACAAAACATGTTTTTTAATCAACATGATCTTTTTTTTTGTAATACTTCAACATTTTCTGTTAAAAGTGATTAAGTAAATGAAGGCAGTTATGACCATTTCCAAGTTAATCACACATAATTTGGTCAGTCCAGAAATAGGAGTTTACCAAAATATTAAGAAACTATGGGGTTCTGCCAAATGGCAAAATAAGCAGAAATGAGAGACAACAAGACAACACATGAACTCCTATGCAGCAGAAATCACATGGAGAAGAGTACCCTAAATGATGGCATCTTCATCACAATAATGAATGACATGAAAGAAATGTGTCTGCCAAGATAATAAAATGTAAATCAAGTCTGATAATTAATGTGTATTTTTTTGTGGTTTTGGTTTATTTTTTTTATAAAAAAACATTTATAAGCATATCTGTGGAAATCCCAGTATCCTTTGCAAATCATGTGCTACATTTTTGGAGGGAAATTTTTTAGTACAAATCTCCATTTTCTGTGGTAATATTACACATCCAAAGTTTGCTTTTAATGTGTCAATTTATGTTGTATGATAAGTATTAATACACTATAGTTAATGTGTTTCTATAAAAATTATTTAAAACCAAAATCATTTATTCTTTGTTTACTGCATATTTAAAGTAACATTTTTTTTGTGTAATGGTGTCATTTCATTAAGATTACAAATCACATTCTTTTTAAAATTTTCAAATGTCATTCTTAAAAGTTGCTAGCATTGAAACTCATACTTACATGTCTTGTCCAAAATTATACATTTATTATTCAAAATGAGAAACAAAAATTGACATTTCATTAAGATAACAGGTCACATGTGTTTTTTTTTTTTAAATTTCAAATATCATTCTTAAAAGTTATTAGTGTTGAAAGTTGTACATATTTGAATGTTTTGTTAAAAATCCTATCTTTCTAACTGAAAATGATACATATATTTGTTAAATCATACATTGCTTATTCAAAATGATACATATATTTATTACATTTTACTAAGTTTTTACTCTTACTTATTTTTAGAAGTGCAACATGGAGCATGTATTAGACCTACTGTACGTGTTTTACATTTGTATCAACCCCCCCCCCCTGATAATTTTGTAAATAATGCCTTTACATACCATGTACATCTTTTTTTGCCAAAAATGTTGTGTACAAGATCTGAGTACATATTATTTTGGTCAGATTACAAGATTACAAAGTTATCAGTGGATTGATACAAATATGAACAGGCACAATAGATCTAATACAGGCTTCATGTTGCAGCTTTAATACCAAAGTACCTACTTACCTTATACATACTTTATATATTGAGATAAAGCTTTGCTATCCAAATATTAAATGTACATGTAAAATGTTATGATGGCCAAGAACAAGCTTAATTTCAGTTTTAATTTTGTTTTTATAGGTGCAGAATTATATATATATGCACACATTGATAAACTTATGTTTATAATGTTGGTTCAGTTTATTCTTATCAAACTGCAAAACATTTTTTTTATATTACAGGGAACAATACTTAATCTTAAAATTATTATCAATTTCTAATTAGTTTGTTTTTAAAGCTTTTAAATAATTTTTTTTTCTTTTATTAAGTGCTGCTTATTTTAAAGTATTGTTAACTTAAAAATTCCAAACTGATCTAATTTTTTAAAAAACGGTAAATATATTAATTAAAAAGTTCTCGCTTATCTGGGTTTTAAAAAATGTAATCATTGGCTTGCTAACTGGGAAATCCTTGAAATTCTTGAATGGGCTAATAAATTAACTTGCAGCATATAAAAAGTCCAGCTGAATATTATATTATTATTCTACTTTCTACTCTGCTTTTCTACACTTCATTCTGCAATTTGTTTCAATCTATTCTAGTCCAATTTCACAAGTTATTTTGCTTGCATTTTATATGATGAATTCAGAACTTTTCCAAAGCTACCATGTTTAAAAGTATGTGCTGCTAAAGCACTGGAAATGGAACCCTACTTTTCAACATACCTGTAGACATCATATATTTAATATTGCCAGTTGACTGACTAACAACAGAAGCTAACTACTTCCATTGAAGATACACTAGAAGAGATGCACTTCTTGCTAATGAAGCAGTTATAAGACAAACTCTAATACCCTATCAAGACAACCAAAAATGCAGGAACTAATATCTATATGTCTGGGTATATAAACATTTATATACATCAATTCAGTTTTTCCAGAAAGTAATAGTCCTTGATCAATTCCGCTCTGGACTTAAGATAAAACTTTTTTAATAAACTGTTATTTAGACTTACCAGTAATCAATTGATCTAAAAAAAGGTGTAATTTATTATTTCTAGTTTTATTTATTGGATAATTTTTTTTATATATCTTTCATGTATTATTATATTTTTTATTATATTAGTAATACTCCTATTTTCAAACCCTATTGTAGTTGACATTTGATAATTTTAAGTGTTTCTAAAGATATTTTTTTCTTCATGAAGTTTCAAAGAAAGTTGTTTGAAAGAATTTAAAGCACCCCCCTCATTGCTTTTACAATTGTTATTTACAATTTAGGTTATTTTAGTGAGAATATTTTAAAGAAAAAAAATCATAAGTATTAAATCAGCCATTAAGCTAATGCACATGTGCTTTGTAGATTTTTAACTATAAATGAATACTCTCACTTCCAAATGCAAGATAAAGTCTGTAAAAAGATAGAATAAATCCATCTATCCTTTCAATCCAAATGTTTATATATGGGCAAATTTTAAGCATTTGGGAATTAGAGTGTGAAGATGTTAAGTCATCATTTTAAATTACTTGTATTATGCCTGAATGAATGACAATTGTGAAATTTTCTAGAATTTACAATATGTTATTCTTAGTTGAAATTAAACATATGTAAATGAGTTATTTATTTTATATAGCTCAATGTTTTTATAAACTGTAATAGTAATAATCAGCCATTAATCTAATGCATTAATATTAATGCTAATATTTAAAATAAATATCTCATTTACATATGTTTAATTTCAACTAAGAATGATGTAAATTCTATAAAATTTTGCAAGCATCATTTGTAAAAGCATAGTAAAAGCAATTTAAAGTGATCGCTTAACATCTTCACCCTCTCATTCCCAAATGCTTAAGTTTTGCCCATATATAAACATTTGGGTTGAAAGGATAGATAGATTCATTCTATCTTTTCACAAAGACTTTATCTTATGTTTGGAAGTGAGAGTATTCATTTATAGTTAAAAATCCACAAAGTGCATGTGCATTAGCTTAATGGCTGATTATTACTATTACAGTTTATGAAAACATAGCACTATATAAAATAAATATCTCATTTACATAATTGGTAAAATGATTTAGATTGTTTTTGTAGTGTCTAGATTTATTAATAATTAATAATGCCTTAAGATTTTAAAATTATCCTTACCTATTTGTACTTGATTTATATAAAATCTGTGCATCTATTTTGTATATATAAATCATTGAGCTATTTGAATTATTGGCATTTTTTGAATAACCTGAGTCATACATATCTTAAAGTAAAAAAAAATAGATATGCCTATATGTGTGCATGCATGTATAAAATGATTCCTTATATATACCACACTATGCTTTATTATATGTTTGGCCTATCTTTTAGTCTTCTGATGATCACTGTAGTTAGGTTGGTTTTTGATATTTTGCATGGGGCAAAATGGCCTTTGCTTTCCAAGTTCATTTGCATAAGTTATTAATTATTATGTGTTTGAACCCATGATTTATTTGCTGCTTGAAATTTGTGGTCCTTATTGATTTTCACATTGGGTTAAAGTGATTTTTTCCCCCATGCTTTCATATGTTTTTCCTTTTAAACACAGGTTATAATTGTGCCTAATTATAATCATGGCTTATTTTTGTTTTTCATGGTGGGCTCCAATGCATGCATATATGCGTTGCTTTGTAATAGTCAGCACACGTTTATCTGTATAGTGATTAAACCTGATGATTGTTGATTATGAATTAATGTTATAGTGAATATATATGTATGAACATCTATAATTTGTCAGACCTTTGTAAAGTTCAAGGATTGTTAATGTAATAAATGTAACATTAGGGAGAAGTTAATATAATAAACTTTCAAATACCTTACATAATAACCAAAAAAGTTAATTAATATTATGATTGAAATAACTTTAGCATTTGAACACTATTATTAATATATACTAGTTATTAAATTGTTAATAAATATTGCTTTATTAATTGTTAGATTTATCTAGTATTTTTTTTACTGATATCTGCCTTACCAATTGTTATTTTGTCAGGAATCTTCCATTCCTGTGATCTGGCAACAATTTTTGATATATATAATGAAAAGGTGTGGTGAGCAGTGGTAGTTAATACCATCATAAGTAAATTATAAATTTTCTAGACTAGAAATCTCATAGTGCCATATGATGACAGATATGAAGGGTTGTCTGTTTGGTCCAATATATATATAATGTATACTTTAAGCAATATATTACATTAAAAATCCAGTCAAGCATTGGTGGTTGAGTGGTCAGCACAGCTTCCTACAAGCAGTTGTCCAGGGTTCACTTACTTCCTGGCCGATGCTTTGACCCATAAAAAAAAAACTCATTACATAACTAAACACTATATAATAATAATAATGATGACTTATCTGTTTTAATATTTTATTTGAATATTTTACAATATTATATTATTTTTATTGATTTGTTATATATATATACAACATATTTCTTTAAATAATTATGATTTAATTAATTTAACTTAATTTATTATTATATTAACTAAATTATTGGCTTTATTATTTATTATTGTGTATTATTAGTATATAATATATACATATTTTATTTTAATTTAAGTTATATTTAAGTACCAATGTGTGATTAACATAAATTATGATTCATATGTCTACTATATGTAAATAAAGTTTTTGTAAGTTGTATAAATTTTAAATTTGTTGGATTTTTATTATTATTATTTATTATTTTGAGAAGCATTTCAAATTTTAAATTTATTACATTCAAAAATACAATAATATTAATATCTGCTTTGTACTTTGCTCTGCATTTAGAAAATGAACACGACCAACAAAATCAATTGTATTGATAAATATGGTGACGTTAACACTAAATTTAGATCGAAAGTTTAATATTGGTAATAACTTATTGGGAGTTAAAATTTTACTGTAATATAAAAGGTTAATTTAAGATTTTCAAGTCACACAGTTTTTTTTTACCAACTAGATTTTGCATTTTTACTCATTTGACTTACGTAAGAGCATCGTTATTTTTTACTATTAAGTCAATTTATCCCCAATTTAATTGCTGCTTTAATATTTATACTTTATATTAATAATATAATTTAAAACCCTTTATGAATTTTATTTTTATTATATAATGCTTTACATCAGTGTTTCCCAACATAATGCATAAACTCTACAGTTGGATGTTTGATTTTAAAAGGGACAATTTGAGATCGAGTTATTAACACTGAATTTGAAAGCCTACTAATTGTTACAATAACTTATTATTCATAAATTAAGCTAAGTATGTTTTTTTTTTAAATTTTCCTCTTTCAACACCATCTTCTTCTCAGCGTCTTTTTTATTTAAATAGTCTTTACTTCTCTATTGTTTCTTGGAGTAAGTTAAGGAGCTTGAAACATCGTTGGAATTTAATTGTCGTTTTTTGTTAATGGGATTTTAGACTTTTTCCACATTAATAGGAGTTCACTTTTTAAATAATAAGAATTATATGTCAAGGGATAAGGGAAAAGGATTTTAGAAATGCTTAGGTGGAGAATGACCAAAAAAGATTGGTGATCACTGTTTTGCATACCACAGTTAAAAATTACTTTGGGTATTTTGAAATTACTAAGCTTCTGTCTTAATATAGACCATTTAATTGGTAATCTTTTTTTTTTTTCAGAAATATATTTTATCTAAATACTCAATCTAAATTTTATGTAATATTTTATTTTTTGTCAATGTTATGTTTCAGTACAATTTCTAGAATAAGATAAATAAAGTTATTTACTTTTTTCTAACCCAACATTATCTACTGATGTTAGACTTTTTTTTCATATGTCATAGCATCGGCCAGAAGGCGAACCCAAAACCATCTGCAACCAACTACTTGCTTGCAAGGCAGCTGCGATGATTTTTGATAAATTAAAGAACACATTGTTCATTAAACCATGGTCAGGGGTTGGGGGGGGGATTCCTGACAGAGATATTTTAAATGCTTTCTCTGGCTAAGCTTTTAACACAAAGCTTGTTGAGGAATTGGCAATCCTCATTGTTTATAACTTACAAGCTTAAGAGAATAGAGTCATATGATATATGACTCATATTTTTACTGTACATTGTTCATTTGTTTTGCAAAATATTTTAGGTGTATTTAAAATAATGTTCGTCATCATATTGAACTAAAATATATATTTTCAAATAGAAAATATATACAATTTAAAAAAGGATACATTAGTGATGGTGTGATGTTGAGTGGTTTAATCACAAGGGAAAGGAGAATTTCTAATCAGCTGTGTTTTAGCCCAAGACTAAACACAGGAAATTTCAATTATCAATTATTTGTTTACAAATTAAGATTATTTACACAATAAGTTTATAAAAGATTTATTTTAAATAATAAATGACAACAACACAAAAATATTTTTTTGAAACCATTTATAGCATAACAGAAGTAGTTTCTATTTTCCAAATATATAATTAATTACTTTGTTAAATGGTAAAGTAATTTTTTTTTAAAAAAAAAAAAAAATTTCCTTGATGATAACTAACCTTAAGTTTATTTTAGTTTTAATAACATAGAATTAAAATACCTATTACTTTGTTCTATTAATATTTTGAATAGAAATATGACTATTTCATATTTCGTTCATGTAATTTTTTGAATAGATAAATTTATCCAAAGACATCAAATGCAATTGTTATAATTGAGAAGTTCCGTTTAAAAATTTATTTTTATGTCAAGTATTAATTTTAAAATGTGTATTATTATTTGTAAAAAAATAATGTGAAGATTATCAATATACTATATGGTAAAAAGATTTAATTGTAAAAATAAAATGTTCAAATATGGGGGAATATTTAAAGTTAGATTTCATAGGTTTCATTCAAAATAGATGGAAACAATTTTCAGCTAAAGAGATTCAGAAATCTAAATATTTTCATATATATATTATTGCTTACTTTTGATGAGATGGTCCAAATTGTTCAATTTATTGTAATAGCGCAATATATGTATATAATTTATTTCAAGCAATTGTCACAAGACTTAGTAAAAAAGTAATCCTTTTATATTTAAATAAAAAATATTTATAATAAGAACATGTTTCTAATAAGAGAGTAATTCAGAAATTTAAACATTTTTCTTTACATGTACATCTTATTAATTAACACGACAACGTTAATGAACCTCCTTTGTACTCGCACAATCTGTACTCTAACATACGGTGGTCCTGATAATATATATAAATAAACAGTCTTCAAGCGATATGTTTATTTTAAAAGAGTAAATATTCTTGTCTTGCATTGGTGGTCGAGAGGTCAGCGCGACTGCTTTGCACTTGCAGGCAGTTGCCCGGGTTGCGGGTTCGCGTCCCGGCCGATGCTATGACACTTAAAAAAAAAAAAAATATTGTAGAGATTATTAGTCAAATTCGTTTTATTTGAATTACATCACAACTCCAATAATCTTTATCAGTTGATTATTTGAACACTAGTATACAATTCCAGTTTGACAATTTATGTTTCTCTTGAGAATTGTTTGATTTAAAAAAATCAAAAAAAAAAAAAGAAAGAGGGAAAAAGCAAAAACAATCACACTTGAAAACGATTTTATTTTAATCTTTTTATTATTCAGGTGATATTCGTTAGTTACAAAGGTTATAAGGAAGAATTTTTTTTCCCCTAAAAAAACAATGATTGTATAAATGTTACTATTTCTTAATTGTGCCAGATAAAATAAATGCGATCACATTTATATTTAATAACTAAACAGAACAAATTAAAACAAAACTGCTTACCATATTCAAAATAATTTTTTAATGATCATAAATAATAATTTTACATATATGTTAAATTCTGTATTAATACTTTGCTACTTTTATTAAATCTTACAATCTCTTCCAATAAATTATGTAGTGAGATATGGACACTAATTGTAATGTCAACTTCACGTTATGGATCGTCATTATAAAATTATTTTTTTAATTAAAAAAAAAATCATATTTTCTATTGTAAACAATTTTTTTTTTTTTAAATTCAGAAAACAAACAAATAATAACATTTTTACAATTTTAGCATTAAAATAACATATTGTAAACAAAGATACATAATTAGTCAATTTTTAAACCTAATTTTTATTTAAATCTAATAAAAACAAATAAATAATTCTTTTCTTGTAATCGATTAAAACAATTTTTATTTAGAAATTAAGATATAAAATGAATAGAGAAAGCTATTAAATTGATATGGCTATATTTTCGCAATAACAAAAAGTTTAATATTTATTAAAATAAAATAATTTTAATATTTTCTTAAAACTGGTAGCAGTTTATATATCTATTATATACATGGATCAATTCTATTAGTAGACTGAAATTTTCATAAAATATATAATAGTGATATTAGCGATTAAGCCAATGCACATGCGCTATATAAAATAATATTTCATTATAAAATATACAAATATTTCTAAGCAATGGTATTCAAAAATAGCATACGTTAAAAGTATTTTAGTAGCAATTCACAAATGAGATGGTGATTCTAAGGACAAAAATGAGTTATTATAAAAATTTAGTAAAATATACAAGTCAATTCCACACATCTAACATGATGATACTTAGATTGCTCAGATGAAATTTTATTCTGGCAATTTTTTTTTTTGCATAAGAATTTTAATTTTCCTGTAAGACTCATCATTATGTCTAAATATTTATCTCTAATATATTTTCCTAGTAAGTATAACGTCACAAGAGATACACTCAATCTAACATCCTTTAATAAGCTAAATATAAATCCCATCTCCATTCTTTTTATTTCTCCTTTATGAAGACATTAAAAGTATAAATATACAGAATTTTTAATATAAATACTAACAATTGAATATATTTATTATACCTGGAATTTTAATTTTTGACTGTGAAAGAAGTAATATAACCAATATTAAATTATTCTATTTAAAAATTTTATTTTTAAGATCTAATAGAATAATCATTTTTCACAGTAAAAATAGTTATAATATCAGTAATTGTTAAAAATAAAAAATAAAAATAGTAGGAAAAATAAAAATATTTTCAATTTTTTAAAATATATACGTATATGAAATAATAACATCAACTTCTGAGTATGAGACAGCACTTGTATATACATTTTTATCAAGACTTAAAACTATATCTTATTAAATAATCACAAACTTCTTACACCTTTAAGCAAATAATGTTTATTAATATAATAACAGTTTCAACTGTTCCTTGCAGACTTCTTCAGATCTCAATCTATTTCTCTACCTTTCCATCATAAAATAGAAATAGAGTGAGATCTGAAGATGACTGTGAAGAACAGTTGAAACTGTTATTATATTAATAAACATTATTTGGTTAAAGGTGTAAGAAATTTGTGATTATTTAATAAGATATATTGTTATATATGAATAAGCAAAATTACTGAAGAAGAAGAAGGAAGAAGTATATACAGAAAATTTAAAACTGATATATATGCTCTTAGTGAAATGTCAACTTGCAAAAATAGAAAGTTTAATTAAAAAAGTGTTGGCTACAAGTTTATTAAAAGTGAATTTAAATGAGTAAAAAGATAATACATAAATTAGATTCATTTTGATTAACTTGGAATTTTGTGTTTATTAGAATTTCATTCCTTCTGAAAAATAATTTATTATTTAGAATTTATTATAATTCTTAAAAAATATTAATGCAAGGTTAACAATATTGTCTATACCTTGTTGGATATTGTTATGACATCAATACTATTGACAAATGATTTTTTTTAATTATATATACCTTAATCTAAACAATACTCCAATGTTATTGAAAAGAATCATATTGTCTCCATAAACTAAACTTGTTTGTTGTTATGAAATTTTTATGTAATGTATTTATTGTAGGTGGATTGTTTTTAAAGTAAAGTTATTTTAAACAAAAATTTATATTAAGAACATATAAGCAAATATTTTATCTAGTGCCATGCTTGCAATTATATTTCATTCCAATATCAGCCTTTCAAGCTAATTGAGCACACGCCTTTGAGAGTGTTAAATAAATGAATACTCTCTTCTTCATTCAAGATATAGCATTTATGCAGGAATAAAAAGAATCCTCTTATTCCTACGACTCAAATTCTTTTATATGAGCAAATCTGAAGAACTTCTGAAGAGAGCGTGAGTAGATTCTCACTTTAAATTACTATTTATGATGTTTTTTGACTGAATGACGCCGGTGTAATTACATAGAATTTACTAGACGTCATTCTTACTGAAACTTAATTATGAGTAAATAAGCAAATATTTTATCTAGCGCCATGCTTGCAATTATATTTCATTCCAATATAATCCTTTCAAGCTAATTGAGCATGCACCTTTGAGAGTGTTAAATAAATGAATACTCTCTTCTTCATTCAAAATATAGCATTTATGCAGGAATAAAAAGAATCCTCTTATTCCTATGACGCGTGCTCAATTAGCTTGAAAGGCTGATATTGGAATGAAATATAATTTCAAGCATGGCACTAGACAAAATATTTGCTTATTTACTCATAATTAAGTTTCAGTAAGAATGACGTCTAGTAAATTCTATGTAATTATACCGGCATCATTCAGTCAAAAAACATCGTAAATAGTAATTTAAAGTGAGAATCTACTCACACTGTCTTCAGAAGTTCTTCAGATTTGCTCATATAAAAGAATTTGAGTCATAGGAATAAGGGGATTCTTTTTATTCCTGCATAAATGCTATATCTTGAATGAAGAAGAGAGTATTCATTTATTTAACACTCTCAAAGGCGTGTGCTCAATTAGCTTGAAAGGCTGATATTGGAATGAAAGATAATTGCAAGCATGGCACTAGATAAAATATTTGCTTATTTACTCATAATTAAGTTTCAGTAAGAATGACATCTAGTAAATTCTATGTAATTACACCGGCGTCATTCAGTCAAAAAACATCGTAAATAGTAATTTAAAGTGAGAATCTACTCAAGCTCTCTTCAGCAGTTCTTCAGATTTGCTCATATAAAAGAATTTGAGTCATAGGAATAAGAGGATTCTTTTTATTCCTGCATAAATGCTATATCTTGAATGAAGAAGAGAGCATTCATTTATTTAACACTCTCAAAGGCGTGTGCTCAATTAGCTTGAAAGGCTGATATTGGAATGAAATTAAGAACATATATTTATCTATATTAAAAATATCATAATAAAGATTTTATGTAAAGATAAAAAATATTCTGTAAAATAAATGAATATTACAGTGATGATTTATCAGAAAGGTAAGATCTATAAATTGCTGATGACTATGTTCCAAATTTGAAACAATAATAACTTTAAAATATATCCTTCTAAAATGAATATATTAGTAAGAAATTTCATGTTTTTTTCTTTAAAAGATAATTATCTTTTTCAGATTAATGTATGTTAAATACTAAAAGTAGAAATTAATATTTTTAATCTGGCCATATTATTGATCTAAAGACAAGTTGTAAATACAAGCTAGTCTATTTTTCATTCACAAAACAAAATCATGGCTGGTTATCTGAAGAAAATATATGGTCAATTACATGATCAAAAACTGTTTTGACTCAATAATAAAATGAAGAAATGAACTGATTTGTAAGCAGATTTAAAAGCAAAATTTCAACAATGACCATAATATTTAATGTGATTTTTTGTCACATTGAAGATAATACATAGACCTAAAGTTTGATATCATAGTATTTTTTTACATGACAATGATGATATTTTGAACAGACAAAAGGAATAATGCAATACTTTGAAGACTGTATTAAATTATATATCCCCTCTAAAGGTTTGTTAGATTTGGATAGATATGCACTTTAATGAGATAAAAACAATTGATTATATTTGAAATAAAAATGCCATGGATCTTGACTTGAATCCTGGAGATATATTAAAATATGTTTTTTTTTTTTTTTTTTTTTTTTAGAAATCTTAAAAATAAATGAAATCAAAAAAAAAATTGAGATCCATGATGTTGCTTTATCAAAGATTAAAGATATATCTGTTCCAACAATGTATAAAAATGCAGAAAATAAAAAAAAAAATACTTTACCAACTATCATGAAAATAGTATTTGCAATAAAAAACTTTTTCTATGAATTATTAAATAAGTTATTTACCCAAGATTTAGTACGAGTTTAAAATATCAAGAAGCAATATGGATACTATTTTCGCTAGATAAAGGAAGTAGAATATTATTAGAAAACTTTTGGTGTCTGTTGTGATTTTATAAATTTAATCATGATTTTAATTTAACTAAAACTCTTTGCAGCATAATTTGACTAGATGGACTATTTTCATAATATATGGCTACTACATTGTAATCTGAGTGAAAACATTATTAAAATTATGATTAAAAACAACATTTCCAATAAAATTGATATTCTAAACAAGTGTGTATCACTAACTTTTTCCATTTTTATAACAATAAATTGGAGCAATAATTCATTGGTACATTAAGTAAGCAGTCAAGGTATGATATAATTTTTACATAGTGCTATTTAATTTGAAATGAGTAAAAGTTAAAACCCTAAATTTCTTTAAATGTCTTCTAGATTTACAACATGATAATAATTGTGGTATCTTTTCCAATTCATAAAACAATCTACAAAATTAACACAGGCAAAACTTTCCATACAGTAGTACCACTCAGTGCAATCCAGAGTGATCAGTGGATGCCAGAAGGCTTGTGCATAAAATTCCTATCTAGTGCCTACTCATCCAATATTCCCAGATTAGTTTCTGGCTTGTGACCTTCATCAGTGGGCTTGGATCTGAGAGCACTGCACCTAGATCTTAGGATCTAATGCAACCCTCCAGCAGCTACCTTTTATCTCTACTTAATTACAAAACCGTGAGAATAAAATTGAAAACCCAATAATATTTTCAATCTAAGATCAATAGCTTATATAGTCCATATGGGTCTAAACTCAGTTCAGTACCCATAGATTTTGGTGTCTTTGTCTCTTTAACAGCCATAGCCACCACTATCCTATTAGGCAGGATTGGTGTTAAATCATTAAACATCACATGACTCCCATGTCTTATGCTTTCACATGACTGTTATTAACACAGGCAAAACTCTCCATACAGTAGTATGATGAGTAGGCACTAGATGGGGATTTTATCCACAAGCCTTCTGGCATCCATTGATTACTCTGTCTGGCACTGAGTGGCACTACTGTATGCATAGTTTTGCCTGTGTTAATAACAGTTATGTGCAAGCATAAGAAATAGTGATGGTGTGATGAAATCTAGTAAATATTTTGAATATAACATATAAAAAATTTGACTTAATAACAAATTTTCAAAAAAAAAAAGATTTATGAATTAATGAAAAAAAAATCAATTGACAACTTTTTTTAATGATTGCCAGCTTAAGAATGTGAATCAGTTAAGATTTTTGTAGTATTTTAAAGTGAAAATGTGATCCTGGGTGTTACTGCACAATATTACAATATCAGTGATACTTCTTTTAACAAATTGAAAACAAATATATTTCATCACAGTTATTAACACAGCTATTTAAAGGATTGCAATTCTTAGATTTTCATCATCTGAAAGTAAGATGCTTATTTGCTAAATATAATATAAAAGTGCTGAAAAAGTTTTGTTAAAAGTTGTTTTATAATTTAAAGAAAATAAAGCTGGCACAAATATATGTAAAAAAAATAATGAAGTATTATTCAGATAATCTGATTCTACAGACATGAAAGATTTATAAAATAAAAAAATAAAACCACCCCTCCCCCCAAAAAAACATTTTAACATAAGTGAGAATTTTCGTCTATCAAATATTTTTAATACCATAGTTTCAGAAAGAAGTACCAAGCCAAAAAACTCTTGTTATTATATTAATATATCAAAAAATATTAAAGTAATAAAAGAATATAGAATATATATTAAGCCACAAAAAATAAAATCAGACAGAGCATAAAAATATTATCGATATTTTATAAATTATTGTAATTTAAATGATAAAGAAAATAATAGAAAATGCTAAGTTTTCTACATAATAAATAAGACCAGCTTTTAAAGTTGTTAAAACATGTTTTTGACAATATATTTATGACTAAATTATTAAAAAAATTATATTTGTAATGATTAATTAATTTAAAAAAAAAAATAAAACTTAAAAAAAAAAATCAATGTGGTTTCATATAAAAAATTTGAAAATTTTACAGATGAAATTAATAATACATTAAAAGACAAAAAATTTAAGTATCTTATTTTAGATTTTTATAAGACCTTTTATTATTAAACATAAACAATTAATTCATAATTTAAAAAAATTTTGGAGTAAGGTAAAATTTACTCAATTTCTTAAATAATTATTTAAATTAAAGATATGTTGTAATTTAAATATCAAAAATAAAGGATAATAAACATATATATATATATATCCACAGATGGCGTTCTACCAAAAACACCGATCAAGCTGTATGTTTTGTTTACATAAACGTCAGAGTGTAATTCACTATCCCTAACTATAATTCCACTTTCAGATCATGATTTCAAGCTATTTGCTATCATCAGTGAAAGACAGGAATAAAGAAACTAGATCTAAACACAAACTCTGAGCGTTTATGAAACAATTTCTATTCAGCTTGCAAGCGTGAATTTTTTAGACACGTAATGTCTTCCAACTCAGCATAGCAAACCAGATAGCTATATGGGTCTGATCTCAGTTCAGCATCACCACATAGTAGAAGCCTCTGCAATCTATATCATTGCAAGAAAGACCTCAAAGGTACATTTATGAAAAACAAAAATGCAAGTTAAAAAACTTGCTAACACTTGTATTTATGTCCACAGATGGCGTTCTACCAAAAACACCGATCAAGCGTATGTTTTGTTTACATAAACGTCAGAGTAGTATTCACTATCCCTAACTATAATTCCACTTTCAGATCATGATTTCAAGCTATTTGCTATCATCAGTGAAAGACAGGAATAAAGAAACTAGATCTAAACACAAACTCTGAGCGTTTATGAAACAATTTCTATTCAGCTTGCAAGCGTGAATTTTTTAGACACGTAATGTCTTCAAACTCAGCATAGCAAACCAGATAGCTATATGGGTCTGATCTCAGTTCAGCATCACCACATAGTAGAAGCCTCTGCAATCTATATCATTGCAAGAAAGACCTCAAAGGTACATTTATGAAAAACAAAAATGCAAGTTAAAAAACTTGCTAACGCTTGTATTTATGTCCACAGATGGCATTCTACCAAAAACACCGATCAAGTGTATGTTTTGTTTGTGTTTAGATCTAGTTTCTTTATTCCTGTCTTTCACTGATGATAGAAAATAGCTTGAAATCATGATCTGAAAGTGAAATTATAGTTAGGGATAGTCAATACTACTCTGACGTTTATGTAAACAAAACATACGCTTGATCGGTGTTTTTGGTAGAACACCATCTGTGGACATAAATACAAGCGTTAGCAAGTTTTTTAACTTGCATTTTTGTTTTTCATATATATATAATTTAATGGTAAAAGAAATATTATATTTCAAATTCGTTAGTAGAGCTTTCACTTATGTAGTAATCCTCATGAGCTTTAACTGAATTTAAAGCTGACAAGGATTACTACATAATTGAAAGCCCTATTAAAGAATTTGAAATGTATTATTTCTTTTACCATTAAATTATTTACATATTATATATAATATTTTTTATAATTGGTATTATTCTTTTACATATATATATATAATCATATATGGTATTATACTTTTACATATATATTATAATCATACATTTGGATGCAAAATAAATAGCTTGATGGAACTGATTTAAAATTTCATAATCTTCTTCTAGGACTTAATTACCATAGTTAGCACTTTGTGTATACTTGATACTTTTAGTTAAGTTGTCTACAATGATGTGATTATGTAATTTCATTTTTTTTGCTTACTATTTTTTTTCATATATTAGTTTTACTCTTTTCGAATCACTGAGTTAGACAAGCTGTGTTTAAGCTGTAAAATCAGCAGCATATTATATAAATGTGGTAAGATATAAATAATAATAATAATAATAATAATAATAATAATAATAATAATAATCATTATTTTATTTTAATAATAATAATAATAATAATAATAATAATAAATAATAATAATAATAATAATAATAATAATAATAATAATAATAATCATTATTTTATTTTCCTTTAATTGATCCTAAAGATTAACTTTGGTTTAATGAAAATGATTTATTTAATTTGTCTTGAATTAGTTGATTTTTTTCTTTTTTCATTTTAACAGAAATATGTAAATGAGGAAAAATGTAATTGGATAAAAGGGAAAAACAATGTTCAGAGAATTTTTTAAATTGGAATAGAAGAGGGTGTGTGTAAAGTTTCTATTTGTTAAATATGTAACAAATATGAGAGCTACTCCTTAATATTAAGTACAAATAAAGGGATTAAATTAAATTTTTTCTTATATAACTCAAATTTACAATGTTATTATGTGCTAATAACAATATGAGTAGCTAAATTTAAAAAAGTTATCCCAACAGATAGACCCCCTCCTAGAGTCAAGAATTTCCTTGATGTCGCGATTGACTTGATCAAGATCTACATGGTAATTATGAATGATACGTTTGATAACAGGATTAATATTTGGCAAGCACATAGTCTCATTCACCCTGTCACAATTCCCATAACACCACTACTTGCCCTGACCAATAATAAGATCATCTCCCTCTTCAGGTGCTGGGCTATGGAACTGAAATTCTTTGATTTTATTATTAAGATAAATTTAAATGCCATTAGCACTAATTGGTTTCTCTTTCATAGGTGAGGCATCAACAAAATTGATCCAATCTGCCCCCTCTGCCAGACTCATGATAAAACATTTGACCATCTGGTTTACTCGTGCCATGGACTCTGGAGGTGTAGAAGGATTATTGCTGATAACCTTAAAGTAAATTTTTACCTTGTTACCTCTCTTAAGGACAGTATTAGGACAAGTTCCTACTATTAGGTTGTCATTATTTATCAACTATGCATTCTGGTCTACTCATTGTAAAATGGCTTTCAATCCTGGTGCAATTCATGAGGGAAAATTCTTTCTGAATAAACTTATAAAATTTAAAAACTGTGACATGCTGCTAGCTCCAAAAGTGTTATTCGAGGAAACATGGACTCTGATTGCATTGTAAAAATGATTGCTGGTAAAACACTGTGTTTCTTCTGTCTAAGTTATTACTGAAAGTGGTTTTGTTAATAATCAGAAGTTTAGATCCTTAATGTTTTCAAAATGGATAATATTTAACTGAACACATCAAATTTAGCATAAATACCTAGGCCTTCATAGTTGTAGTGATTTTTCCAATGGTGATCTGACCAAACTCTAGATTGACTAAGTGACTCTTGGTAGTGTGAGGTAATTTGTCTAGGTAAGTTGGGTGAGCTTAATTGGCCTACTTGTGTGTTAACAGTAGACCAGGTATTCGGGTTTACCTTTTGCCAAGAATAATACTATCTTATATTTATTTATAATCATGTAATTCTTATTTATGTTTGTAATTCTAGCTTTCCTTTTAATTTACCATGTATACATAATTGTCACTGTAAACATTGTACTTGTTTAATAAATATTTTGAAAAAAAAAAAAAAAAAATTAAAAAAGTTTGTTTGAGTCTGCCAACCAAGAATCTAACTGCTGATTATGTTTCAAAATGTCTGCAATTAAAATGTACTGGTTTTATCAACCACAATATAACAATTTTAAAGGTCAGTCTATCCTGAAATATATTTTATTGCTTACAGACTATATTAACCTTGGATATATTTTACTTTATAACTTTAAATTATATAATTATATCTTATATTAGTGGAGCAGAATGCTATAACAATTTTAAAGTGTCTGAATGATAAAGATTTAACTATATCCCTTTATGAACTTATAGTGAAGTTAACATTTCAGTTTTGTGTGTTATCATCTTATTGTTAAAATAATAATATAGCTGTTGAAAGAAACTAACAGCCAACCAAAAAATTATGTTAACTGTCATGACAACTAGGGAATAATTGTTTATGTGCACCATCATTCCTAGTCTTCAACACTTACTTGCTAAATTAAAAGTAATGAAATATTTTAATTTTGGAATAACAACTACGTAGAAGTAATGAAGTTTATTAAATTTTGGGGAATAATCTAGTTAAAATATTAAATTGGCTAACATGGAATGATACTCTACATTCGGGATAGTATAATTAAAAACAAGAATCATCCTTCAACATTCATAAGAAGATTATTTAGATGGAGTTGATGAATTTTTATGTGTTACAGTATTATACATGTTCCATCATTTATAAATATCTCAAATATTCAGAGAGCCTATGTGTGAATCAATGAAATATTCATTATGGTGGGAATAAAAGGAATATAATCAAACTCATAAAATTCTATATGTTATAATCAAAAACTATTTCATTTATATGTTGTATATTGAAAGTATAGAGGATTTGAACTCAGATTTTCAAGCATCCTTCAACTATCCACATTATCTCATACAACTGATACACATGACCACACACATGTTATATTGAGTATTAAAAAATGTGTTGTTGATTTTATTGGTAAATATTTAATATATTTGAAATATTATGTATTTTAACTTACATTAGTTATTTAAACAAGTATGTAATTTTATTTTGGTCCATATTTTTATATTATCTTATGCGTGTATGAAGTTCACAGTAGATATTCTATGGGGCTTAAAATAATTATTTATTAATTTAAATTAATTAGATTGAACATATGATATAGGGATTGAGAAGAATATACTATTAGGGAACAGCACTTGTGTAAATGTCTAATGATTATTTAATGAATCTATAATGTGTATCAACACCATATGATTTAATCCCACATGACTTTCCAGGGTTTTGTGCCTATACTCATATTATAAATGCTATATATTTTTATTTTGCCATGTTCTAAGCAGAGTCATCGTCATCTTAGTAGTTTCTATACTAATATATTTACTTCAATTTGTACCTTAATTTATGCTTGTAGGACTATAAGAGTTTCCTAATTTAGCAGTTTTGTTGATGAGAATAATTTTATGTCTTTTTTATTTGGGAAGGGAATATCTGCACTATTGTATAATGTTATATGGTAATATTCTGCACAGGTGAGCTAATCTGCACGATAATCATTTGCCATTTTGTTATATTATTTATATTTGTTTCCGCACTAGTGGTTAATCTGTGGAACATTCTGTAATGGGGCTTGTTGCTCTAATGATGGTTAGAAAACTCACAGGGCATTTAATGATTTGTTATTCCTTTGTGTGGATGAATACATCCACAGGAATACCATTTGTATTAGTTGTATAAACGTATGTTTGAGCAGAGTCTTCATACATTAGGATGCTGATGTTGTTCCCTCATTTTTAGATTGATCTCACATGTTCAGTTATCAGATATAAATGGGGAATTGGGTAAATTACTTTCATAATTATTACATGTCAATTTATATAATATTTGAGGCTCAGTTTAAAATCAAATCTCCTCTTTGATTCATTATTTTTGCATGACCGACTTTTGTATGTTTATTAATACAAATCTTTATTATTATTATTATATATTTGCATAGGTGCATTGATTATTATTATTATTATTATTATTATTATTATTATTATTATTATTATTATTATTATTATTATTATTATTATTATTATTATTATTATTATTACAAATCTTTATTATTATTATTATATATTTGCATAGGTGCATTGATTATGTTATTGACATATTGGAGATGTGATTGACTAAGTAATTAAACCCATTCTCTCTCCCACAAGGGCTAAAATCAAGTCCATTGATGAGAAAATCGTATATTGTGTATATTGTGAAAATCATGCATATTATCCACATAGAAACAAGTTAATGTGATGATATTTTATGTTATATACCTATTTATTTAATTTTTGAACATTGTATGAATCAGTTAGTTATTTAGTGTTGATTGAGTTATAAATAAATGTTAATATTATGATTTAATCTAATGGCATCTTGCTATTTGTCACAGAACCAGAAAATACATTGTATTAAATAGATTACATATTAGAGCACCTATTGTCACTGATAATGCATACAAGGTTTACTGAAGTTCTAAGAAAATATTTTACTGCTTTTGTTCTTGGGTAATTAGTGATGTACAGGGTACAATAAAATCCCATTTGCCCCCATCATCACATTAGCTTTACTTTGTTAGTTGTAGAATATAATCCAAAATTTGTTGCTTTTATTCATGTTTGTGATATTGGGACCAAAGTTAATTAATAGATTTGGTGACCAATATTACAATTGAATTTATTTTCTAATATTATAATTTACACTTCACCTGTAACAATAAGAGTCTCATTGCTATTGATTTGATTTGACAATTTAAATTAAATGATAAAAGAACCTAAAAGTTCATGTTGCTTATCTTTTATTACAAAGCAATTATCATACATAACATTGCTATATTAAAATCCTGATTATATCTGAATTGTGACCAATAATGTTATGATGCTGAATATAATTATTAGTCTTGTTAAATAGCCTGTATTCACCATGTGATGGTTAATATTGATGTAATGGATCATATATTTAATTCTTGTAAAGTAATCATTAGTAATTTTTATAGATCATTCCATCTTGTTCATGGTTGACCATAAAATCTCATGTAAATAAAATCTCAGTTTAAGATTTTGCAATGTAGTTCTAAGACACAGTCATTAATAAGAATAGTTATTAAATGAATAGTCACATAATTTATTTTGGGATAATTTAATATACCTTCGTAATAATGTTGCAATGGTTCTTTGCAGTGTACCCTGGTTGTGACCAAATTATATCATGACAGTCTTGTATTATATCATTAATTTTGCCTGTTGGTAGACCTTTCAGTTACAATATAAGTCACCCTATTTTAGCCAATCACAAAACAGTTTACACATGAATATATTATATATCTGTCTGGTTGTGAGGCTCACACACTCATTGATGTTAACATTTAACAAACCAAAAGACTAAGTTTGTCCTTTAATCCATTTATCAGCAAACTGAAGTTTTTATTTTGAATCATTAAAACAGGCAAAACTCACTATACGTATTGCCATAAACAGCAAGCTAGAGTAATCAAACATAAGAAGTGGTGGTCATGTAATATTTTGAATCATCTATAATTGAACATTATCCTTCAAATTAAACATTTTTTAAACAAATATTAATAATCTTAACATTATTATTATAGATATAAGATTTCAGATGATAGACATTCTAAAAGTTAATATTTGACTTTTGCAAAGAATGAAAATAAAATTGTAGGCATTCTTATCTATAACAATTTTATTTGGCATCATAATTTATCTATTAGAAAATTAGTGATATTTGAATATACTTTTTTAAAATTAAAATAAATATCTTAGCAGTTATACATTTTTGTTTTTAAAATTAAATAAAAACTCTTTAACATTTTGACAAAAGATCATTCTTTTTTACCCTGCAAGAATAGTTTCTGCATGTTGTAACCACTTTTAAAGAGTTATGTTTTTAAAAATAATTGTTTTGAAATCAAATCTATTGTAGTGATGTGATATTTTGGTTTACTGATAATTACATTTTTTCTTTAGAAATGTAAATTTTTCTGTTATTTATCTTCAGGCTAAAACATTTTGCCAATCAAAAATTGCCATTTTTATTAAAATATAAGGATGTGGATAAATAATATTGTAAACAAGTGGGCAATTGTAATTGCTTTAAAGGTCCATACATATACTGACATCTTCAGATTTATTTTCAATTAATAATTTTAAAATTGTAACTGCAGTAAAATAAAACAGTGTCTAATAATATGTAGTTATAGATAAGGTTAAAATAATGTAAAGAAGGTACAATGATCACAGAGTCATCAAAATGCTCAAATAGTAAAATCACCTGATGTTGCTGCTACTAAAATTAAAACAAAAGATGATTTACCTTAGTTCCCTCAATTCATACAGAATCAAACAGATGTTCACACAATAGATATAATGCTTTATATTTTATCTCAGTTTTGGTTTTTTGGTTATTATGTATGAATAGTTTGATCTATATATCATATTTGCTTTTAAAAATAATAAACTCCCCACAAAATCATATTAAATATGAATATAAAATTTATTTATGTTAGTACTGAACAGATACATATAGTTATAACTATCCCATTTAGCCCTTTTTCATGTTCATATTTCAGAATTATCTCAGTATAATATATTCTCAATTGAATAAAGTTTATTATTTTAAAAATAACTCCATTTTATCCATCTCATTATTTTATTGGACTTAGTTTTATTTGAAACTCACTTTTTATAAGCCCGAATGTTACACAAAATGGTCAATACATCAAAACAATTATTCATTTTAACTATCTTATGTCAAACTATATTAAAGTTAACTCATTAAATATTCTAAACATTATTATTATTTTCTATATGTCAAAGCATCAGCTGGGAAGCGAACCTGAGACAACTGTCTGCAAGCAACTGCTTGCTTGCACAACAGCTGCGCTGACTTGTCGGCTACCAATGATTGACTATTCTAAACATTATGACTGTATATTCTAAGCAAGTATGGAAAATTTATAAATTTTATAGGCATTAAATTCCTTGTGCTTAAATAGAAAACAATATATTAGGATGATCAGAAGGTACTATAAATAAATAAATAAATGTCAATTACGAAGCTAAATCTCAATGGTTCATTATTATTAAATACATCAATAATTTCTTTTTTACTATTAAAAACACTCGTGTTCAAATGAATATTTCATCCTAGTCAGAAAAGTCGATTCAGAAATATATAACTTAAAACTACTGCTAAGTCTTAATTATTATTTAACTTCTAGCATAATTAATTGTATTTATTTAACATAATTCCATTCATACTATTTCGCAGATACATTAATAGAGCTTTGCACAAAAAAAAACTTTTACTTCATTCAACATAATTATATAATTGAAATAAACTCTTTGTTTTTATTTCACCTTTGAGTGGTTTTGAATTGCACTTTATACAAAAAAGTGAAGCTTAGTATTATTAGAAAAGAATGATAAGGATTAGGTCTCCATATTTATAGCTTATCTTGGAAGTGTTGGCTTACATTGAGATTTTAAGCAAAGCTTGGCAGTAATTTAAGCAAAATTTATTCAAAGTTTTCTTTCATATTGACCATTTTCTGGAGATTGCACAGTACGATTCTTTTCGGTTTATTGCAGAGTTGTCATTTGCAATAAAGCACACCTTTATTTTTCATTTCGTATCATTACACTCAGTGCACAGTGCCTTTGCCAAAGTAGATTCGAACACATGTCCTATTGTTTTTCGGTGCTCGAAGAATTTGGATTTGTCTTCAGTATTGTTTAGAGCTCTCCTGTGTAAATAGTGATGTTGAGATTCCAATCTTAACTGAGTGGTATAAGGAGAAGCACAACTAAAATTTTTTTTAATTATTTAATAACAAATCACAATACTTCACAGTATAATATTTTATTCATACAAACCTCATAACAATATATTTCATAATTGATCTTTGCTATAAAAGTGAATGCTAACTTAAAAGTACATGCATATAAAAATAATTCTTGCTTTCTTACATAAACATACAATAAACAATCGTTTATTAAATTCACCACATGACATTAACATGCATTTTAATTTGCCTATGATATATATATATATTATTAAACTTATTCAAATTTCATAATAAAAATAAACTGTCATTCTTTAATATGCATCTGTACAAGGCCAAATTCACACACATCTATTCAATTGTTGTTTATATGATCTTCAATTTGGAAATAATAATGAATTCTTTTCTTTTTTTCTTTTAAAACTTCAAAACATTTTTTATGACATTGAAACATAGAACAATTTAACTGTTAATTTAGAAGACATCTATTTAGTTTTTCCCCCCTCTTTTCAATATTAAAGAGGACAGTAAGAAAATTAACTTTTCTTTGAAAACAATTATT
Source organism: Epiperipatus broadwayi (assembly GCA_028023455.1). Taxonomy (NCBI): domain Eukaryota; kingdom Metazoa; phylum Onychophora; class Udeonychophora; order Euonychophora; family Peripatidae; genus Epiperipatus; species Epiperipatus broadwayi. The sequence continues at coordinate 170,124 of JAQFVV010000181.1, read as the reverse complement.
TTAAAAATCACTTAGAGAGAGAAAAAGAGAAAAGAGAAAGAGAGAGAGAAATTACATTCTTTTCTAGTAAAAGTTTTTAGACCATTTTCCCCCTAAAACTATATGATTAAAGAAGCATGGCATATCCCAATTCCATTAATAAAAAGAAATCCTGCTTTCCCCTATCTAAAAAATAGGCTATTTAATTTGAATATATTTGAATAAACTTACTGCATATACATACATGCACCCTGCACTTAATTCTCAGTGCTATTAATATGAAACCATAAGTAAGCCTAGAAAGTGCTAAGTTAATTTATAACACATTTATTTAAGCTTTTCTTATCAGATCATCCAAGCACATGAAAATTGGAATAATAATAATAATAATGATGATGATGATGATGATGATGATGATGATGATGATGATAATAATAATAATAATAATAATAATAATAATAATAATAATAATAATAATAATAATAATAATAATAATAATAATAATAATAATAATAATAATAATAAATCACTGCATAAAATATAAGAATAATATACAAAAATATCTACATTGGCATACATAAAAGTAATATTCCTAAGAAAATACAATTTTAAATACTACAATATTGGTGCCAATATAGTACATGCTCAATGTCATTTGAATTTAAAATCCACCCAAAACACCCGCTGACATATCCAAGCAATAAATGACATCGATTATGAGCATGGGGTTTTAAAAAATGTCAGTTACAAAATCGCAAATTTCACCATTAATTAAAAAATCATAGTGCAAGGTTTGCAATTGTCATAAAGTATTTAGAGTGACAATTTTCATCATTAATTAAAAAAAATCAAAATGCAAGGTTTGCAATTATCATTGAGTATTTAAAAATTAAAATCCTAATTATAACTTATAAAATACGAAATAAAGCATATCAGATGAAATCTATACAGGCTCTAGAAATCAGTTTTCACCTTTATTTCACATGTAATTAAAAAAAACATTATTTCATATTGTAACAGTCAGAATCATCTATCGCGCTAACACACTGCAGAATTCAAACCCCAGACATGAAGCTGAACATTCTAGGAGGGGTTGCCTTCTAGATATACTAAGTTCGAATCTAAAGTCCAAATTTCACAGTGCCATCTATGTGATAATGCATCTGATGCCACTACTAGTATAACCTTTGACCGGTGCCTGGTGGTCAGGGAGAAACAAAAGACTCTATACTAAAAGAAGCTTGGGTGGCTAATTAACGTCTATGGATTTACAAAAGAAATGCAGGAAATATATACATAGACTGAGACAGTGATAGGAATCAAATAAAATAAGAGATCAAATTTAGTTTTAAATAATTTCACAAAATTTATTTATATAAAATATATATATATATAATGCCACTGTCTGCTTATATGAGACAGGGATGCATATTAAATAATTGTTGGCATTATGTTCCAATAAATAAAAAAAAAAGTTTTTAAAGCAAAGTGATATATTCTATTCCTTGGGTTAATAGCATTACGATAATGTGCTTGAAGAGATAGGAACATGTGCGAGGTGCTTTGAGTAATTATACAAATTTAAGAAAATATTTGAAATTAAGTGAAATATTTATTGATTTTGAGAATAGCATGGACAAAAGCTTACTAAGAAACAAAGTGGGAATGTGATTAAAGCATTTATTTGAGAATAATAATAACAGAGTTGCATTGGGAGGTCAGTATTGCTGATAATGAATTTATTAAAGTTGGAGGGTGTGACACATTTAAGTCATGGATGCTTTGTAAAATAAATATAAAATAAAACAATAATGGAATATTTGGGAATGATTATGGAGGGCATCTTGCCACTAACCCGTAGGAAAGTATTTTATGAACAGCTGAAACTTAGCGACTGGGTGACGATTGTGTTTAATTTCCAGGTGTGTCATTTATGGACACACTCTGCCTGGAAACTGCAATCAGTGAAAAGAACAGACTTGGCCGTGTAAAGAATCCTTGGAAAAGTAAAACAAAGTGGTCTCAACAACTAATTCACTTACCAGCAATATGAGACTAGTGTATATAAAACATACTGAATGGGTTTTACTTGGATTAAGAGAAATGCCCAATCAAATTTCCTGAAATTCATTTAAAAGGGTTCGCACATTCTCGACGTCAATGATCAACTTTGTAATTAAAGTAGAACCCGGTAATTAAAATAGGAAAATGCATGCTTGTGGGTTTAAAAAGTAATTATAGATTTATATATGCAATCATGTATTAGGGGACACATTTAATCATTGACCTCGCACATACTCTCATATTAGATTAAAATCAATAACATGTAGATTTTAAACTATGTGATTATATTATATATTAAAGAATAGAATCGCCCTCGAATGAGTGATTTGCAAGATAATAAAATTGGAAAATTATTTAGAAATTTAAAATATACCTTCATAGTGGCATCTTATTTTCACCAAAGGGAATAATTCATTCATTCAAAGATGATTCTGACACATTATCATAATAAAATAACAGAAAGTTTAATCAATAGAAAATATTAACCCAAGGATAGAGAGCAAAATGTTGAGTATATTTAAACACGTTAAAGAAATACATAATGAAGTTATGTAAAATATCAGAAAACAATTTAAAATAGCTATAGCATGTTAGTTATCACAAGAGCTCTTGGGTTAATTTAGGGTTACCTCTGAAGAAGCATTTTAGGTAGATTGATGGTCGGCAGGTTTTTATAAAATTTAACAGCAAAATCTGGAAATGTTCATATTTTTGGCAGTGGCAGCAGTTCCGGGCTTCCTTATGTGATAGCTTCCGATGGTCTGGAGCAGTGGCCGGCTATTCCGAGGGGACATAGCCATCTTGACGCCTCTACTCTGTCATGTCAAGGTTAGCAAATTACAATAATTTTGGTTAGAAACATTAGACCTCAGAATGATTTCTCTTAGAAACATTAGAATGGAGAACAAAAGAAAACCCTCCTTTTTATATTAGAAATTAACAATAGAACTGCCCTGGAGCATTACAAAAATATATCGGACTTATCAGCTGTAATCAAATCATCCGAATGTCTAAAGGAATTCAACATTAATTAATTTCTTTTGTTAATTTCCCTGTTGACATTCGAATTACAAACTAGATTTAATTAAAAATTACTTTTATTAATTAAAGAAAACCTTAAGTGGACATCTGTCATTTTTAGATAAACTTATATAACGTTAACTAATTAAACTATTGTCCCTCATTTATTTTAACAGAAATATTTGGAATGACTTTTATTAAATTAAATGAAAATTATTTTACTTTTAAATTGCAATATTTGAATCTATCTACTAAATGAATATTTACTAAATGAATTTTATTTTAAATCAAAATATATTACGACGGTAATATATTTGTAAATAGATTCAAACAAAATAACTTTAACCATTTATAATTTTGATATGTTTTAAAATGCATATCATAGTGTGTGCGCAATTACGGCTTATATAACCTACTTTTTAATAAATCAAAATTATGTGAACATATACATAATCCATAATATTTAATTTATTTGGGAATGAGTTATATATATATAATATGAGCATTGTGCTCATGGTTTAAAATTAGGTGGGATTTTCGGTATATAAGCGTATTGCAGACACACTACGATAGATTGGGGTTAAACTAAGGTATGAGGGTAGGAAATAGGTGAGAAAAGGTGAAACGAAGATCTGCAAAGCAGACCTTACTGTTTCAATATGGAATTAAAAAAATCAATTTTCAGCAATAATTATAAAACAAAAACGCTATTTTCATACAGTTATACTTTATCAAATCATATGAGTAAATACTTTGCAATAACATATGTTTTCACAATTTACATAAAACTTTCAAAAATCAAAATGCAATTTATGTTTGTTATAAGCCTATGAAAGAAATCAAAAGGCAATTTACAGTTTTCTACTTTAAAAAAAAAAAAACAATAAAAAAACATATTAACCTACTTTTTATTAATGTGGGAAAATATTATAAGTTATAAAATACAAAATACAGCATATTATTTTTACAAATAATAGGGTTTTAGTTTTTTCTCACCAGAAATTTTTGATATGCTACGAGATCATCTACCTTCACTGAATAATTAGAAATTCTTTATTAACTTATTTACCAGCATCAATTCAATACATATATGACTGACTGCAGGATGTGATCATTATTATTTGTTGCTACTGGTATAGAAGAATCTAATGTGAAATATATTAATGCTATGAGCTGGGATACCTTTGACTATTAGCAGTGAATCAACTACTCAACTAGCAAAAATGAAATAATTAGTTATTCACAACAGAAGGTATTTAAAGTGCTTACAATTGCAAAAAACTCATAAGGCTATTTTGTTTTTGCTTTTTGTGAAGACACCTAAGAGTGTAATAGCATGTGTAATTTTTACTAAATTTTTATTTGGTTTAATGAAAAATGATGATGATTACTGATTTCAAAAGGCTTAATTTCCTGAACCACAATAACTTGATCAATATGAAATTGATCAGATGGAGTTTATTGTTTCAAGAATTCAGTTATGCAATTTACTACTATAAGATTTCAAGTGTAGGGTGAATATACTAAGCTGCAGTCCTGTTCAACTTAGCCAGAAATCTTCACACACTGATAATGTGTATATTATGCTCATGGCATAAAGTATAAGTCAGTCAGTAGAAAATGACTTATGGCATGTAACAAACAAACAGAAAAAAATTTTGATCATACTCAAATAATACATTAAACTTTTAACAATTCTCTCACATGAAATGTATGTTAGTAATGATATTTGACATACTGTAATACTGCACATATCACACTCTGAGACAGAAAATATAAAGAAGCTGCTGAGAGATTGGTTCTGTTGTCCAAAATATATATTAGAGCATTATCTATACTAAACCAGTGTGAAATTTGCCAAAGAACATAGCTTTGAATACACCTACACACCAGGGCTTTAAACCTGTAATTCATGGAAACCTAATAAGACTCTGACAGTGAATTTTTGTGGCCCATTTCTTCCATTTGTTAATGAAATTTTTGGTGGTAAGGTATGATATCATCTCAAATTTATAGCAGCACACCCAACATTGAAATGACTGCTGAACATATGGTTAACACTCTATTGTTTGAACACTTTAATACAGTATGAACGATAGAAAATATTATCAGAGATCATTTTATGTTAGTGGAATGGCAGACTAGAATCAAGAAAAGAAAAATTGACCATGTTTTGATCTCTATTACAAACCTTCAATTGAATCCCTGTGCGAGTGTGATGCTGAACTGGGGTAAGTATTTAGGATTTACATTAAATCCAATCATCAATATTGAGTGTGGCAAGTAATCAATCATATTAATTAAACTATCAATTAGTCCACTGGATTTCACTTTTGATCAACTACATCATAAAAAAACCCATATCCTGTTTAGATAAGGCACAATTAACAATCTTCCAAAAACAAATCAACACAAAATGAATACAAAGCTGAAATATTACATATACTAAAAATAATGGTGAATGTCAGAAAACAAAAACAACAAGAATTTTCTCATTTGGGTGATCAAGTTATAAAAATTTTAGGTGAAAGATGAATTTAAGTCAACTTTGTGAGTCATGTAGAAAGCATAATAAATTTGAGAATATGTCTGAGGGTTCATATAAAATAGTCTAACAATATGAGAAAAATATTGATGGTGGAAAAGCAAGGGAAAGAGAAGTCATTTAACACTCAGTTATTAAGACCCTTTCATATAGTAAATTTAACTGTCACTAATAATTAATGATATGTGAGGATGATGATGTGAATATATATATATAAAAGACATTTTTCGGGTTCATCCGTGTTGAAATATTTTAAATATATATATATATTAAGCATTAAATCACCTCACATGGTTAAGAAATCCAGTACCCCCCTATATCATTTTGAGCTGGCTATTATAAAATACGAACTCTAATGTATTTATATATTAGTTCACAGAGGGTGGTACTGGATTTCTTAACCATGGGGGTGATTTAATGTTTAATATTTGTATATTTCTTTCAGTATAGCGTTATGAACTGCGATTATTATATATATATAATTTTCATGGGCTAGTTTAAAATGTATAAAAATTGTTTAAATTGGTGTAATGGATTAAATGGATAGTAATTTGAAGGAGATTAAATTTATAACACTTAATAAACAAATAAACAATTTCTATTCTAAAGTTCCAGTTATTTTTGGGTTCTCCTTTATATGTACTTTGTTTTGTTTTCTCAAATATTGATTCAAAATCATTATATTTATAATAAATAAGTATTTATACATTATAAGGACCAATTTCTGAAATTTTAATACATCTATATTTTCAAATAAAATAATTTCTTTTTTTAAAATATCTAAATGTATTTTATCATGTAAAAAAGTCTTTCCCTATTCCATTTATAAAATGAAATTAGTTAATTAAAATAAAATGAATTCTATATAATTTAGTTTAAGAAAAGACAGCTAAATATTATAAAATTATAATTATTTTATCTTTTAATTTACATATTAGCTCTTCTGATCTTGTTGGCTGCAATGTGGAAATAATGAGTTCGAACTAGGTTGACTCTAGCCAACATAATAATTAGTTAAAAATAACTCTTGGTTTTTACTTTATTTTATTCAGAATCTCTCCTTCATAATTTGTTATACAATGTAGTTGTCCTAAGCTTTATTATATATTTATTTGACTTCAGTTAAAATCTGGATGGAATGATATATATTTTATTTCAAAATATTTATTTATTAGCTTAATTAAAATAATTTCTTACCTGAAAGAGCTTTACTTTGCGTAATGTTTGAAAATGTACATTGATAGCTATATCAGCTTTCATTTTTTCTGGCAATGTATCCAAAAATACATTTTCATCTGCAAAAAATAAAATCAATAAAAAATTACATTATATCATAAACCTAATATATGATTAAAAATTAATTGAACTTAATACAATATAATTCATATTTCATTATTACTATTATGTAAAAAATTCATTGGTAAACAAAGTAATTTATTTTAGTATTATAGAAATTAAACTAGCCACAGTAGAGTAATATTTTTATGCCAAATTTACATACACATTATTAATTGCTTTTTGTTTAATTATCAATAGTTCTTTAAAAAAACCAAGATCAAGACAACTTTACTTTTAATTCTAAGTATTTTAAAAATAATGTTACATCACATGATCACCATTTCTTATTGGCTTAAAAACAATCCTGCCTAATGGGATAGTGGTGGTTATGGTTATTAAAGAACCACAGACAACAAAATGTATAGGTACTGAACTGAGTTCAGTCCTATATGATTATAAGCTCATGAGCTTGGATTGAAAATGTTATTGTGTTTTCAATTTAAGACTCATAGTTTTGTAGTTAAGTAGAGATAAAAGGTGGCTGCTGGAGGGTTGCATTAGATCCTATGATCTAGATGCAGTGGTCTCAGATCCAAGGCTCCTCACTGATGAAGGTCACAAGCCAGAAACTAGTCTAGAAATATTGTATGAGTAGGAACTAAATGGGGATTTTATGCACAAGCCTTCTGGCATCTATTGATTACTCTGGCTTGCACTAAGTGGCAATACTGTAGGGAGAGTTTTGACTTTTTAAAAATAATGTTACAAATTTATTTACAATTATAGAAAAAAACAAAGCTATTTATAGCTAATTAAAAGAAAAATAAAAAGAAATCGTTTTTAAAATCCCCCAATTGTACTTACATATTTTTCATATTAAAATTTCCCCCAAAATGAGATACTTTATAAATCTTTTTATGTGAAAGCATAGTCTAAAGGTTAGATGAGAATTTTTTAAAATAAAGCAAAATAACGTTGAATAAAGTTTTGAATATTCAATAAAATATTATATAAATCATTTTAATATGGAAATATATATAGTAGGGCAAACAATATTATAAAAGGTCAGATTGTTTTGTGCGCTTGATTTTTTAGACAAAAACAAAATAAACTCATTTTTGACAGTAAGTGAAAAAGTAATGAATATGTTAGTGGACATTTTTAATAATTTAAATATTACAAGTTCAACCTGTTTTTACAACATTTATATCAAAGCCAAAGATCTTAAGAGTTATAAGTTTGGATATGTAGGAAAGTTTGTGATACTTTGTTAAAACCAATGTATCAATCATGTGAATATTTTAACTATACTAACATTACCAATGATAAAAACGATTATATACAAACTATTATTATTTCTGTTAGCATAAACTTATCTGTATAACACCAGAAACACAGTAATCAAAATTAAGTATTTAAATCTTTAATACACTATTTAAAAGAATTAGCATAATATTTTTTATAAAATTGATAACATTATAAATTTGAGTAATTAGTGAATATTAGATGATGGCATCAACAAAATTCAGAGAAGTTTTTTTTTTCTCTTGCTTCATCAGTGAGAGGCATTGATTTTGCAAATGTATTATTTGTACTAATTCAAATTTTGATTGTTAACTTACAATCAAAATTTGAATTAGTACCAATAATACATTTAATTATTTTACCACACATTCATCTTATATAAGCTTATGTAATCAATAATGAATGAATATTAGTTTTGAAAAATCCAAAAATTTCTAGAATTAAGATTATATCTGGAGTCAGTAAACTAAGTAATTTCTACTTTGAAATCATATGTATGTATTTTGGATAAGCAAACTATTTTACTGATAAAGGCCAATAGTTGGAAACAAGTTTTAGATTTGGTTGTCACTATTTTAAAGCATCTATTGATTACTCAAGTTAAAATAAGAGATCATTTAATATTGTGTTGTTAATTGTTAAAAGTTATTTAAATAGTTAATTTATTTTTTTCAAAATTGAATTATTTTTGAACATATATAAAAAAAAATCTAAGAAATTTGCAGAAGAAAATGATAAAATATGATTACTAAATGTTTATGTACTACAGTTGAAGATTTTTGTTTTGTATTCCATTTATTACAGATTTGAATTTTATATTACTTTTGTGAATGGTTTCTAATATATATATATATTATAAAACACTTAGAACGACACATTTTAGATGGGAATGATTATGACTAAAATATTTTTATTATTGATATATAAACAGATAAATGCATACTTTTGACTTATTGCTATTTGTAATCATTGCTATTCAGCTAAATTTTTTATGTATATTAAATAAAAGATATTTAAAAAAGGAAAGTATTGACAACCTAGACACATTATTTATTTTTTATTGCAATTTAAAATAAATAAAAAATCCACAAGGAAGTTTTTTAATGCAAAATATATAACTTTACTGAAAGCATTCCTTGACAAACGACCATTTTTTAGTAATAATTTTTAAATATTTTTATTGATCAAGATTTTATATATATATATCAGATTTATAGTTTAACTATAAATTATTTAAACTGTTTATTTTTTAAAATACTGTTTAAAAGTTTATTTCACATCTCTTTTCTAAAAATCTATTAAGAGATAAAAAATGAAAAACTGAACATACAAAACATTTAGACATTTCAAATATTTCATCAGCTGTATTGCATTAGAATATAAATTGTCACATGATCACCATTCCTTATGCTTGCTTATAACTGTTATTAAAACAGGCAAAACTCTCTATACGTATTGCCACTCAGTGCAAGCCAGAGTAATCAATGGATGCCAGAATGCTTGTGCACAAAATTCTCATCTAGGGTCTACTTATTCAATATCCCCAAACTAGTTTCTGACTTGTGGTCTTCATCAGTGAAGAGCCTTGGATCTGAGAGCACTGCTCTTAGATCTTAGGATCTAATGCAACCCTCCAGCAGCCAACTTTTATCTCTACTTAACTACAAAACTAAGAGTCTTAAATTGAAAACACTATAATATTTTCCAATTCAAGTTCATTAGCTGGAGCGTTGTAGTAGATCCTAAGATCTAGGAGCAGTGCTCTCAGATCCAAGGCCCTTCACTGATGAAGGCCACAAGCCAGGAATTATCCTGGGGATATTGGATGAGTATATTCTAGATGGGGATTTTATGCACAAACCTTCTGGCATCCATTGATTACTCTGGCTTGCACTGAGTGGCAATACGTATAGAGAGTTTTGCCTGTTTTAATATAAATTGTATTTAAATTAAAAAAAAACAAAAAAACAATTTTATCATTAAAATGAAAAAATTTGAAATGGAATTACTGTTTAATAATAGTTTACAGTAATTTATTTGATCTCCAAGCAATGATTTATTTTGTGTTTCTGCACTAGAACTTAATGTGAATAATTGGTTTTACGGAAAGTCAAAACAAAGACAGTAGATTGTATTGTGTATATTAATTATGAGTTTAAGAAAATTGTGCTTCATCTGAATAATAGTCTTAATGCCTATATAAATAATATATAATTTTCAAAGAATTAAAAATATTAAAATCAAGTCTGTGTCCAGTTGTTTTTTTATAAATTTTTACTTTTCGGAAGACTATTTTAAAAATAAAATTTTAAATAATTCATTTGAAAGTTCAATGTTTTTCCATTAATAATTTCCAAAATAAAAATTAAAAAAAATCATATAAAAAATTAACATTGCAATTACATAAATGTTTATTTTTGTTATTTCTTTAAAATAATTTCAATTAGCTATATATTAATTTCAGGATTTTATTCAGGTTATATTTTACAAATAAATAAGTTGAAAAAAGTTCTAAAACAAATCAGATATTTTAATCAATGTAAAACATTTAAAAATTGCATCCACGTATGGCTGATTTAAAAAAAAACCTTTTTTCATATTTCCATTATATGAAAAATAAAGAAAAAATATTATTTTATTGATTACTCAAAAAGTTATTACTGAAATATATTCTCTTATTAAATTACATAACTGTTTACAGAGATGTATTTATTTATTTTTATGTTATATATTTCTAATAATTATATGATTAAAATTATTTATGCGCAAATTTTTTATATTCTTTTGATAACTGAAACACACAAGCTTATTATATATCTGTGTCTATATATGTAATATATAGGGTATATGAGCACAGACTTTCACACCACCCACTACTCTCCACACTATCTCATAACACTGATGCACTTGAACACATATATGTTAAAAAGATAAATAATCACCAACATACATATTTCATGCTAAACCAGCAATCATCAGTTGGTTCAGATTACCATCTCTACACATATATGCTATAAGTGCTCAGATATATATTAAGATAGCCAATCCTCATACTTTAATGGATAGACTTCAATCTACTCCACACTCCAACTCTTCAACTGTCCATCCAATTGAAAATCTGATGATGGAATGCTCAAAGGCCACCCTGAGGCCAAGATTTTTGTCACACCAATGTTGACCTAAGGTCAATCTGACCCCTCATGTACACATTCTTTTGGTAAAACAATACTAATCAAGTAATGGTTGTGAAATTATGCCACATTTGTTTAATTGTAAGTTGATTTTTTCTTGGTTATATAACATTTACTTTAAATTTAAAATTTCTTCATCAGAACATCTTTCTTCTCATAAAATTATATAGTCTATTATTGAAAAAACAATGAGTATCAAAGGATAAAAATACTGTTTAGTTAATAAAATATTTATTAATATTGTAGAGTTATAATTATTTATTAAGCACACAAAAAGTATATGTAAATACTCTTAAGACAAGCTATAACTTGTTTCAAATGCATCTTGAAATTTATAATAATGAAGCAATATCTTTATTTTGCCAATAGAGGGACCTCTCAAATCATGACTCAAGGTAGTGATTTTTATAAAGATAAGAGTGGTCATCTTGTCTTTAACCTAACTTTCCACTTATATAGGCCAATCTGAAGCATCTTGATTTGGGAGCATGAAGCTGTTGTTCTCTCCATTGTTTAAGTCTATTCTTTACTTTACAAATTAACATTCACAGTTTTAAAAGTTTAAACTACAAATATATAAAAAAAACTGCAATAGAATGAAAATATGGAACAGTATTAATGTTTTAGAATGAAGAATGTAAGATTAAGAGAAATAATCATTTGGCTTTTAATTTTCTGAAGATAATATTTTTTATTTTCTTTCTTAATTTTTTTTAATGGAACCTTACATAAAGAAAGTCAATTGTCATGTAATAACTTTAGAAAAACAAATAGTCATTTGTGATACTTTAATCAATTTCCCTTTCTGCAGTAGAACGCAACCTCTTTGTTTACTATATAAGTTTCATTAAGTTACAAATCAGGGATTACATTTAGAATAAAAAGATAACAAAGTAAGTTCAGATAAACTATGATTCCAATTATAATAATTATATTTGTAAAGCCATACTCATTACATAAAGTATTATATATTAAGGCTATAACCTTGAGACTATGCACCTGAAAAACCGACAGTGGGGATTTCTGCAAATCTTCTCTTTTAAATAAATCTTATGTTAAAGATTTGACGAAGTCCCTACCGTTGTTTTTTCAGGTGCATAGTCTTAAGATTTTTATTATAATAAAAATATGGACTTAAGAAGAAAAAAAAGAAAGAAATGGTAAATATAATAAAACAATAATAGATTGAAGCATTTTTCAACAAAATATAAAAATATTCGATAATAAGCTAAATTTGTACTTTAAATAATATATTTTTTTGTGAGAAAAAAATATGTCATGAAATAAATAATAGTGGTAGAAAACAATTCTGCACATATGAAAAATATAATGCCAAAATGGCAACAAAATTCAAAATAAACTAAGTGCTAGTAAAATAGAAAAGTATTGAAGCATCAATATCACAACTCTTATCTTTAGGATACTGTTAAGCATTTTGGAAATGACATAGTAGAATAATATAAATTAATTTATGTTTATGCTATTAAAATTTATTTCCATATTCAGCATTCAGATTTAAAAAAAAGTTTTTTAATTGACTGATGTAAAAGACAAAATGGCTTAATATATAAAGTTTTAGTATCATTACATAAGCAATGAAATGGATTAAATGTAAAAAAAAAGTAATTTATATTAAAGGAAAACAGAAGATAAAAATAAACTTTAAAGGATTTCAAAAGTACTACAGATAATGATAATAAATGGAAAAAAAAACTCACTATGTTTAGAACCAAAAGATCATCATAAGAATAATTATTATACAACCAAGGTCTACTAATTCAAATTTAAATAGTAAAAAAATCCCCAGTACACAGAGAAAAAACTCAAAGAAAAATATTAATTAAAAATACATTTTCATTGATTTAGGTTGATTATGAAATAATGATAAGAATGGTTGTAAAAGTATAAAAATAATTTTAGAGTAACATATTTTAAAAACAAAATTTCAAAGATGATGAAAACTTTTGATAAATGAAAAAGAATGAGAGATAATAGAGTTGTCTTTTGAAAGCCGGTCATGGCTGCTTGACAGTGTTGTTTATGTATTAAAACAATAAAATATAATGTCATCGGGTTGTAATTTTTTAAATACGACTTTTTTGATCCCTTTAATTTTTTTATTCCATCTTTAATGTTTCATTTTTAGGATTTTTTTTTCTATTCCGTCTTTAAGATTTCATGTTTAAGGGTTTTTTTTTTGGTTATATGGTGATTTTTTTTTTTTTTTTTGGGCTTTAATTTTTATTTTTAAAATCAATTGTTATTATCTTTTTAAAAAAATAAAAACAAACAAAAAATAACTTTCATCTCTATCTTTTGTCTCAGTGAAGACAAAGTATTTCTCAACCCACTTCCCCCCCCCACCCAAAAAAAAATTAAAATAAGATCAAAAATTTTGACTTTTTGAACTTTTGTTTTCTTTTTTTGTTTTAAAAATATGGACACATTTTTTTTGCCTATAAGGTGATATTTTTTTAGGCTTTATTTGTATACCACTGATATGTTAGAACTTTTAATTTTTAAAGCAAATTATTATTACCCTTTTTAAAAAAGAAAAACTAACCAAAAATAACTTTCATCTTTATTTTTTGTCTCAGTGAAGACAAACTATTTCTCAACCCACTTCCCCCCCCCCAAAAAAAAAAATTAACACTTCATCAAAACTTTTGACTTTTTCAACTTACCGTTTCTGTTTTTTTTTTTTTTTTTTTGCCTATGAGGTTATATTTCTTTTGGCTTTATTTGTATACTACTGATATACTAAAACTTTTAATTTTTAAAAGCAATTTTGGTTATGACCTTTTTTAAAAATAAAAACAAACTAAAAATAACTTTCGTCTCTATCTTTTGTCTCAGTGAAGACAAAGTATTTCTCAACACACACCCCACAAAAACATTAAAATAGGATCAAAACTTTCAACTTTTATTGTTTTTTTAAATTTTATTTAAAGATGGTGACTATATGCCAATTTTTTTCTTTTTGTTTGCCTTTATTTCTATTATGCGATGTCTATTTTGCCATTTTTTAAAAATAAAATTTCCTATTAATTACATTTTTAGATCCTTTCAATAGACAACCACAAAAAATTATAATGACATCAAAACTCAGACTTTTACACCTTTTGTTTTCTTTTTTCAGATTGAAAACATGGCCACTTCTTTTTTGGCTATACAGTGATTTGTATTACATGATTTCTATTTTGCCCTTACTATTACAGAAAATTTTTAGATTTTTTTATTTTTTTTCTACTACCTCTTTTTTATTTTTAAGAATCCAATACCTTCAGTTGCAGGAGCCTGACTGACATTGGAAAGTGACTCAATGCGTGCACCATTTTATTTGTCTCTTATAATTTATCGCAAAAGCATGAGTTTTCATGTGAGCTTGGCCAAAGCATGTTGGGCCCTATCCTTTCCCAATATTTTTCAAGTTTCAAGTTGATGATGTGACGATTTTTAGTGACTCAGACTATGATTTAAGTAGAAATGAAATTACTCTGCTATGGAGATATCAAAACATGTGGCTACTTGAAATCCAAACACCGTAAGATGATATGATAGCTAATACTCAATTGTGCAAATTTGCATAAACTATCATGAAACATACTAGTGTGCAATGCCATATAGTGGCATAAATGGGTAATACAACAAAAGTATTGTATTATTCATAATTACAGTGGTGGAAGTGGCATTTTTATATGTTTTTATACAGAAATAACACCATCAAGCAACCACGACCAGCTATCAAAAGACAAACGATAATAATAAAATGACTATATTTATAACTATTCAAAATGGAGTTAAATAAACATATAGTCAAAAGTTAAGCCAATCATTTTTTTTAAAAAATGCTAAAGTTTTACCATCTTTGAAAAAAATGAATTAAAATAATTTTAAATTTACAACAGATTTTTACAAAAGATTAATGAAAATGATTTGTGTTTGAAAGAAAGAATAATTTATAGAAGATGTTTTTGACTTTGTTAAATGTTTAAATGTCAATTTGTTAAAAAGTAAATTTTTGAAAGAATTCTAATTACTAAAAACGTGTAAATTGAGACTAATGAATTAACTGATATAAACAAAGTAGCCATTCAAATGAGTTTGAATATTTTAAATTCAGATAACCCTTCTGCATTTCACCATAATTAATTGTTGTTCCAGATGAGACTTTTGGCAAGGTTTCAACTTTTTATTTAGTATTAAATTAATAAAGTTAACTAGATTTGCTAATAATATATATTTGAAAACAAAAATAAAATAAAAATGCAAATGTGAACATTACATATATTGAAAAATGAGATTGTAATAATAATAACAATAAACACTTTCATCATTGAATGGTTGGTGGAACAAAGTCACTCTTACAAAATAAACAAATTATTTTTAAATTGAAATTTATTTTTAAAATGTGGATAAAAATATTTATTCCTGATAAATATATTAAACTCTGCTTTAAAACATTAAAACTGATTTTTAATTTTTAAAATATTTTAATTTATTCCAATACAGTGTCTGCAATGATGTACTAGCTATAATTGTCAACAGAAGGTTGCTCTTGAAAACATTTTATTATATATATATATATTGTACCAAAGTACATTGGTATTAAATTAATTGTATGAGTCACATGTTTTAAAAATATAAAAATGTAATATTAAGAGAATAAAATGTAAAGACTAAAGAACATTGTGGGGGGGGGGGAGCGGGAATTTTGTATTAAATAAAATAAACTGTAAATGCTGTTTAAAATAATAAGCTGTTTAAAATAAAATATTTTTTTTTGTTTAAAAGAAGAAAAAAGACTTGTAATAAATAAATGATTTAATATTCTTTAAATGAATTTTTAATAAAATAATAAAGAAATTTCATTTGATCTTATAATAAATAAATAAATATATGTGCGTATGTGTATGTAATTTTTTAATAAAAGTAGATTATTCAGTGTCATTAGATAGCCTTGCAAAGAATAGCAAGAACTGTCTATGATATTTCACAAGAGAATATAGAATTTAACAAAAACCTAATCAACAAAACTTTTTGCTAAAGATAAAGTAATCAAAATCAAAAGCTGGGAACCATATATTTAAGTTTTAATATATATTCATCAGGTAAAGACAATACTCTTTGTCATTGATTCTGTTTAACAGTGCCATAAAAATATTTATTAAATTAAACAATTAATGTTAAAAAGTAGGATTTCTATATTGGCTTACGTTAATGTTTTAATAACATTCTGCTTTTAATTATCTTCTTAGTAGAAACTCCCTTAAGGAAGATAATATTTTATGATTATTTATAAATTAAAACCCGAAATGCATTTACAGATTCACTTTGACAAATTTGAAGGAATAAATAAATTTAAATATTTGAAAAGTTTATATAACACAAAAAATTTAGTGAAACTAAAACTAATAGTAGAATTCATTTATCCAGTAGAACTTATTATATCTTTTTAAAAGTTAATAAAGTAAAATAATTTCCAGGTGGGATACAAACTTATAAATTTTAATACAATCTTTACTATGCCTGCAAGTGAGATTTTGCCAGTGTTTAGAAGTGATGAGCATAAATTAAGTTTACTTAAAACTAGCCGTATCCGGACACTCATTACTGTGGCTCAGTATGGTGAAATGGAAAAGAAAGAAAAGAGAAAGTGCATGTTTCTAATATGCTTAATTTCACAATGCTTGTGGGTATATAACATTTTTTGTTGTTCCATTGTCTGTGCAGATATAGAGATTGTCCAGTTTTCCAACTCTAGAACATTCAGCATATAATTATCCACGTGAGAAGCAATCCGTGTCTAGATCTAAACCGCACAGTTTTAAAGATTGGCCCTGACTGTCTGTGTAGATATAGAGATTGTCTGGTTTGCCAATTCTAGAACATGCAATATATAATTGTCCATGTGAGAAGCAATCTGTGTCTAGATCTAAACCGCACAATTCTAAAGATTGGCCCTGACTGTCTGTGCAGATATAGAGATTGTCTGGTTTGTCGACTCTAGAACATCCAACATATAATTGTCCATTTGAGAAGCAATCCATAAGCAAATGCCAATAGAATTGGAATTGCAATCCATCACAAGAAAATTTATATCAAAATGAAATAAATCGAAATTTATGAAAATTCAATTTAACAATGCAATCGGGAACATTGAAATGGAATCGTAAAATATTTTGTATAGCGTGTGTTGCTTTTACACCCAACATGTAGCACTGTTTTTAAAAAAGCATATTTTTACCTGTCACTAGTATATAATAGTAGGCATATAAATAGTAGGTATATAAAGACCCACGTGTATTCGAATGCGATGTTGCGTCATAATTTCAAAGCAATCGGTGATGAACTTTCGGAGATCTAAGATTTTGAACAAACAAACATTCACATTTTTATTTATATTGATAACAATATTATACAACATTTTTGATGCAGTAAAAATCCTTCTGATGAAAGTGGTTTTTTAAAAAAAAACATTGAAATTTATATATAGAAACCATATACTGTGGCCAATGATTGCAATAAATATAACTGTGAATTAATAAAAAAAAGTCAACAAAAAATGTCAAAATATAACATTAATATTTTGGTATTGAAGAAAAAGACTCAACAAATACAATATTATGAAGTAAATAGATAAGAATGTAAGCAATAATTGCATAAATATACAATATGTAGGCAAATGGGTATATAGATAGGTGGGTGATAGATAGATAGGGTAGATAGAAAGACAAGCAGAAAACCGGAAAGACAATCAGGTTGATAGCAAGAAGCCTGGTAATCATGTAGGTGGGAAAACAAATAGAGAGGTAGGCTGAATAGCAAATAGACATGTAGTCAGGTGGTAAAAAGCTAGACAAGCAAGTAAATGGGAATTGGTAAACCAATAGATACGTTAGTAGCTGGGTAGTTAGATAGACGGATAAATAGATACATAAATTTCTAATCAATTTTTGGAGAGATTCCATGTTTAATAAATTTTAATTACCATATTTTTACAAATGAGTAAGATTTATTTTATATAAATGTATACGTATCTTTGAGCAGTATGTAAAAATAAATCAGATAAGAGGTAATAGTTTATATATTTTTATATATTTAGCAGGTAATAGTTATTTTAAAATGTTTGTTGTCTGCAGATTTTTAATTTCATCAGTGAATAAAAAATAAAACATACAAACACATGAAAACATAATAGTGATAAATAAAGCTTCAAAATAAAAATATTTATAGATTATAATTCGTTTGTTTGATTAAAAATATTTCTTTCTAACATTGAATAATAACCTATTGATCAACTCACCGTAGCTTAAAGTATTAATAATCACCTCTTTGTACAGGAAACTTTCTCATCGTCAATAATAGTCTAACAATAGATTTTAATATTTAAAATATAAATAATAATAGCAAAAAACATAGAATTATATAACAATATGATTTGATTAAAAAAAATAAAATTTTTATACGTACATAGAAAATAAAAATAGGCTATGGTTAATCTTATAAAATTTTCTACTATTATTGACTTTCCAATATTTGATTTTGTCTTTCTGCTCCATTACTAATTATATATATATATTATCTTTAAATCATTCTTTATCCCATCATAAATCGCAATTTTGATATCCTATTTGTCTTCTACCTATAAGAAATTCTTCCAAAAATCATCCTCATTTTTCTTCTAGTGATCGCGTAATTATAATTATTATAAAATATGCATTTGTCAACATGCATTAATTATAAGATTATGTATGCGTAATTATTTTAAAATACTTATTTTAATTTTTTTAAGCTCTAGTTAATAATTAATGTCAATATTACTTTTTAAAAAATAAAAACCAACAAGCAAGTGTGAACTCAGGAAAAACAAACAAACAATGAAAAATACGTAATACATAAAAATTAAATCTTTTTAGGTATACCTATATACCTAAGTTAATTATACATTTATATAACTATCATTAAAATATGTAATACATATTATTTAAATAATTAGACGACATTATCTCTGCTTAGTATATTTTTTTGAGAGTAACTTTCTTCATTGCCTTCCAGAGATATGGATTATAAGCTTAAGTAAATACTAGATAAAAATGATATATAAGTACTATTATATTTACATCAAATTGGTGTTTTGTGAAATATGATTTTTGCTAATAAGGAGATGACTTTATAAATCTAAATAATATGCACTTCTTATCTAGAGTCTCCCCCACCCCTTAAACCTACAATTTAAAAATACCGTAATATTTTAAATCCAAGCTATAGTTATATAAATCTGATACCAGGCCAAAAATTATATATTTTTATGCTTTCATATGTTTGATATCTCAAGCATCTTTGGGTTTTTATGATACTACATTATAAACAATGACACATTACATGACTAATTATACTACATGCAGAAATTGCTGTTAGAAAAAAAGTTCTCTTTAGAATATTTCAGAAACATCCAGGTAATCAAGAATAATTAATAGATACTGCTAACATGTTCAAATATAATTTACGTCTTTTATTTTGTAGATTATAAACTTTGACAATAAAAAGGGTGGAATCAATGCTTGTGAACCTATTTGGCCTAATATACTTGTCATTAATAAGCTATAGTTTACTATTTAATTTGAAACAAACCAGTCGAAAGGTAAAAAAAAAATGTCGATGTGTCTTTTGTGAATGATAATTGCATTAGATACAAGAGGTTCAAATTTATTACTCTCAAGATCTTCACTGATAAAAGGCATAACTAACAATTGTTTTAAGTTAATAAATAGGATTACATTGGATATGAATTTAAAGCATCACCATTTAGTATCTATTTTTTCCTCAAACTTTATATAGGTAACTCTTACTGCTTTTTGTAGCCAAAAAGGTCAAAGGTGCCTACAATTATTACAAAAATTGATATTAAAATATTTATGCTCTTGTCTAGTACTAGATGGATATAATTATACAAATAAATTGTTTTGAATTCGAATTTTAATGCATTTTTGAACATCAGACAATTAGATTAATAGTAAAAAATATGCTAATGATTATTCTGGGAAGTAATACAGTAAATCGAAGAAATCTATATGCATTATATTGAAATTTTTTATTAATGAAAACCACAGAATTATTCTGGAGTAGAGCGAAATACTCCCAATACAACACTTGATAAGGCAAATAACTATTTTTCAAAAAAATGTAAAAACTCAATTATATGTGATACAATCATAAAATATATTTATAATTATTATACATTTGTATTTCTTTCAAATACTGAGATTAAATATTAACAATCCGTAACATTATATATATTGCTAATGAGAAATCTTGACAATCGAGCTTTTAGAATGCATCTCGAATCCTCAATAAATGAGGATATCAAGCTGAAATTCTTCAATGAACTGTGTGTCTTTACGAGCCAGGTGTCATTTTAGATTGGACTTTTAAGATCTTTCTGCTAACGCCATTTGATTAATGCAGGAGAGTAAAAGTAGAAAATGCTTTTTTAAGGTTATTCATGATTGAAACAGGTATTAGAGAAACTCGTCAACTATAAATAAAATTCCGCTAATAAAACTTTAATTGTTATTGAACAGTTTGATGGCAAATTAAAAAAAAAAGAAATGCTCTGGAGTTTTAATTTAATTAGTGGTTTATTTCTGTATTTTTTAATTTTTGAGAAAAATTCTTATTTTATAAATCTTTAATTATTTATATATAATTTGCTTTTTGAATTTAATAATATTGTTTTTCGTATTATTTCTCAAGAAAGCCGAAAAATATTTATCGAATTTGGGTAAGATTTTACTTGTGTGTAAATATATATAGGAGACGAATTGAAACAAAAAATAAATATTTAAAGTATTATTTCCTTTGTCACTTTATGTCGACAAAATCGAATTAGTAATTCAATTGTAGAATATATATAATTCGCCAGAAAATAATTACGGTGCATCAACATTTGGAACACTGGGCTGTTACCGGTATATTTACCGTAGGAAAATAATTTTAAAATATTTTTTTTTTTTGTTACAAAAGAAGTCACAATGAATAGAAAATGCTTTGTAGATACATTAGAATCTCCGTGTTGAAATAATAATTTTATTATCAAAATTTCATCTCTAACATATTCTGTAAAACATAGCAGTTTTTCTTCAGCAGCAATTGCTCTAATGATAAGTTTCTCCACTGTTTGAACCCACCAGTTTTACAATTAACAATCAAATCTATTTACCAAAATACATCATTTTTAAAAATTAGATGGCGAACCTGGGTCAGCTGCTTGGAAGGCAGACATGCTAATCACTCAGCCACCAATTGTTAATGTATAATACACGTAATTCTGTTGCACAATTACGACACCCTTAGTAAAGACAATGTAAGTCAAAAAATTTCTTTATAATAATTCTATTATTGTGTGATTTCCTTTTACATCAATATATTTAATTTTTCCAGTTAAAAATTGTTTTTTTTTTTCATTTTACTTTTCATTCTTTCAAACGGGATGGCCACTGCCCTGGCAGAAAAAAAACATGCAGACTCCTAAACTACATAAACTACAACTTTAAAAAGCACCCAAAGTTTATCCAAATCGAATTTCAAACAAAACTTGATAAAAACATCATCACCAAAGAATCACATACAACTGAAAAAACTAAAATTACTCATTTACAAAGGACAAAAATCAGCCTGTTGCATCTGAGCATAACTCAGAAACCTCCTCATTCATCCCTGAAACATCAAAAGACTTAACATATAGCAATCCCTTTAAATTAATGTCACATATGAATCCTCCTATTAATCCATTAGGGCAAACAAGCCTCTTAACATTGCTCTTTACCAAAGATTCTTTTTCACCTGGACTACACACCTTTTCCATATCCCCTTCCCATTTCATATGTATCCCCTTCCCTCTCACAATTTTGTACTTGAATTTTATTTTACCAGATAGTCATCTCTTTGTAAGCCTTTTAACTGTTGTGTATTTTGTCTTTTTTATGAATAAAAGCTTTTATCACTGGGGGAAAAAATGACACTCATTTTTTGGCTGATTCTTTGTAAGCAATACAAAAAATTTCAGGCAAAAATTCTATTGTCTGACAACAAGTCAAACATAACTAGTGGATTAAAAGTGCTTAGCAAATATAATCATTTCCTGATCATGTGTATTTCAAAGAGTCACCTTTGGTGCTCAGAATTAACTATTTAATTATTTTTAAATTATATTTTAAACAAATAAATTATTTTGATCACCATTTAAAAAATGATATAAAAATGTATATAAAACTTCTTTAAGTACTATATATATATAATGATAAATAATATTTTAATATTGAATAAATATAATGTCTTTGGAAATTTACCAAGGCTATTTTAAATAATTGTAGAACTGCCCTCTAGCTGCCATGTTTTGTAACTTTTTACAGTAAGAAAATGGATCACTTCTTACCACATTTTAGTTCTTTTTATTTAGTGTTAGCCAGAGAGCAAACTTAAACCAACCTACATATTTTAATGTAAATTGATTTCTAAATAATTGTTACATTTTCATTTACCATTGTCAAAATTCCTCCATTCACAACTTTAATGGCATCCACTTCAGATAAATACTTGAAACTAGAGATTATCTTTAGCACATAAATATACACTTTAAACATCAGTTAAAGATTAATATATCTGATTTTTTATTTATTTTACACACAAGGAGTTATTAACATTTCTCTTTCCCATGTGTAATATCTTATAGATATGACCTGGGCCAACTGATGAGCACTGGTTCAGCATAAAGTGAATCTTGTGGGTTATTTACCTTTTATTATATCTTTATTTAAATAAATTTAAAAAGAATGGAAAGGTATGAAGGTGTTTATTATATATATACAATATTACACATGGGAAAGAGAAAGCTTAATAACTCCATGTGTGTAAAATAAATAAAAAATCAGATATATTAATCTTTAACTGAGGTTTAAAGTTTATATCTGTGCTAGAGATAATCTCTAGTTTCAAAAATGATTAGTAATAATCATTAGAGTATTTATCTGAAATGGATGGCATCAAAGTTGTGAGTGGAGGGAGTTTGACAATGATAAATGAAAATGTAACAATTTACTCTAGATAAATACTTTTCATATAATATATATATATATATATATATATATATATATATATATATATATATATATATATATATATATATATATATATATATTTGTACCAGATCATTCTCCCTGCAGATTTCCTAATCCTAATCTTGCACTGAGCATGAAGTGACCAAGATTCAACAGGTAAAGAAATGGATATCAATCTAGCCGATTGTCTGTACTCATGTATATTGGTACTTCCAGCTAAATTGATAGAAAGAGTGGATTGACAGGACTCTTCCAGTTAAAAACACCCTTTAGTTGATATCTTATTTGAATGCCTGAATATTTAGAACAATGGCAAGTACACACCTTTGAAAAATCTATTTACAAAATAGACTTTTGCGCACCACTTCTAAAAAAGAATAAAAAAAAAAGAATTTTTCACCCTCATAGAAGGATGTGCAATACCATATGTTCAGCGGAGCATAAGAATAAGATTTAACACCCCAGTAGAGTGATATCCCTTTGTGTCTAGCTCAGTCACTCTACAATCTAGGGTCTTCAAATGGGTAAGTTAAATGATTATTACCGGTACGTGGTTGATAAGGAAAGAATACATTTTGACCAATATAAATAATAATATGAAAATGAAACAAGTTTAATATTATGATTAAATATTTATTTAATCCCAAATACCCACCACTGTTTCATACTAATGATGATATAATAACAAAATACTAAATAATTAATTATCCCAAACCATATATATTCGAGGAGTTGAAATAGATAAAATACAATTTTAAATAAGAAAAATAATAAATCCCTAAACCTATTTACAATGTTTATAAGTAATGGAAGTGGTCTGAGCTCCTTTTACTCAATAGAAATAAATTTTACTTTGTGTGATTTGATATACAGATATGAGATTTTCGGTCATACAGGCATGCACTTTTACTCAGTGCTTTAAAACCCTTTTATTGATAGCAATAATAATAATAATAATAATAATAATAATAATAATAATAATAATAATAATAATAATAATAATAATAATAATAATAATAATAATAATAATAATAATAATAATAATAATAATAATAATAATAATAAAAACTATGCATACGTATATTTGCATTATGAGATATTTCAATAATTTCGTATTTTTCAACAAGTCAACAAGGTTGCATTGGCTCAGATACTATATCATACTCACCATAAGGTACTATATCTATTTTCCTCTTGCTATAGATAAATTCCTGTACATGTATATACGCGCAGCACAATTATACACTTACTATTACTTTAAATATAAAGTTATTAGAGTACTTGCTTACAGGGAATCTATAATAGATCAATCCTTTCTTGCGTGCATCATAAGGTGCAGCAGTGACAAAAAAAATAACTTAAAAAGGATATATGGTTAAATACATTTTTAGATATTCAGCATGAGATATCGTATTTACCGAATATTATAAGCATATGTACACATATACATACATACATGTATATCCATATATGACGAATTCCAGGAGTAACAACAAGAGGAAAATGAATAGCAACAACAACAAAAAAAAAGAATCTCATTGCAATCTTTGTTCAAAATACTAGAATTTGAAATAGAAAAATTGACTCAAAGGATTTAAGTAAAAGCTTTATCATTTATGCCCGTAATAACCGCAAATTTATATACATATGTGAGAGACACTCTCTCTTTTTTAAATGATTAATAATAATAACAAAAAATAATATATCTAATCGGAAATATCAAAGTTAATTATTTCAATATTAATAAATATGTTAAAATAAACTTATATCTGCGTCTTCATTTTTCTCCTATGGGTTCTTGAGTGGGCTTCAAGTTAACTGGCTGTGTGGTAAAAATTTCATCCATTTAGCAAGGCAGCATTTGTCATCATCATGGGCGGCTGGAATTGGCATGGTCACATCTTGGTGGCTTGGGACAGAGAAAGGGCGGTCCATCGGCTAGTTGTCAACCCCACGGTCACTTTGCTGGAATCTCTAGTATATTGCTTCATATCTTCTTTTTTATATATATCTAATAATAATTAGGATTATTAATGAATTTTCATAAGCTGTCTCCAATGGTTACTCGAATCCACAAAGACAAGAGTTTTTAAAAAAACTGTATAATGGATTTGTTCTTAAGAATGTCACTAATAGTCCTATTTGTAAATGAATCTCTAAGTAGCTGGTTGCTTGAAGAATTCTGGAGCCACAAAAAAGAATGACTTACCCAGAATGGCTGCCAAAGAAAGAATGAATCCCACAGCACTATCAATCCCACTAATAAGAACCAATTCAGATATCCCTCTGAGAAAAATGAATCAGCCAATCCTTTTAATTTAGCTTATCACTTAGATTGCAAACATTCCTTTATATTTTTCCGATTAAATTCTACATTTTAAGTTTGACATCCATCTTGAATAACCCAGACCACTTGCTTACAAAATCAATTCAAAAGAATTTTTTTAAAGAGATAACAGTTTAATTATAGCATTATCAAACCTTTTGCTTTTGATCAGATTTTTGCAAAAGCAATTAACATTACTTGCTTATGGAATAAAATTACAATCTTTAGAAAAGTAATTAAAAAAAAAATACAAGTATGTTGGAAAATAAAAAAAAACAATTACATATAATGACATATCATAAAAAATATACAAAAGGGAAAAGCAAAAATAAAAAAATACATTAGTTTATTATACGTGTACAATATTTAAATTTGTGTGTGTGGGTATTCTACTGCTCAGACCGAACCTCCATTATTAATCTAGCACATTTTTATATTTGTTGTGCTTAATACAGACTTTGTGCAAGGCCATTTGATAATGCCTGGCACTATATATATATATATATAGTATATATATATAGATAGGTCACAATATATATATATATATATATATATATATATATATATATATATTGTGACCTTCTGGTTTGGCACCAGAAATAGTCATTGTAGTAGTGTAGTAGTATATCAGTAATCTCTGATATAATCCTCTTTAAAAAAAATGAAATAACGTCATATTTTTAAAAAAAATTTATTTTGACTTAAAACTGTAATCAATAGTAAGTGTAGGTATAATTAAAAGATTTCTTAAATGTTTAGCATCTTGTTTTGGGGTATAATCAGTAATAGAATAGGGGGGGTGGCTTGTTATATGCATAATCAGTACAGTCTGAGTTGATACTTACTTGTTTTATTTGTTCATAAGGCAGTATTCAGTTTTGTTAGAATGATTTTCTAGTCCATTTGTTTTGTACATTTTAAATTTATAGCATAAACAGTAAAATATGTTTCACTCATCATCATTCACACTGTCACTTCAGTTATATCAGTGTAATACCTATAATATATTACTACTGAATATTCATGCATTGTCCAACTTCATTTTTCATTCACATGTTTCATTAAGTCATTAAATATCCCACATTACATTCAGATATTTAATTATATTAATAACAGTATTAAAAAAAATCTAACTTAATTACATTTTAAATAAATCAATAAAGTATGGACTGGTGGATATGACAAATACTGTAAAATATTTTATTTATTAAAACAATTGTCATCAATTTTATTCTACTGCTTTAAAAACATTTAATTATTGGTTCAATATTTTTTTTTCTTCATTTATTTAAAAGACAAAATATTTTTTTTTTCATCTCTATATTTTTTTTTTTTTTACTGTCTCAAGTTTTGCATATTTAAATAGGTTTGCAAGGGGGATGAGCAATTGACAATCTTTTGCTGATGATGTTAACATTATCGTAAACAATTGGAAGGGAACAATATGATATAATGATTATTAAAAATTTTATAAAAGGAATACTTATTACTTTTAAGTGGTGAGTCTATTATTATTTTTGAAGAGGTCAGTCAATACGAGGGCAGTTATAGCTAACCAAGCACAGCTATAACTAATTTATTTAGCAAAGTTTAATAGTGAAATTATTTTTTTCCTCTTCCAGAGTTCAAGTTAAAAATTTAATTATATTATTTTGTTTGCGAAATGTGCACTTAAAAAACCACTAAAAGATATGTCAATTTTGCTCCAGCTGATTGTTTAAATTGTCCCATTATGCTAAAGTATATGTAAGTGTTATATTCTATTATTCAAGATAAATTATTATTTAAGAAATGGGAATACTTAATAGGACTGTTAAATTGTTTTATTTAAATTTAAAATTAACAGGGAAGGATAAAAGAATATTTGTTAATTTTATAACAATTAAGTTTTTAAGCTTTAATTATACTATGAAGGGAACAATTACCATGTGCTTCATTTATGTGTGTGAAAAATGTGAACTGTCATTGAACATTCTCAGAACTTTAATGTACAAATTTCATGTCAAATATAAAAGAAAACTCAAAATTTAAAATATACACAAGAAATATGTAATTTTATTGTCATATGTCTTAGAATAGCGGGGTAATTATTTATATTTTTACCTTTGGAAAAGAAAAATATAAGATTAAATATGTCATTAAATGTACTTTAATAATTATTTGTTCTTCTGGACTAGAAGGATGAATGAAATTATAAATGGATAAAGTTATGTGACATTGCTGTATTAATATTATCAATGAGTTTATCTAAATAAATAGTATTAATTGAATAACTACGTATATTTCTGAATGGCTTTATGATTGTGAAATTAAATGTTAAATATATCCTAGGAATAAAATACAAGCTTCTATTTTACTTGCGTTATGAAATATATTGTTTAATTAAGGAAATTCATTATTTACAATGTCAATAGAAATTCATTAGTTGATAATTAAAAAACATTGAATATGATCATATGGATTCAACAAAGAAAAATAATATTGTGTTGTTTTCTCCTGCAGGAATTGTTCCATTCTGTGTTAATATTTGTCTTGTGCAGTGTAATTATTTTCCTTATCTATTTGGAGACATGACAAGGAAAGTCATGTAAAAACTTTTATAAATTTTTGTTTCATTTCATTTGGAAAGAAAAAAAGAAGAGAATTTTATTTTATGTAATGGTGTTTTAGATAGATAGTATTAGTTAAGGAATGTTTTATTATTTTAAATATGTTTATTATATGTATTATTATTAAATTTGTTTTACAAGAATGTCTCAAATAGCATAATAAAAAAATACATTATGCTGGTAATTTTATATTATTATTATTATTACTTTAATATGAAGTTTGGTCATGTGTTAGTAATGCACGCTATGGTAAAACCAATGGAAGAGTCCATTCAAAGGGGTGAATAATTATTTAAAAAAATGTTCATTATATTAAATCTTACCGAATATATTTCTTTTATAAATTAGAAAACTATTATTTGCAAGGATCATTTTAGCTATAACATACAATTTTATTATTTGTTTGGGTTCAATTTAACTACAGATTCTTGCCAATATTAATGTATTATATTATAAAAAAAAATTATTCGTCTTGCTTTGTCCATAGTAATTAGTATTTTATTCTCCAATTGTTCTTTGAACATTACCAGGTCCTAAATATTGTCAGATATGAGATATTTTATTCTTTATTAATTCTAGCAGTAATAATTAATATTTTAACAGTAATTCTTTGCTTACTGTGTTTTTAAATGGTCTGTATATCACATGCTTATACATGTGTGTGTCTATTATTAAACTTATTTATAATTATATGTAATTGCCAGTGAAAATGATTTTAAATCAATTGGATTCGGAAGGAAAAGAGGATCAGTCATTTGAAGAATTAGAAAGTTGTTTAAGAGAGAATTATTATTTTTTTGTTATGACTGAATGAAAAGTATTTTGTGGCTATATGCTATAAAGTTTACAATGTTTATAATATTTTATGGGATTGAATCAGTGTATTTGTTAGTTGAATATTTAATATGGGTAGTTTGCTCAGTGCAGTATAGTGTAGTGTATGGAATTGAATAATCCTTTTCTTATCCATGTATTGGAGTATTTTGATAGGAGTGGATTGAATCCTCCTTTTATATTTGATATATTGAATTAAAAGTGTATGAAGCTAGAGATGTTTTCTCCCTGATTTTCATGTGGTGATGAATTATTCCACCAATTATTTAGTCTTAAAGATAGACTTGGAGGTTATTGTTATATTACCTGTTTTGAATTATATAAATCTGTTATCCCATGTGTGTATTGGATGTTTTCCAGCTTATGCTATAGCCTAGTGTTTGATGGTTTATGATAAAAAGGAAGAATAAAAGGAAAGTATAGTGTCTTATAAAACAGCTGTATTATAGTTGATAAATAAAGATTGATTGTTCTTCACTTCCAACCGTATTATGATTATATTGAAATATCATAAGCAAACCGATTAGATTGATTAACATTATTTATTTATTTTCTTTGACACACAGCATAATACAGATTCATGCACATATTGTTAATTTTGATATAAAAAATTCATTATTAATGTAGAACTTTACTTATCATGTTAAAACATTTTGTAGTAATCATTTAAGCTTCATCTCATTGATTTTTATCATTTAATCATAATTTACATAAATAATTAAGCAAAGATAGGATATAGTTAATGCATACAAGGATTTACTTTATTTTGGCAAAGCAGAACCTAATTATCCAATAGAATACTTTACTTCAAAACTACAAAGGAAAATACATTTAATTAATAAAAGCATTTATTTTCTTTGGTAAGATGGTCTAATATTATTCTTAGTTTAAATCCCCTTATTTTAATTTTATTTAAGATATTTAAAAAGTATCAATGCAAAATCTTAATTTGTTCAATAATTAGAATATTAATCTATGTTGTTGTTATAAACTTTTAGTAATAAATGAGTGATATTCAGCAAAAGGGTGAATAAAAGATACTTTAGTAATCAGTTACTAAAAGTGTAAGGTCATATTTATTTTGTTTTTATTTTTATATAAGTCTATCAGAAATCACTGATAGCTAAAGAGACATTTCTTTATAGTAAATAATAGGGACTTATTTAGTTCATTTAATGTTTCAAATAAAATGTTTACCAATTTATCAAAATGTTCTGATGAAAATATATAGTAGATGTAAAAGTTAATGAATCATGTTGTATTATATCTTCTTGTATAACCTGTACTCAATAATATTAAATCCCTTTGGAATTTGTGTCAATAATAATAGAAGAAAAATAAATGTTGATATAACCATTTTCTATTTGATTAATAAATATTTTGTTATCTAAATTTGTATTTGGAGTTTCTTCTATAACATTCATTCATGTTTCACACTTCCACACATGCTTACACATTTATTTTATTTAATGTAACATAATTGTATTCTATTTAATTATAATAAATCTCAAGATATGATGATGTTGATTTCCTTAATTCAAACACTATATGAGATGTCAATTACCTACTGATCATTTTAAAAGGGTTTTGTTATTTAATTTTTTTGTTTAGATGAAGAATTGAAATCAAAATGTGCCTGATTTCTTTCATTATCTAACTGCAAGTATCTATATAGGGTATTGTTTGGTTTATAATATTATTTTCATAGTGTTAAATAATAATTTGAGGTAAAGAAAGGTTAGATCAAGCCATACCATAAGTTAATTCCCTGAGATCTTCAATATATAATTTAAATTAGATAATAAATTCATTTAGCCAGATTAGATTAGTGAGTAGTTAAAATTTAGTGATGATAAGATTAGTTTGAGTTTAGATCTAGTGAATTATACATTACAATTTCTGAAATATTATTTTTTATTTTATTTTAGTTATTAGTTTAATTGTATAATATGGTAGAGGTTGTTCAATGCATATGGATGATGGGAGGACATGAAGTAGAGAGTATTATTAGTTACTTTTATCTGGTAGAATTTTACCAATTTAATTTTGTTTAGTATAGAACTTAATAGATGTTTATTCCTATTAGTAATAATATTTTCTCCCACATATAATGTACATTGTACACCTCTGTATCCCTCAACTAAGTTAGTTTTAGGTGAAAGCTTTAATTAAGAGCCTCATGAATAGATTTAGGTAAAGTTAAATATTTTATTCTATGATCCATAGAATTGGTGCCCCGGGGTAATTGTTAGTGTTGGTGATAGGTGTGAGGGGTTACAATATATATATATATATATATATATATATATATATATATATATATATATATAGATATATATATATATATATATATATATATATATGAGAGATAGTGACCTGGGCCAACTGATGAGTGCTGGTTCAGCATGAAATGCATCTTGGAGTCATTTGTCTTTTATTATATCTTTATTTAAGTGAATTTAACAAGAATTGGGAAGTATGGGAGTGTTTATTATTTTTAAATAACTGATATTAGGTTTATAGAGCAGAGATATCTCAGTCATTTCTAAAACTATAATTAAAAAAACATATAGCATATATAGATAAATGTGTGTACAATTATAGAAGGGAATTACACTTCACAAAATTGACATACACTCTCTCATGACAGGAGAGTACATGCAATTTTCTAGTGCATATGTGAAGAGTAATTCCCTTCCCCAATATTACACACACACACACACACACTTATATATATATATATATATATATATATATATATGACATATTTTGCAGGTTCAAAAAATTAAAATATTGATATACCAATATTTAAATTTTTTAACATGGATGAATCTGAAAAATATGTCTTTTATATATGCAACCTTATATATATATATATATATATATATATATATATATATATATATATTGTACCAGGCAGAATTGTATGTTCATCTAAAAAGAGCTAGCATC
This sequence comes from Epiperipatus broadwayi, assembly GCA_028023455.1. Lineage (NCBI taxonomy): Eukaryota > Metazoa > Onychophora > Udeonychophora > Euonychophora > Peripatidae > Epiperipatus > Epiperipatus broadwayi. The sequence goes on along the minus strand of JAQFVV010000181.1, from coordinate 137,902 downwards.
TAGGCAAAAGTACCTCAAATCCAATCATGTGCAAGAGACATAAGTTAGGAACAATCATGAACTCTGCCCTCTTGCCTATTTTCCAGATCTATAACATTACGAACAACATTTCTAATGATAACAAATGAAATTTTATTCATACCCATCCCAGAGCAACAGCAGAGAAACAAGAGATTTACCAGGAATTATAATACTACTAGGTTTCGAACCCCAGCCTCCAACAGAATGAAATAGCTTAAGATTATAATTAGATTTTTTATAAAATTTATTTATATATCTAAGTTGGCCTATCAATGGAAATGAGCTATATATAACACAATCTATTTAATGATGTGTATGCATAAAATTATGAGGCAAAGCAGACTTAAGTAATAATTATATAGTTAATAATTTATTAGTATTAATTAGAAAAATGAATAAACATATATTTAATTTAACAAGCAGTTGTGAATCTATTTATATATAAAACACTAATAGAGTTTATGGGTTTCACATGATTATAAATGTTGATTTGCGTATTGAAGGAGTTACATAATAATAGCACATAAGTTAATGATTAAATAATATGCAAATCTGCAATTGGATACGATGATAAAAAAATGTACATATAGTCAAAAGATGCGGCCTAATATGCTAACAGTAGATACCACTTTTACCATATTATAACTTGGACGCTATGATTATTTTTATGAAAAATAAATGACCTTAAAACAGATAAATGGGATGTAAGTTACATCAATTTATTATGGTATGGTTCACTTGAACCAAGTACAAAACTATTTTATAATTTACATTATTCACTTCAATAGTCATTAGACCTTAAAATGTTCAAACAGAAAAGTTATTTGTACTTTATTCTATTCTTTTCTCACTGGAAAAGATTTATTTAGCATTATTTGTTAGTGCACTCAAACAGTGTCTCAATGAGAGGGCGGGTAGCTTAAATAAGCTTTAAAATGACATTACCTAACTTATAATATAAACGAAAATACGAGATGGATTTAGAAATCATGGTATTATGTCTTACAGATTTAAAATGGGCAAATATAAAAATATTAAACAAGAATCGCGGTGCTGACTATATCATAACACTAGAATAGATTGAGTCCATTTTAGGACAAACACTTCATCAATAATATAAGAATATTAAATGTACCTGTATACATGACAGGTCAGCATTTGAAAAAGGGTGGTCTCGTAGAAATTATCACAGTCTGTTTTCTAGTAAACCCCATAATGTTAGGAGTCAAACTCAACTAAATACTAATATTTATGATTAGCAATGGCATGAGAATATAATATATTGAGCCAAATAAGGATTATGTTATAACTATTTAACTGTTTGTTCTAGTTACCTTTTATTAAGAAAATACAAAGTTGATTTACAGACCCAATAAAACATGAGGGTTTAACTATCAACATGGATTTAACATATAAACAGGTGTTGCTGACATCATTGAAAAAATTAAAAGATTGAAGTGTAGTTGGGCTGGACATATTGCTAGAAGTGATGATAGTAGATGAACAATTGAAATCTTAAACTGGATTCCAAGAGATTGTAAAAGACCCAGAAAGAGACCACATGTGAGATGGATGAATAAAATAAGAAAGTGTGCAGGGGTGATGTGGAGAAGAGAAGTTAAAGATCAGAGAAGATGGATTGAACTTGGAAAGACCTTCATCCTGCAGTGAATTGATAATGATTGATGATGATCTTAGCTTAAAGTTTAACACAACTGATCTCTAATGCATAATAGAATTACAAGCACACATTTATATCTGATTTCATTTATAAATACAATGTATTACCAGTATCTTCCTTATAATATTTCCTTCTTGGGGAACTTTTATTAAATCATAATAACAAAATCTTTACACAAATTAACTAACTATATGATAAAAAAAATTTAATCCACAGTTATTAAATAAATGTACAAGCAACTTTATACAGACACACTCAGTGTTTTTTAATATAACAAATTTCCATTAAGATAAATTTAACACATTTCCTATAAGGGCATAATTAATTTTGAAGGCTTAGCTTTTTTATAGCACAACGTCACTAATATTAACTTTCCAAAAGCATTCAACATGTTACAAATGATTTATTCATATTCCTTTAGATAGTGACACTGCAATTAATTCTTTAAGAGCTGGCTTTCATAAATTATATTTCCAGGCATATTTATATAGATATAACACTGAAGAATATAAATCTATTATGTTTTGGATTACTGTATGCTTTGTAGTAGGATTATGAGGCATGGATCCTTGAAAATATTAAGCCTATTATTAATATTAATAAACTTATATCTTCTCCATTAAAACTTTATTTATAAGTGTGTGCTTGTTTACATATCAATGGGAAGTAAAAGTGTATTTGATATCAAATAAAATACTACTCCATAAATTAGTTTTCCTAGAATATGGCATTAAGTAGTTTTTCACCACTATAATCTGCAGAGATTCATCAATCCATTATCTCATATCAATTTTATATTATTCAGCTAGAGTTCAGGTCATTTTCATAAATATTAAACCAAACTATTCATTAATCCATCAATTTGATTTCATTTTATAATACTCATTTACTGTTTTAGGTAATTTTCACAAATATAAAATGAAACATTATGTTAATCCGGATATTTCCATGAATTTAATACTATTCAGAAGAAACATTACATTAATGTAGTAAATATAATTTCAATCAGGCAATTTTAATCTTTAGGAAGGGACAAATAATTATTCCAGTATTATCACAAATTGTAGCATTCTATAGGCAGTTTAAAAATTCACATGTTGAATCAGAATGTTATTTTTTTTCTTTTAAATACATTACTGAATTATAAACATTGTTAATAATTTAATATCTCCATTTAGGATCACATTGAGAAAATATTTGCCTTTAAGAGGCAAATGTTGAGCTGGACTCTACTAAGACATGCTATCGGTGAAAGATAACAAAATGGCTAATTCTAAGTTTAAATCTGATGCAATTTTTCAACATACTGTAATTAAAGAAGACTAAACAAATTTTGACAAGTGGTGATATTTATAAGTTATTGACATGAATTCAGAAGTATCATAGTTTTTTTACCGAAAATACTTCTTTTTTTTTTTATTTGTATGGGAAAATTTGGCTCTCATTACTAGAGAAGATTGGAAGCAGGCAAGATTTAAAAGTTTTAAAAGTTTAAAGCACCAAATTTGCAGAAATAATTATTTAAGAATGATATTTAATATTATTTTGAATATTAAAATACTGTACGACATCAATTATCAATAAGATAATTTATTTTACAATTAAAATAACTTATAATACTAAATATTAAATTAAATGATTTTTTATTTTATTTATTTTTAAAGTTTTCATTTTTAATTAATAATAAACTCGTTTCATTTAACACTAAGAATAAACCTATTTAAGCATTTTACGATTTTATCTTTTTAAATTTATTATATTTTAAGACACAAATACTCGTACACACACACACGTGTTTACCTATATTAAAAATTATTATCCTTATTAGGTACAATATTGATAGTTTAGTTACCAAAATAAAAATTACTGTTGCATTAATAATATTTTTAAATCCTTTGTTTTATTGTAATTAGTATCATGTATATTTATACTGTGTATTTTTTTTCCAAATTCGTTTTTATGTGCGTGTGTTTTTATTTTTTTTAAATATCAACCATGCTTTAAAAAAGTTGAGACGCATATTCTTGGGACATTGTAATTAATAATATCTGTTTAGAAGACATCTTAAATAATTTTAATAATCTACTGTAATAAGTAGTAATATTTATTAAGGCTGTAGCCTCAAGAACATGCGTATAAAAATGCGATAGTAGAGACCTCTACAGATCTTAAACCACAAGCTTACTCATTGGAAGAAAAGGGTTACCTGTAGAGGTTCATACTATCGCATTTTTATACGCATGTTCTTGAGGCTACAGCCTTAATAAATATTACTTACGTAATCAATGTGCCAATGTGCATTTAAATAAATTTATAATTACAACTGTAATAAGTAGTAGTATATGAAAAAATAAGAATATTATTTCCAATCTTATTATTTATCACAATTTGCTTTAGTTCATAAACTAATAATTTTTTTTTAGAGTTTATGCATACGATTATTGATATATAGATGGTCAAAGATCTCAAGCTTAAAAAAGTTAAAGCAGTTTATAGGAATATTAAAGATAGAAAAACCCAAGATCTATATTGAATGGCTGATTATGTTTTAAATTGATCAGGTTCTAAAGTATTATACATTTTTAGGAATATATGCATTATAGCTTTGTGCCAACTTATCTTAATATTGCTTTATTACTTCAATTTTAAAATTAGTGAAAATAGAAAAAATCAGAAATTATCATTATTATCAACTATATTAAAAGTGCTTTCAAAAACAATTATTGAATAGATTACTTATAAATATAATTAAATGGCTAACATAAACTCATTGCTGATTTAGTCAATATCAACATTCTATAGATATGATGATAGCACCAGAAAAATACCTAAAATTGTTATGAGCAAATAAGTTATTTATATATTTTGGTACTGATTTAAAGTGCACTCAGACATTTTGAATCTGAGGACTGCCCAAAACAATTGTGGGTGCATCCAAGTGACAAATGACATAGAATAATTCACATGTGGTTGCAATATGACCATTTGTTACAAAATCACAATTTACATCAATAATTAAAAAAAAAAAAAAAATTCCTATGCTTGATCAAATCATGTGAATAAAATATACAAAATATAAAAAATGGAAGGAATAAATAAATTTTGAAATATCAGAAGCTTATAATTTTTAAATATGAATAAAAATACTTAAATAGAAAAGGTAAGGAGGAAAATGGACACATATATTAATTTAAAGAAACCACAAGTTCAATAAACATAAAATTGATCAAATAAAACTTATAATTTCAAAAGATAGTTTTCAGTTTTGTGTACTGTGACCACTAGGTGATGCTGTAGAACCACCAAGAAGCCTAGAAGTGATAAATTTCTATACAAAAATGGCTGAAATCGATGGAAAATTAAAATTAAAATATCTAAGGCAAGACATCTGAAAAAAATGCTGAAAAATTAAAATTAAAATGCCTAAGGCTAGACATCAAAAGTAAGTAAAAAAAATCAAGTACAAAAAAAAGTAAGTAAAAAATCAAGTGAAATAATAAGTAAATTTGAAAAAAGTACACACACACACAAAGTCAGTCCAAAAATGGTTAAAATCGATGAAAAATTAAAATACCTAAGGCAAGACATCTGAAAAAAAGCACTGAAGAAGAAGAAGAACAGCAACAATAATAATAACAATTAAGTTGAAGATTAATTTTAAAAAATAATATAGTTAATAGGAAGATAATTTTGTTTTATATCATATAAAAAATTATTTTGGTTGGAAGAAAAAATAAATCCTAAGTTTTATTATCATATTGGAAATGCAAAAAATATACATATAATGTTTAATGTAGATTATAAGTGTGTATGAGTAAAAGAACAAACAGGTATTATGGACCTCATTGAAAAAATTAAAAAACTGAAGTGGAGTTGGGCTAGATCTATTGCTAGAAGAGATGATAATAGATGGACAATTGAAATTTTCAACTGGATTCCAAAATATTTAAAAGACCCAGAAAGAGACCACATGTGAGATGGATAGATGAAATAAGAAAGTGTGCAGGGGTGATGTAGAGAAGGAAAGCTACAGATAGAAAAAGATGGATTGAATTGAAGAGACCTTCATCCTGCAATGGATTGATAATGGTTGATGATGATGATAAGTATTTTGAAAAAAAAAGTGAAAATTGTAATTAGGAATGTAATGAATCATATAATGTAAAAAGGGTTTCCCAGCTGTCAGTTTGTAGACTGGCATCAGCCCATAAATATTTTTGCTAGGGCCATAGCATTCATATAAAAATAGACAGAATTATGTTAATTAAATGTATATGTCAATTAAAGCATGTGTGTAAAATATATTGCATTGTTTTGATCAGTTCATTTAGGTAAAGTAGAAAAAGTGTTGTCTTCTGAAATCCTTCAGGTGAGTAGGGTAGAATTTTAAAATAAGTAAAACTTTTACAAAACACCTTATTTTGTAAACTTTTCAGTCAACAACATTTTTCTAGATCAATTTCCCATCAGTCAAAGAAAAAAAGTAGGGAAATGCTGATGTAAGAAATAAATCAAAAAGCATTGCAAACATTACACAATACATTGGATTCTAATTTATAGATAATGTTTAATAGTAATAAAAAAGAAAAAAAAAACCATTCACATCAAATCAATAGACAAAGTAGATATTTTTTTTTAAAAATAAAACAAAAACAAATTCACTGTTATTAACTAGTTTCATTATATTCATGCATTTATCACAATAGAAGAGTAATAGATTCTGAAAATTGAAAAACCGAAATCAAAAAGTTTTGTCTGATTGTTTTGATTCTTAAACATCACATGATTTTCTGTGTAAAAATCAGTTATTTATTTAAATTATTATTCTTAGATAATTCATTTTTTTCCAACCTGCATTTTTAAACACAGATAAAGAAATAATATATCTAATGTGCCAAGGCCAAATTGGCACATGTATATAAAATAATTTTATCTAAAAAAAAAAAATTTATTATTAAAATCTTTCGTAAAAGAGTTTGAAAAAAAAATAGAAATTAATTGATTAAAAGGGGAGAGGGGGAGTTTCATTTAGAAAAGATAAAACTAAGAATTCATAAAAGTTAAAGAGTGTTATTATTATAAATTAAAAGCTTCGAAATATAAATCTCTTTTCATTTGAATTTAAAACTAGTTTTGATGTGTAGAATAAAATTATATATGTGCGTGCGAATGTAAAATAAATGTATCAGTATTAAATATTATAAATAAATGAAAAATATATTAAAAAAACACAGTAGTGCCTACTAATTAAAGATATGAAAACAACAAGTTTAGAAATAGCTACTACTAATTAAACAATCAATCAAAAAACACGTTGTCATAGGATTAATTACTGCCGGAGGATATTAAACGAAAACAATTTGCATACATAAATAGTTAGATTTTTATCGGATGTCCAGTTTTGAGTTTGCAGTTTTTAGTCTAGTTTGCAGTGACAGTCTTATTTCAGTTGAGATAAAAGTGCATTTCTATTATGTATCTAGAAACAAAAATGCATTGTTGAGCAGCTTTTGGAAATATATTCTCATGCTTCAGCCTTTTTAGTCCAACAAGATCATCAAAACCTGCCTGTGAAATAATGTCTGCATAACAACTCAGAAATCCTCCGTCAAACATTCAACTGTCTTCAAGAATAAAGCCAATGGATTCGCATAAAATCTCTTCAAGAAATGTCAAATTTAACTGGTTAGATATAATCCATCAGAAGCAGCAGAAGCAGCCAACAACAAGCAATATCCCTGTTCCAAAAATCCTAGGTAAACATTTATTTATTATCATTTATACGTAGTAGACACTGCTGTAATCGTAAATATTCCAAGATTCAAATTATATAAACTCTATAAGAATGCATAAAATGAACTATTGATATGTGTGTTTAAGTTTCAAATGCTATTAATGCTTTATTATTATATTTGTGAATGATATATGAGTTAATATGTGCATGATCATTATATCAGTGTTATTAGTTAAATTAGATAAATACCAGTGTTCTACTATTAAAATCTACAAGAATATTTAAACTAGTTTAGAAATGTTAATTTAGAATGTGTGTGTATTATATTAGATTTATAAAGATATTTAAATTTAGTCAATAAATGTTGGGTAATAAATTATCCTTAAACTTAATTAATGTTAATTAAAATAAAATGTCTTCAAACTTAAACATTATTTGTCAGTCAATTCTTTTTACCAACCTTTTTATTAATTCTTTCCACCACAAATTTTGTATAATTTTGTTATTGAATCAAAATTAGACTGAACTAGTTTTAGGGAATGTTTTGAGCGCTGGATTATGAGCCTACTGCCCAAATACGTTAGTCCTCAGACTAGCTGATGTCCTGGGGTTTACCCCAAAACAAATAAAGTATTTGGATAGTAGGGGTTTGAATCTAGCAGCTGAGATGGGCCATTGTTGATAGTTAAAGCTATCGATAAGATCTCCCATTTTGATCGAACGAGCCAATTCGTTCACGTAACATTTATAAGATTATAAATGTATTATGAAGGAGTTTGAAGCCGGCCAAAACTTATATATACGCATAGTAAGTGGTTTTGGTGGTTCGACCCAGTATCATAGCTTTATTAACTTGCATGTTTAAAAAAACAAAAAGAAACAGCCGAAGAATATAAAAAAATAGTTGAAGAGCTTAAAAACCAAAATAATGAAATGAAGAGTAAATTGGAAGGGCAAGTTGAAATGCTTGAAAAGTTAAAGGACCAGATCGAAATGGTCCAAAATAAAATAAAAGGAGAAATTAGGGAAGAAATAGAAAAGATTAAAACACAAGTAGAAAATCAAATAGAGACTGCTTACCAAGTAATTGGAAAAAATAAGATAGAAGATAGAAAAGTAATTGAAGAGATAAAAATCGGAATGATGGATTTAGCATTTTAATTAAATCAAAAGAATAGTTCACAAATGGAAATAAAACAGTGTGACCACTTGAGTGCAAACACGCACATTATAAACAATCCGGCAATCGTGAACCAGTTTTTGAAAATACGGATATTTTCTGGCCAGCAAGGTGAAGCTCCTATGGAGCATTTAAATAGTTTGGAGTGCTATTTCACTCTGAATCAATTAAGTGAGGAGGCTATGATCGCAATAGCTTGTAGCCATTTACAAAGGGGTCTCAATCTTGGTGGGACTCTTTATATAAAAAACCCGTCACTTTTGCCGAATATAAAATTGCTATTTTAGCTAGTTATTGGAGCAAAGATTATCAGGAAAATCTTCACCACCAGATATTGCAAGATAAATGGTGACCTGGTGAACCGTTTATTTCTTTTTTTAGAAGGCAAGTGGCGAAATTACACTCTTTAACAGCAGACCCACTATCTGAACAACAAATTGTCAGGATAGTCTGCCATAGTTTTCCTCATAATGTCGAGCAAATGCTCATAGGAACTGAAAGGAAAACAGTGGAACAAATGGCGGAATTGTTGAGCACTTTTGACAGAGCTAGACCAACTTTTGACACAAGAGATAGGGGATTCAAACCCTAACTTAGAGAGCCAGATGTAAACGCTGTAAGATATAGACATAGGTCGAATTCGGGGAGTCCCTGGAGGAGACGTTATTCTAATAGTCCCAAGAGAACAAAAATGTTTCAAAGAACCAACAGTGATCCTGACATTTCTTGTACTAGATTTAAGGAAAGACCCAGGGGTGATTCTCAATCCCCCAGCATGAGTGGCTATATACAGAAAAAAATATATAATAAAGAACCACCAGACAAAAATTAAAAATATGTAATCTGATGGATTCGGCAGCTTGGCCTAGTGTATAACGACCATGGACTCGGGAATAATGGAAAATGTTTAACAAAATTTAAGGAAATAAATGTAAAAACGAGTATCAAGATAGTTTGAATAATTAAAAATGATTAAAGTTAGTCTTAGTAAAATAAAATAACAATCTTAGAGTTTAAAATGTCAAAGCATCTATAAAACAATTTATGTGAAAACCCTCGATTATGTCTTATCGATTATATTGATATCCCAGCTCATAAGTCTAGAACATAGTGGAGCGTGACACAAACAAAATAAATGTGTAAATCAAAAGAGACAAGCAAAATGAAAATGTTTTTTTTTAAAAAAAAAAAAAAGGGAGAGTAAAAATAACTATTTAAAAATAAAAATGAAATAAGTGTATAATGAAAGTATTAATGAAAATAAAACATTATCAAATAAAATTAAAAAAAAAAGTGTATTAAATAGAATTGAGGTGTGTGTGAGTATTTGGGCAAAGAAATTAAAAGTTGGTTTAAATCAGCACAAAATCTATTTGTGTGTTTGAATTGCCTTATACTTTGCTGCCTACTTCTCTTAACATTACATTTATTACCTAATGATGAAAATAAAAGCTAAAAATGCATTCTAGAAAAATAAGAATTTGAAGTGGTCAATACTTAGGAAAAGTGATCAATGCACATATTAATTAAGAAAATGTTCGTAAATAAATAAGTAGGTCAAATAGTTAAAATAAAAGTTGAGTAAGTAATGAATCGTAATAAAGTAAAAGTTTTTCTGAATACACGCACATAGATAAAAAAGTTGAGTAAGGGTTGAAAATAATATTCGAGATTAGATTAATATAAATAAATATGAAAACTGATGTCCATGGTAGTTTAGAATAATATTGTAAAATTAGATTAATACAAATGTTAGAATAATGTTCATATGAATTTAAAAATAATGTTGTAAGTTTAATAATAAAAATATAAAGTCAATCTAAGTGTATTAAGAGTGTATAAGTATACATGTGTATATACGTGCACATACACTAGTAATATTCGGATAAATACGATACCTCATGATGCATATCTGAAATGTATTTATCCAGATATCCTTTTAGGTTATTTTCTTGGCACTGCTGCACCTCATGATGCGTGCAAGAAGAGATTTATTTATTATAGATTCCCTGTAAGCAAGTCCAGTAATAACTCAATATTTAGAATATTAGTAGGTGTATAATTATGCTGCATGTATACACATGTGTAGGAATTTATCTAGAGCAAAAGGGAATGAGGGTAGTAGAGAAATAAGTTTAGTTAAAGATAAGTTTAAAGCTGCTGATTGGATAAATTTTAGTACCCGTAATGGACTTATCAGGGATCATTCCTCTTTCCAAAGCATAAGTTGAAAATGGACAGTTGAAAATTCCTGCCATTTTGCAGTGACCTTTATTTTTCCAAGTCTGATCAAGAGAATTGGCAAATGAAGCTTCGTTTTTTATACATGTAAGTCAGTTTAAGTCAGCTAATCTGCTTCCGCATCATTTCCAAAAGATCCCTGTGCCACAAAATTAGTTTGTCCCAGTGATCATTATCCATGATTTAGATTATTGTGAGCAATGTATTCGGCATATATTGAAGAAAAGGATAGTCAAAACAGATTTCTCTTGGTATGTAAAAGTAAAAGCATTACGAAAAGCAAACTTAGAAAATAAATGAATATTTAGAATCAAGAATTAAAGTTGCAAGAGATAAAATGGTCAAAAATGATGCATTTTACTCTAAAACGGAAGGGGGTGTAATGTGCCAAGGCCAAATTGGCACATGTATATAAAATAATTTTGTCTAAAAAAAAATTATTTATTATTAAAATCTTTCATAAAAGAGTTTGAAAAAAAATAGAAATTAATTGATTAAAAGGGGAGAGGGGGAGTTTCATTTAGAAAAGATAAAACTAAGAGTTCATAAAAGTTAAAGAGTGTTATTATTATAAATTAAAAGCTTCAAAATATAAATCTCTTTTCATTCGAATTGATTAAAAAAAAGTATTAAAACTAGTTTTGATGTGTAGAATAAAATTATATATGTGCATGCGAATATAAACTAAATGTATCAGTATTAAATATTATAAATAAATGAAAAATATATTTAAAAAAACATAGTGGTGCACTACTAATTAAAGATATGAAAACAACATGTTTTGAAATAGCTACTACTAATTAAACAATCAATCAAAAACACATTGTCATAGGATTAATTACTGCCGGAGGATATTAAAATGAAAACAATTTGCATACATAAATAGCTAGGTTTTTATCGGATGTCCAGTTTTGAGTTTGCAGTTTTCAGTCTAGTTTGCAGTGACAGTCTTATTTCAGTTGAGATAACAGTGCATTTCTATTATGTATCTAGAAACAAAAATGCATTGTTGAGCAGCTTTTGGAAATATATGCTCATGCTTCAGCCTTTTTAGTCCAACAAGATCATCAAAACATGCCTGTGAAATAATGTCTGCATAACAACTCAGAAATCCTCCGTCAAACGTTCAACTGTCTTCAAGAATAAAGCCAATGATTCGCATAAAATCTCTTCAAGAAATGTCCAAATTTAACCGGTTAGATATAATCCATCAGAAGCAGCAGAAGCAGCCAACAACAAGCAATATTCCTGTTCCAAAAATCCTAGATAAACATTTATTATCATTTATACGTAGTATCCACCGCTGTAATTCGTAAATATTTAAGATTCAAATTATATAAACTCTATAAGCATGCATAAAATGAACTATTGATATGTGTGTTTAAGTTTCAAATGCTATTAATGCTTTATTATTATATTTGTGAATGCTATATGAGTTAACATGTGCGTGATCATTATATCAGTGTTATTAGTTAAATTAGATAAATACCAGTGTTCTACTATTAAAATCTACAAGAATATTTAAACTAGTTTAGAAATGTTAATTTAGAATGTGTGTGTATTATATTAGATTTATAAAGATGTTTAAATTTAGTCAATAAATGTTGGGTAATAAATTATCTTTAAACTTAATTAATGTTAATTAAAATAAAATGTCTTCAAACTTAAACTTTATTTGTCGGTCAATTCTTTTTACCAACCTTTTTATTAATTCTTTTTCACCACAAATTTTGTAAAATTTTGTTATTGAATTAAAATTAGACTGAGCTAGTTTTAGGGAATGTTTCGAGCACTGGATTATGAGCCTACTGTCCGCATATGTTAGTCCTCAGACTAGCTAGAACCCCGGGGTTTACCCCGAAACAAATAAAGTCTTTGGATAGTAGGGGTTTGAATCTAGCAGCCGAGATGCGCCATTGTTGATAGTTAAAGCTATCAATAAGATCTCCCATTTTGCTTGAACGTGCCGGTTTGTTTACATAACATTTATAAGATTATAAATGTATTATGAAGGAGTTTGAAACTGGCCAAAGCTTATATATACACATAAGTAAGTGGTTTTGGCAGTTCGACCCAGTACACTATTTTGACTAGAGCAAAATTTAGAAATATTAATTTAATAAGAACTATGATGACTTGTCAAAGACATATTTTGTGGGTTCATCCATGTTACAAAAAAATAAATTTTAATATACCAATGTTTCGACTTGATAAGACAAGTCATCCACTGTGTGATAAAAAGTAGAAAGACAGTTGTAGAGGCGCTACAATCACTGATTTGAAAAAAAATGTTAAAGTTCCACCAATAGCAAAAATGTTAAATTAAGAATGTTTTTTAAAAAAATCTTTTCAAATAGAAGGAAGTTTGCTTGTATCATCTCGCTTATTGATACAATCTGGCCTTTTATCACCCAGTGGATGACTTGTGTTATCAAGTTGAAACGTCGGTATATTAATATTTAAATTTTTTAACATGGATGAACCGACAAAATATGTCTGTTATATATGCAACCCGTGAAAGACTTCATATCAATATATATATATATTCAAGTTTTGTACTTATATATGTCTTCATATCAATATATATATATATTCAAGTTTTGTACTTATATATGTCTTTTACAATAACACTTGTACATGAAAAAATTGTCCAAGAAGCAACTTTCTCTCAGTGAATTATGACAAACACAAATTTTACAACGAACTCTTAAACAATATAACTTTATCATATATTGTAAAGGAAAAAGTATACACTGAAGACTCTGACTTGTTTATCTGTGTCTTTAGCTATAATATTCCGCATATATTTTTAAAATTATTCTACTTTATTCATATAATATTTTCCCTTTAATTAGAAAACATAGATTGAAAAAGCTTAACAATATTGCTGTCATAAAAAACATAAAAAAAAACAAAACAGTAAAACATTCAATGACTGGAAGTAATACAATGAATATCATTGGTTGACACAACACATACATGTTGCATGTTGTTTAAGAGCTGTTCTCTTTTTTATATAGAGAATTAGATATCTTTATCATATTTTGTAAAGCCTACATGCTTAATTAATTTGTATCTGTTTATTGTCTTCAACCAAAAAATAATTTTCAAACAAAAAAAAATGTTAACTATTGAATTGCTAAATTAATTATCTGAAATTTCTTATGATTTTTATGAGTATAAATCTGTGTATGCTTTTAAAAATTTAATTTTAATTTTTATTATGAGTCTTGAAAACCAGTTAGTAGCAACAAAAATGAACTAATATTTAAATAAAATGAAGAAGGTCTAAAAATTGAATAGCTAAATTATCTATCAGTGATTTTTTTTAGCATAAATTTATTAATCTTTTCAAAAAGTTGATTTTTATTTTGGCTATGAGATGCAAAAACTGTGTTAATTAATAATATTAAGAAAAAATAATTAAAAGAAAGTGGAAATTCTGAATATGAAATAAATCTGTGAATTTTTAACATTTTTATTAAAGTTTGTTTTTATTAACTCCAAATAATGTGCTATTATTTTAAATATTGTAAATCTCTGGGCACTCACATGTCAGTAATAAACCATTAAGCATCACATGATCACATTTCCTATACTCCTCACTGACGAAGGCCACAAGCCAGAAACTAGTCTGGGGATATTGGATGAGTAGGCATTAGATAGGGATTTTATGCACAAGCCTTCTGGCATCCATTGATTACTCTGTTTAGCACAGGTGGCAATACTGTATGGAGAGTTTTGCTCTGTTTATGTCAGTAATAGTTTAAAAAACTTAAGTGAATCACTTAAGTTTAGAGTACATTTCTATAAATACACCAACTTCCACTGACCATGCTAAATCAGAGCTTGGGTTATTGTGTGCCTGATGTTATTATCAAATTTTGAATTGTACAAATCTATTTAATCTATCTAAAAAAAAAGACAGTGTCTCATTTTTACCCACCTATGATGAGACAAACACCTTGAAATTGTGAGTTTGCAGAAATTTATATTTAAAGTAATAAAGCATTATCGGAATTCGACTTCCGATCTAAAAATTTCAAGATTATCGGCACTTTATAATAATAAAGTTTGTTTATAATTTTTATTTTGGATTTTAAATATTTTCTACTAATTTTCCATAAAATCACACGTATAGTACAATGTTTAAAAACTAAATACAATAATTTATACCTTTGATATTATATTACATTTTATTATTAAATGTTTCTATTGGTTTGTAACTTTCTCTAGAATAAGGATTCAGAATGGATTATCTTTAAATATGTGTTTTTCAATGTGTACTAGAATATATGGATTGTACAATAAATGAACTTTTGAAATGAATTATATATATATATATATATATTATAGGAGAAGCCACTATATATTTATAAATGGATCTAACAACTTAGGTCATTCTGAACATGAGATGTCATCATTTTAAAAAGATTTATTGGAAAAGGATGGCAACTGAAACTGTTAAAGATGAATATTTTTTTAATTAGTTGATTAAACAGCTCCCCCTCTTTTATCAAATCATTTAAAAAATAACAAACACACACATACACATATATATGCGTGGTGTTTAAGAGTAAAAGTACCAATAAAATTTAATGTAAATATATTATAAAATTAATTAGACAACACAAAAAATATAATAAAGTAGGAATAAAAATCAAATTTAAAAATAAAAAAAAAATAAGATTAAAAAAACATCAAAGAGTAAAAAATACTAAATAAAAGCAATAATATTTAGTATGATGAAGATTTTCATTTATAAATTTTAGCGTTTTTATTAATCCTTTTTTTTACATATAATTGAATTCATTATTTTCTGTTAGCTTAGAAAAAAATCTTATAACATTTCAACGGTTTCTATTTTTATTTACTTTTTACTTCAAATTATATATAGAAAAAAATCTTATTAATATAATTAGATAAGTACGGAAGATTTTTCTTCTGTAATCGTTGTTCATTACTATATTTGAAAATTAACATTATTATTATTTTGATTCAAAAATAAAAATAAAATTTGATTCTACAAAAACTTATTTTTACATCAGTTTATTATTTAATGTATAATATCAGTAAACAAGTATTATATTTTATTCTAAAAAAATAACTAAAACTTTGTAAAATATATGTATTTATTGAAAGTTTCTGAAATATATAAAATATATATACATTCTTCCATTTTCTTTTTAAAAATTATTTTGATTTCTAAAAAAATAATTGTATTTGTATATAAAACTATTTTATTTTCTATACTATCTATTTTAATAAATAAATATTTATTTGAATAATGTTTTGAGAATAAATGATAATATTAAAATAAATGAATATCTGCGTTATAACAAAATAATTGTTTTACTTTAGATATTTTATTGGTGAGTAACTGAATTTTGCTAATGTACTGATTATTGAAATAATTAATTTTTTTTTATTTCAGCATTAAAAAAAGAAAAGAAAACGAAAATATAGGAATTTAATATCTTTTTTTTCTCCTTTTGATTTGCATACTTAAAAGAAAGATTAAAAACCTTATTTATCTATATATTTATTGTTACATTTTTATTTACCACTGTCAAACTCAATCCACTCACAACTTTGACACCATCCACCTCAGATAAATACACTAATGATTATTACTAATCATTTTCAAAACTAGAGATTATCTCTAGCACAGATATAAACTTTAAACCTCAGTTAAAGATTAATATATCTGATTTTTTAAATTTACCCACACTGAGTTATTCACATTTCTCTGTCCTGTATGTAATATTTTTATAAATATAATAAACACATCCATACTTCCCCATTCTTTTTAAATTCTTATAAATAAAGATACAATAAAATACAAATGACCCACAAGGTGCATTTCTGAGGGGTCATTTGTCTTTTATTGTATCTTTATTTATATGAATTTAGAAAGAATGAGGAACTATGGAGGTTGTTTAATATATCTATAAATTTATATAATTATTGATAAACATATTTATATTATTAAATTTGTTCAATTATAGCAATTTAAGTTGTTGTAAATGTTAGAATTTATTTAGGCTACAAATAACAATGAAGAAATAAAAAATAATTTGGATTAACTAATTCTTACTTCATTGCCATCTTTTTATTGCATCAAATAATTATTACTAAATTATAAATATCTGGCTTAAACAGAAGATATTTATTGATATGGGTATATATGTAAATTTAGTTATTCAAACTGGATTTTGAATATATGGCCCTTATTCAGATGATTGACAATTTTTTCATCTTGTTGGAATAGTATTGTTAAACATAAATAATGTTCTATTTTATCAAGATTGAAGATTACAGAATTTATAAGAATTTAGTTGATTATTCTGTTTGTTAATTATTTTTACTTTAGGTGCCAGAAAGCCATTGCATCACAGAATTATTATAATTTAAACCATAATTAATTGCAATATTTGATAATTATACCAACTCTCAGATAAATATGCAAAACTTCTTGAAATAATATGTAATATAATATATGTCATATTATTGTACTGTGCTTCCAACGCACACTAGTGAAGTTATATTTTAATTATGTTTTATTCTGACTTAGCACTTTTGGGGTATATTTACTCCCATATTCATAGCTGTGTTGTTCTCAATTTTGTGTTATCATTAGTATATGCAAATATATGCAAATTAATCAACCAGTTCATTTCTTGGAAATTGAGAAGCATGACTCTCATCTATTGATGACCTTTGGGTTATTAGCAATGAAATATGCCTCTTTTATTTCGTGTTTGGCATCATTTTTTTTCAAGCACATGATTTCAGCATTGGTAGGTTTAAATTGTGATTAGTTGTTTTTTGGTGTTCTAGGAATATCAAACTGCCTTCATTTTAAGTGCAAGATCTGTTATATATGTACATGTGTTGAGATATTCTGGTAATGATGGTAGTCTGAGTTTCCACATAAAATGTGACCCACAGTAGGCTTGTGGGTATGTTATTTTATATACAACCTGGGGGTTTAGTCTGGATTGATTTTATCTTTGAAGTTGTTAATGAGTCTGTTAGTATCTAGGGGAGTTTGGAAACTTACTTTCAATTGCATGAATAAGTTTTTAACTAGATTTTTGGCTACTTTAGAAATGTATGGTAATATCATGTGTGGCTTATCCTCTTCACATTGCTTGTTTGTTAATTTTTTATGAAACTGCTCGATTCTCTCTGCTATTGTTCTGTATTTGAATTACACACTTATTAAGTCTTTGACATAGCATGCAATGTTAGTTTTCCTATCTGCTTCAAATTTATACAAGTGATGATTTCCAAATAAGAATGCTGACAGTCCTGCTAACTTATTTGTCTTAGGTGCATTAAAGTTTGGATGGGTATAGCCTCTGGTTTCCAATGGCTTAATGATCATCCTGTAATTGAGTCTTTCTCCATCTCTTTGTATTTGTAAGCCCAGATATTTCACTTTTTTTGTCTTGTTTTCCCATGTGGTATCCTATGCACCATCTTTATCATTTTATTATACATTTTACTCAAGCATCACTACTCTTCCCTCAATTGATTCTAATTTACCATTCATCACATATAATTTTTTTTTTACTCATCCAAGCTAAATTGGTAAAGGGCAAGATTTGCTTGTGATTGCTATTAACAATATTTAAACTTTTAAAGCTAAATGAATAATAATAGCAAAATAATTTATTAAATCTTCAGTTCTAAGGAAATGTTATTCAACTTATAATTATATAGATGGCCAATATCTAATTAAGTATACACTCTTTAAGTACTTTCTCTAAATCATATTAATATTATTATTATTATTGAAATTTATCATAAAAGTTAATCAATTGTACATCACTTAGACATTCATTCTGGATTATATTAGCTTTTAGTAGAGATTTATATCCTATATGTTTTTTTTTAATTCATCATAATCAACTATCAATGGTTGGTTATATCTAGCAAATTTTATTTATTACATTGGCATTGATTTTATGCTAATATGAATATATATATATATATATATATATATATATATATATATATATATAATATATATATATATATATAATTTTTCTTCATATATATATATATATATAAATAATCCCAGTGCATAATGCTATACTGAAATAAATATACAAATATTAAGCATTAAATCACCCCACATGGTTAAGAAATCCAGTACCACCCTCTGTGAACTAATATTAGTTCATCATCTTTTAACAGACAGTTCAAAGCGGTATCGTTTTGAGTTGGCTATTTTGAAATACAAACTCTAATCTATTTATATATTAGTTCATAGAGGGCGGTACTGGATTTCTTAACCATGTGGGGTGATTTAATGCTTAATATATATATATATATATATGTGCGTGTGTGTGCATGTGTGAAATGTATCATTGACATTTGTTTTATTGGTCTTTTATTGGTTAGAAGATCATCAGATATTCAGGTTCACGAAGTACCAGAATTAGAATCAATTTAAAGATCTTATGCTCTAGATTTTGTCATTATACCACTGCACTAAATCACATCGATCTTATTTGGTCTTTTCTCTAATTCAGTATATATAATAATAATAATTTCAATTACATAAATGTTACCATTTGATATAACAGTAAATAAAATAAAATATGAGAAGAAATATTCATAAAATTTATAACAACATAATAATGGTAAAAATTTTAAGAGCAAATATTGTACTCAATCATTAGCCTGACGCAAGATACAATATTATATTAACTTCAAACTTTCCATTATATGTGAAAATAAATAAATTTCTTGCAGCGTATTAATTTTTTAGGATCAAAAACACTGGCTCGCAAAACAATGAGCATAAAGTTGTGGGCTCAAACATCGAGCTGTGTGGTGCAAGAAAAGAAAACTGAGGGTCTCTCAAGGAGAAAGAGAAAAAGGAAAAGAAGACAGAAGAAGTTTACTCAACAGGAGTCAGGGGATGAGATGGAAACTGAATCAGAAGGTCAGATAGTCAATGACCCAGAGGTAATGGAACATGATATTTTAGCTCATCCCATGATCTTCAAATGTATTGTTGAATCTAAAGGGGCATGTCTTTTTTGGAAGGGGCATGTATGTAGCAACAGTGAAGTAGGGCACATAATTTCAGAAGAGGCAGATAATCCAGAGGAAAAAAATCAATAACATAGAGGAGAAATGGAATGATGAGGCTTGTAATGACAGGTCTAGAAGCAGGCAAGGTAAAGTAGTGCGGGGTATTGTAGAAAAGTCTGATAATCCAGTCGAAGAACTTGATAATGTAGAAGAGCAATGGAGCGATGAGGCTCATAGTGACAGTTCTGGAAGCGAGAAAGTAGATGGCTATCCAAAATAAATGCAGCAACAAATTAGTACTAGTCCTGTGTGTACTGATGAAACAGAAGAAATCACAGATGATGAAGAAATAAGCTCACAAGAAGAAAATTTTGAAGAAAACTCAGAACAGGAAAGCAATAGAAATTCAGAAATGGATTAAAGTATAAATTCCATAGATGCAGTTTATACAAAGACATGGCAACATAGATGAAGTTTTAAGGATCTGTGAATTAAAGGACTTAGCAATTCAAAGACTCTTATGAACCAATGGAGAAGACTAGGGTTATTGACTGTAGTATGATCTAAAGATTTCTTTTAAACAAATGTATTTATGTCATGTAGTGGGTGATCAGTCATCTGCATTTTTTTTCCTTAATTAAAAAAAACATTTACTTTTACAAGCACTTATTACATTTTACTATTACATATCATTACTAGAAAATAATGTTCATTCCTCTTCAAATACAAAAAACACACTTCTGGATTTATATTTCATTTACTTATAAGAACTCTAAAATTATTCAATTGATAAGAATATTCTAGAAATTAAGACTTCAAATAATTCAATTTATAATATAATATTTGCTCTATTGGTTAATATTACTTCTTTAAAATATCAAGGAGTTTTGAAACATACTTTAATGAATTCATTATTAATTTCATCAGAATTTCACATTGAATTATACTCATCAACATTAATTATGATTCTTGAAACTATACATGTGGAAAATACTCCACACAGAAATTCAAACGAAAAGCTATAAAACAGTGAATTTGAAGGATATCAAATCAAATAAATAAATAATAAATAACTTAATTATTAATTACTATTTATGAACTAATAATCTTAATAAAATATGCTCATATATAATTATTTGCAATGAAAAATATAATTCCATTTATGATTGAAATACTGCATTTAAATAACATAATAATTATCTGTACATGTAAAACAATATTGGTATACAGATATACACACATTCACTGAGTAAAACTTTAATATTTGCTAAAAATTTTTGATTAAAGTGCTTTTGATAAATTATTTTAAACTAAGTTCATTTTTTATTTAAATATAAAATGTATTTTTTTTTTGTTTAGAAATAAACCAAGATGAGAATTTTTTGACTTCCAATTTTATTTAAAATTAGCACATTACTTTAATTTTTATATATTTCATTTGAAGGGAGCACGTTTAAATAAATAAAATTATTAAAATTTCATATCAATTAATATTGCTAATTTACTGTTATAAATTATTTACATTTAGTCTTAATAATATTTTAAACATATTTATTTGTTTTACATTATCCCAAAATACCATTGCATATAAATTTAAACATCAATTAAAATCAAATAAATTTATTAATAAAAATAGTTAATCAGTTTTTCACTAAAAATGTCATTTCATTTAAGATTTTTTAAAGATACTTTTTTTTCAGCAGATTGAATGAAGACACACAGTTTCGGTGTTTACTTGATTTAATTATTTGTTCTCAAAATTTTTTTTACACAACATTGACTTCATATAGTATCATGTGGGTTTATTTAAAAGAGTGATATATGCCTTATAAATTTTTATTTCTTTTCAAGTAGGTATTTTGATCTAGATATTTAGAATAGTATTTTGGATATTAGAAACACTTTTAAATGGCAATGTTTGATGATGTTTTATATATTCTATTCACCTTATATTTTCATTTAATTTTAGATTTGCCTCCACATCAATTTTTAGGTATCAGGGTAATCAGAGGTGGAAATCGCTGATAAAGCTACCTGCAATCCATAATAATGACAATTGGTCATTTTGACCGGATTATAACTTCACTAATCTCCACACAATCTCAGCATAACTGATCTTTGATTTATTTTTCACTGTATTAGAGCAATAAAATATTCATTACCACACCAATAAAAACTGATAGTTGTAATTAGTTTTAAAAATAAAATTTATTATAAAAAGTTACATTACATCATTTACAAAGAGAACAAATAAATTTAAAGAAATACAAATTCCACCTTTTAGATTATTTTTAGCTATATAATCTAAAGTACAACAAAATTACATTTTTGCTGTCTGCTATAGATATTTTGTCAACATAACATATTTCATTACAGCTTAAAATATTTATTCATAATTAAAATTCTATTTATCATTCTTAAATAAAAATTTACAATTTGAATGGAATCTAGTAATTAATTTTTGAGCTAAAATTATTATTTTATTATTAAATAAATTTTAATAAAAATTAAAATAATTATTTAGAACTAAATCAAAATGTTGTGAGTGTTTTGTTGGGCTTGCTTCTGTTTTCCTCATACATACTCCTCCGATGTTAAACAAAGCAAAACTCTTCATAGAGTAGTGCCATCTGGTGCCAACGAGAGTAATCAGTGGATGCCAGAAGGCTTGTGCATAAAATCTCTATCTAGTGCCTACTCATTCAACATCCCCAGACTAGTTTCTGGCTTGTGGCCTTTGTCAGTGAGGAGCCTTGGATATGAAAGCACTGCACCTAGATCATAGGATCTAATGCAATCCTCAAGCAGCCACCTTTTAACTCTACTTAACTACAAAACTATGAGAATGAAATTAAAAACACAATAATATTTTCAATCTAAGCTCAATAGCTTATATAGTCATATGGGTCTGAACTCAGTTCAGCATCCATACATTTTGCTGTCTTTGGCTTTTTAACAACCATAGCCACCACTATCCTATTAGGCAGGATTGGTGTTAAACCACTAAACATCACATGATCACTATCTTATACTAACACATAATTGTTATCAAACAAAGCAAAACTCTTCATACAGTAGTGCCATCTTGTGCCAACAAGAGTAATCAATAGATGCCAGAAGGCTTGTATGAGATAGTGATCATGTGATGTTTAGTGGTTCCTCCGATGTTAATTTCTCCTTGTAGAAATTATTAGTTTTGCCTAACTATAATGAATTTGTCAATCTACTTCAAAACATATGAGACACTCACATATAACTATTAACTGGGTGGAATGGTCAATCAAATAGGAAACATTTTCTAGCATAAAATCTATCATGAATTTTTACTATTTAATAAAATAGAAACTTATGAAAGCAAAATTGTAAGACATACTCTTATACAAAAAAAGTGATACAATTATTTACTATACATTCAATCTACTCCACTGCATTTTAAATATTGTTCCACACCAGTCCCCATAATACCCAGAGGGTACCTGTGACCAAGCTGGAGCTATATATAAAATACATAACAATGACTACATTTCAAAGCCACAGAACTTCTCAGCTCAAAAATTCAACACCTATCATTTAAAACACTTTTTTTGTTTTGGAGAAACTCCAGGTGCCAGTTAACTACAAGTAGTTAACATGCTCTGAATAACAGTAAACTAATTCAATGCCCATTAAATCCCAACTAGCTCAATCAAAAAGATAATATACTAAACTGCTGTTCTAACTTCTCTGCTGAATTGCTTTTTAGTAGTATAATTAAAAGAAATTGATGACAAATACTAATGTGTAGGATAATTTATTTTAAATAAAATGTTTAATAGAATTTGTAAATTAATTTTATACATTTTTAATTAAATATAAACAATGATTTATAATATCTCAGGAACACACATATTGTAATAGGACATACAATAGTAATTTAATATAAATGTAAAGCATTAAAATAAGTACAATCATTCAAATATGCACATAAATAGTTCACTGTAAGCATGCTATAAAGTTCACTTCTTTTACTGACTCTGGAGGCTTCAAAGATTGCAATGGCTACATTAATTGTTATCAAGAATTGGATTAAGAGAATATTATTACCTATAGGATTTTCAAACATAATGGCTTCAAATTATTTACTGCTGCATGGGTATTTTACCAACTGGTTGGATTTTAAGCTGATGTTGAAGTTCTGATGATTGCTATTCTGTGCTACTTCTATTTCAGGCAGTTATACATCCATGTCAGCTTAAAATTATTATATGGGCATTGCTTCTATTGGGCAGACTGCTGATATTCTGTTGGACTGAGGCTGGAGTTTATTGCATGTTCTGAACTGCTTAGCACTGCATCGTATTCATTAAAAAAGTCTCATGGTGATTGACTTGAGATACATGAATAACTGCTTTTAGATATGTGTATGACTGACTGACAAAATTTTCACCATTATTTATATGATGATCTTGTTGTCATTTCTTTAATTAGTTTTTAAATTCATCCACTGCTTTGATTAAATTCTTAAGATGCATTTTAATTAATTCTGCTGTTTATGGATTTTAATTAGTAGCCATTGCTAATTTCATTCTTTTGTAGCTTATTAATATATGCAATCTTGGATGGAAATTTTAATTATATGCTTTCATTTATTCTTAATATTTAACTTTCATTATTATTATTATTATTATTATTATTATTTTTAACATGCACACATTTTACTATTTTTTTTATGTTTACAATCAATTCATTATTTCCACATACACATCTATTTTATGTTACAAAAATGGAAAGAGATTTTTTTTTTTAGTTTTTAAGATTTCTTTTTTTTCTTTAAATTAAATAAAAAAAGAGTATTTTTAATTTCATGTAAAAGATTTGTTAAATTCCCTCTCCCCTGAATTAAATCTTTAATTAATTTGTAAAACTGTCCAGATGACCGTTTAACCCCCCCCCAATTGTTTTTTTTTACTATTATTATTTCAAACTACTAAAACTTATATGAATAAATGACATTTGCCTTTTGGTGATCTGTACTTATAAACAGAAACTCTTTAAACTTTTATAGATTATTTCTTTCAAATAAGATATTTTTAATTCAATCATTTCTTGATAAAATACTCTGCAGTAATTTTATTTTAATAATTGTACATTTTTTATTTATCTTAATAATTGCAGACAATTTTAATGCAGCACTGCTCATTAGTGGTATTATATATATATATAAAGACTTATAAATCCAATTATATATATATATAAAAAAAAAAGACTTATAAATCCAATAAATAATATTATATTTCAACCAGAGGACTGGTTTTCATCAGAAAGAAAAAAAATACACAGTAAAATGGCGATAATCAAAAATTACAGATTTGGTAAAAGATTAAAAATTTAACAACCCCCCCCCCCCGATTGGTCACAAAATCTAACACAGAATATCTACCCAATCAATGACAAAATTCAAACAAAAAAAGAAAAAACTACATTCCCTCCTAATCAAGCTTAAATTCTATTTAAATTAAAATAAATATAAAAATAAAAAATCCAAAATTAAAAATTAAAATATACATATGTGCATACATAGAAAAATTAGACTATGCTCACATACAAAAAATAGCTGTGCTCACATTAATATTCATTAAAAACTAAAATACTTATACATTTTAATCAAAAATTATAATTAGTGCAAAGTACAATAATTTATAATAACTAATTATTTATCTATATACCAATTAAACACATATATTAAACATCCATATAACCAATCTTTACATAAAAAACCTCATATAATAAAATTTTCACATAAAAAACTTACATATAGAAATCATTTAGGAGACCAGGTAACCCAGAGATGTAATAGTTCCAGTGTTTAAATTCAATCCATGTGGTTCTAAGGTCTTGAATTTAAAAATAAAAAAACTCTCCTTTTGTTTCCTCTCCCTTGTAGAAGAAAAACCTTCCTGAAGAATCACTACTTTTAAATCATCAATTGAATGATTCGGTAAGTTAAAATGTTTTGAAACCGGTCTATCTTTATTCTTATGCAAAATGTCAAATCTATTATTAGTCATTCTGACATCTAAACTATTTGCTGACTCACCTATATACTGGTTTAAACATCTACTACACTCTATCAAATATATCAAATTAACACTTTTACATGTAACATAATTAGTAATATACCATTTAAAATTACACTTCTTAGTACTAAAGACCACTTTTGTCACAACAATATGTTTATATGTAAAACATCTTTTATCCTCACATGGAGAACACCCTTTTACCTGTACAGAACTATTAATAAAATTTGTTTTGACAAGTATATTTTTAAGTGATCTATGTTTTGATAACCATCTCTATATGAATAATAAGAATAAGTACATGAAAATAATGTTAAAATAAAATATTACTATCTTAAAATCAACTGGACTAGTGTGAATCAATAGATCTAAGGAAGGTCACAAAGTGTTCCTGAAGATAATAACTTCCAGTGTCAACATTGATTAAACTAACTTTAAAATCCATAAGCAAAATATTACTAAATAAATTTAGTATGAAAAACCAATAAATAGTTAATGATCAGGTCTATAAAATGAATATGGAATTCAAATTATGAATTAGATGTTAAATGAATTAGGATGTAGGTGACTAAATGGATGATGAAAACAAATAATAATTAAATAGTGAAAAATGAACAAGCTTAAGAGTGAGGAAAAAAGAAAGAAAATGTATCAGGGTGATGGTAGAATATAAGCCAATAAAGGATATATCAATTATGATAATGAGTTAAGATAAATGAAAATAAATAAATAAAAGAAAGAAAGATCCAGATGAAATATGAGAACAATGTTGATGAAGAATGATATCCTGAACTATAAAACTAATATTGTGTTAAATGATTATAAGGTAAAAATAAAACAATGTATGGATTCTAAGCATGACTAAAACAAAATATCTAATCATGAACTTAAAATAAACTATAAGTTTTAAAACTGGAGAAGAAATTTACATCTTAGAATTATGCAAACTCAACTAAACAATAAAAGTAAAGATCAAGGCAAAGTATCATAAATAACTGCAGACATAAAAAATTACCATAAATTCGAAGCTGCTAACTAGTAATTTTTTTTCTCAAGGTTTAAATAATTTAAATATTACTATTTTAAATGATATATTTGGGTCAGTGAGTGTTATTTTGCCACTACCCAAATATAAGAAACAAAGATAGCTCATAAAACAAAATAGAATGAATAAAGAATATTTTGCAATCCCAATACTAGCAATAATATGAACTTTAACCTTTATGAAGTACAAATAAATTCTTAATAAAGCAAACACAATAGTTTACAAATTATATTTTATTAAATAACTATAGGCAATATGATCAAGGTTAGTGAATGATATATCTAATGCTTCAGATAAACAGATTATTCCGAAAGCTAAATGTTTTCTCTTTAAAATATTATTTAAAATAATATATGTACTTCAGATCAACAGAGTTTTGATTAATAAGAGAGGAAGATTTAAATACTTTAAATGTAAAAGCTTAACAAAATTTATTTTGATATGCTAACAGCACAATAAAATCTATTATATTGACTGATGATGACTCTATGACAATAAAATTAATATCTTGATAGCAATAGCAATAACAGTATGGA
Organism: Epiperipatus broadwayi; assembly: GCA_028023455.1. Taxonomy (NCBI): domain Eukaryota; kingdom Metazoa; phylum Onychophora; class Udeonychophora; order Euonychophora; family Peripatidae; genus Epiperipatus; species Epiperipatus broadwayi. The sequence goes on along the minus strand of JAQFVV010000181.1, from coordinate 110,357 downwards.
TGGTAATTAGCAATAAGGCCACAGGCCACTAAATATATTTTAAAACAAAATTAATTTACATTATTTAAGGCTAAAACCTTAGTACATGCACATTGAGTGCTTACGTGCTGACATCGCACTTAATAAGAATTCATATTTACAACTTTAAATTGATTCAAAATATTTCTAAATTTAATATCTAATTATTCACTCGTTGTAAATCGAAAGATTTCGTGAATGTTAATGTTTAATAGAAATAGTGAACTTAATCAGTGAAGAATTTAGTAGCTTAATGCTCCCATATGAAAATGCTTTAGATTTGCCTATATAATTAGGAAAAAATAGGTTAGAGATAAGAAGGGGTCCCTCTTATCTTTATAAAGTCAAATCTCACGTTATGATTTGTAGAGGTCTCTCTTACTAAAATTAAGCACTCAAGGTGCATGTACTAAGGTTTTAGCCTTATAAAAGTATTAGGTGCTGACATCGCGCTAAATAAGAATTAATATTTACATTATTTATAAATTTTATGAATACATTAGGGATAATAAGAAAACATATATAATCGTAAACAAATATGGTAGAAATTTACATATAACAAGATTTAATAACATCATTTATAATTAAGGTAAGATCTCTCAGGATCTATTTACTACTTTAATAAGTCATTACCCTTTTATTTATTATTATTGCAATTTATTATATAACTTGAATTTACTTTAGACTCATTATACTTCTATATTAATATAATAAAAGCATTTTAAAAACAACTTTTGCTTTTTTAAGACTAAATAAATTATTAGCATTTTAATATAACTTTGGTATAAATGATAGGTAATATAGCTTAATGATATAGATGGGATCATCTTGAATGGTTGTATAACAAGTAACAATCTGCTATAAAAATAACTTTTAACTAATATTATCGTTTATCATCATTTTGCTTAGTGCTAAGTACAAAATACATCTGCAAATACATACTTTGTAAACGATTCTATTGTTATCCATACATAACCATTAAACATAGGAATATGATGCATAATAAAACATATATATTTAAAGATATAGTGGGGTTGAGCTAAAGCAAAGAACAAAATAATCAACCTAGACTATGACTGTCTTGTGACTGCATATGGTCTGAAATCCCAGTGTCACTTCTGGAGCACCTTTAGGGATATGATAAAAAGAGGTGGTTAGTCCCTTATTCAATAACTAGCTCAATATATTCCAAAATATGGCCTTAATTTTCTCAAAGTTTAATAATCATTGTTCATAATTTACACATGATGGTCATTTTATATCATCACTCAGGGAAAGAGAATAAGTGATGTGATGTGGCATGGATCTAATACATATTCCAAAATGATATATACCTGTCATTATAACTATTTGCTATGACAACAGATAAATGTAGTACTAATCTAACATACCACAAATATATAAGACACTAGCAAAACAATATGGAGTACTACTTGATACATAAAATTTATAATTATTAATTATCAATTTGAGAATGATCCATAACTATAGCTATCAGTAACTATTAATTAGTCACATATTATACATATTAATATATCATGTTGAAAATACTTAAATTGACAAAGTTATATACTATTTATTTATCATTATGATTCAACAATTGTTCCCTTTTATCCTATAAAGAAAAATATCAAGAATAAGTTGTAATAATTTATTATCTATGTTCATATTTTAAATATGACCAAAATTTATAATAAATAAGATTCTATTTTTTATATTTGATTAAATTTGGATCTATCGCGAGTTTGATTTTTGTTTTATACAAACTTTTTTTATATCATATCATAGACAAAACATATTATATCATTAATAATAAAATTATTAATAAAATTTTAGTTTCTCATTTGTTCTTGTATAACTAAAAAAAAAATACAAAATTTTACAATCATAGTTTCATTTGATAAACAGCTGCACATTGTTATACCTGAAGCTAAATGAAGTTGAAGACAAACCTTTATACTTATTTTCATAACATATCTATATTCCTTATATTTTATTGATTAATGGTGCTATTCAAGGATTAATACATTGGAAATCAATATAGAATATAATTCTCGTAATAATTCATAAATCAAAATTTAGGTTGGCATTTAAATCACTTTTGATGAAATGCTACAATTCAGCTTACAAAAGAAAAATGTATCAATTCTGTTTGTAACAAATTTTCAAGGTAGCATTTTTTTTAAAATTTGCATCTACATGAGTTTTCAGCAATACTGAGAATATTTTATATTAAAAGTCTCAATAAATATTCTATACACTTTTAATTCAGTGTATTCATTTATATTATTTTCTTGGTTAGGTATAAGTTTTTTTTCTCATGTGTCATAGCATCAGCCGGGAAGTGAACCCACTAACCCAGGACAACTGCTTGTAAAGCAGATGTCACTGACCTTTCGACCACCAATGCTTGCTTGGTTAGGTATAAGTTATTACAATATTTTTATTCAATTGCAATATAATAATTTTCTTTTTGCTTTTAAATTTTATCTTCTATACATAATTGAATTAATATAGCATACTTGAATTGTGACATTTGAACTTAGCTTTAGTATTATATTTTATACTAGTTTGGAACATGTTGTGCCTTATAAATTTAAACAGCAATAAAAAACATTGAGTATCTAATTATATAATTCTGCTTATTTTAAATTCATTTGGCTGAAAACACAAATAATTTTATTTTCCTTCCTCTTGCTATCCAAAATAATTTATAAGTATCTTTATAATGCATACACTAAATATTATAATTAAAACATGTAAAATATAGAACCAATCTTTAAGCTTATGAACTTCTTGTTTTGTGTATATTTGAAATCCATTTTTAGTGGGATATTTCATTTCCAGGATGTCTACCAGCTTTATATGTGAACCTTAATGATTATGAATCAACAGAATGGTATTATCATGTAGTAGGTCAAATGGATCCTCTACTCCATTACTTGCACATTAAAAAAAATTAAATTTCATTTTCAATCCAATTCAAAATTTTACTTTGACAATTTTGAAATTACACTATTTTAGATGTTGTTATTGTTTCTCTCTTGTTCTTTTTTTTGTTCTCTCTTTTCTTTCTGTATCCTGCTTATTGTTCTCCTATTTATGAACTTTTACCAGAAAGAATTATTGTACAAAGCAACAAACCAATTAAATCATTATATATACATACATTAACTTATAATTAATAATATTCCATCTATAAGCATAAGTGATAAGTAATTAAACTATTTAAAATTATTTTAAATCACAATAAAATATGCTTAAGAATTAATTATAAAGATCAGGTTAAAATAGTTATTATCTTAAATTTTTTGAATTACTTTTAATAATAATAATATAACAATATTTATGTTAAATTAACAATGACACTAATAAATTATTATATTTTTGATACTATCGAACATTAGTTCATCTGACAGACTTCTTATAAAATCTCACACACAACTGGACAAAAGGTTTAGCATATCTTGAACGGTCTAAGACTTTATCACTCTCAGGAGATTTATTGACAATATATATTTATTTTTATAATAAAATTTGGCAACTATGATGACACAATACTGCTATAATACACCTATTTAATATTGAATATTTTTTTTCATTATTACCAATTACAATTCAAAATTTTATATAACTGAACATTTAAATAGGGCTTGATAAACATTGAACCCAACAATTATATTATATTATAATTTTTTTAAAACATATAGTTTATTTTAACTTTACATCACATGATCACTATCTCATCCATTGATCTGGCATCCATTGATTGCTCTTGTTAGCACAAGATGGCACTACTATATGGAGAGTGTTGTTTTGTTTTTATTTTAACTTTGTGGTTAATAGTTTGCTTTAGTCAAGATTAGAATCCATACTTTGTTTTATTTTTATCTTACTGTCATTTAAAGCAATATTAGTTTTATAATTCAGGATCTTATTCTTCATCATCAGCATTGTTATCATATTTCATCTGGATCTTTTTTTTATTTTTTCATTCTCATTTCTTCTTAACTCATTATCATAATTAATTCATCCACCCATCTAACATGATTTTCTAACATAATATTTATAGTCAAAGATGATTCATACCTCAAACTATGTACTGCTCAATGTCTTCTAGAGATCTGACAGGCATTGTTAGCTATGTACTTAGTACTATCATTTTAAATAGAGTTTAAAATATATCCAGATTTAAAAATAAATAAATTTATTTTAATTTATATTATGTTATAGTGATTTTATAAGTAGAATAGGTTCAAACTTATTAAATAGAAGTTTGTAAAGGAATTTTAAATATTTTAGTGCAGTTTAGATGATAAAAGCAATATAGCATATCATTTAAAAGATAAAATAAATTTGTTTGTTATATTTAACTGATACAGTAGTAAAACAATATTAAATATTAGATAATGTATTTAACATGTTTTAAATAATTATTTGTTTAAGTTATTATCTAAAATAATAAATAATTTAATATTATTGTAGAAGGTTCTGAAAGTATCACGTCTTAAAAATGTTTGGGTTAGACTCTGACCTTTTGTGTTTATAGACAAAAACTTTGATTTCTAGTTTTTTAATAAAATTAGAAACATTTAAATGTTGCAAATTAATATGTGTAAATTTTATTTGAAAATAATAATTAAAGATACTGTATTGTTTCAATAATATTTTGCTTAAAAATTAATATTTTAAAGTTATAAAATTTATTTAAATTGTTTTAATAAGGGTATCCAATATTTTAGAAATCTTAAATAATTCTGATATAATATTTAAATGATGAGTTATAGTTTTAAAACTTATTTTTTTAGAGATGACATTTAATTTTTATGTAAATTAGTATATGTTTAGAAGCTGAATTAACTAATGAGATTACTATATCAAATCAGTATAAAAAGAGCTGTTTGACAAGTCTAGACAGTGTTCTGTAGTATAGTGATGATATTAGTAACTGAAATTTATTTTAATAATATTTTTGTCTAATTATTTAAAAGTTGTAAGTATTTATAAAATATATTATTTTCTATTTAAAAGTTTTAAAAGTATAATTTTAAGTAACAAGTTTAAAATAATGTCTGAATAAAAATAAGTTATTTCCTATCAGCAAAATTTTACTTCAAAATTTAATTAGGAACTGCGATAATTTTATAAAAACTGATAGTAATCATCAAAGTGTTGGTAAAATGTGTATGAAATGCCAAGAAAAAGTAAATCATAAGTTCAGAGAAGATTTGGAGATGTGTAAAGATTTTGAATTTAATACATTTAATATATTTAGAATGAATGAACGTTCTTTTCTAATAACTTTATTTACCTGTGATAAGTATAATCTTTCAAGAAAGTTTAAGCTAACAAGTATGAAAAGAATATTTGTTAAGAGTTATTCAAATAATTGTATGAATTACAAAAGAAGGATAAATTAATATTATGCACCTGAATTAAAATCTGGGTGAGAGAATATTTTTTTTGAAGTGAGAATATAATTTATCAGTATATAAATGTGAATAAAATGCTTTATTTCTATTTTAACTTAAAAGAACAATTTGAATGGATTATATACTTGCAAATGAGATGTTGCAAAATTGAAAGAAAGTGACTTTTAAATTTATATGTTAGAAAAATATTTATTTATTACAAAAATCAATAAATGAATGATATGTTTTTAAATGACTTTCTTTCTTTAAAATAAAGTGGACTATAATGTGATATATTTTTGAAGATTAGCATTATATTATTAGTAAATGGACAGAAAAGCTGTAATTTTTCATAAAATAACTGATTGAACTGTGCACATTTTAGAGGGAGAAAAAGGCTTAGATTTTTTTAAAAGTATCTATCTGTAATGAATGCAAATATATATTTTTGTTTTTGAAAAAAATAAAGATGACAGTCATTTACTTCATAATTAACAAATAAACAAATCATGTTATAAAATATTTTATAAATGCTTATCAATGGAAATATTAATATCATGATATAATTTGATGTTAAAAAGTTGGAATTAATATGAAAATCATATGTATGTAAAGAATATACTGTTAAATATAAAAATGGGTTCATAAATGTTTTTTCACATGGAAATACTAGTTATCTTGATAAATATTTAGAAAATGGACTGAATAATATATTTATCTAATATTAATGAACAATATTTTACCAGGATTTTTCAGGATTTAGTTTTATATTTTATGCAATTGTTGAACATCAACAGGAGGAGAGAGCCATTTTTATTCAGAACTTTCCCTAGTATCTTAGCAATGGAGGTAAAAAGGCAAGACACTAGGAGAATGGAAACAAATAGAGACTTTAGTAATTTTAAATTTTTTTATATTATATCAATGATAATATTTTTTAATAATGTTTAATCAACATGTTTATTATAAATATGTTCTCCATTTAATATTAAGATAGTTTAGTTTTTTTAAATAAATAAATAAAAATAGGTTTCAGAAATTAATTTTCTGACAGGTAATAAAATGCTTATAGATTATTTAATATTGCACAATCGAGAAAAGAAAGACTGTGGTTTATAATTCTAATAATTGTTAAAATTATAGTAACATATTATTTGTTTATATTGCATTTTTAATAACATTTTTTAAAACATTTTAAAAATAATACTTTATAGTTATTTGTCATATTGATTGAATATTTAAAAGTTAAATGAATCATTCATGACTATTAGTGTATTATCTATTTTATAAAGGAAAAGTTAATGTAGGAGAATGCCTTATAAAATATCTAAAGGTATTTTAAATATTTTCCCCATGAATTCTTGAATATGCATATATTTTACAATTTGATTGAGTTGTTAATATATTATTGTTATTGATGACATCTGTTGAGATATAGCGATGTGAAAGTATTGATCTCTAAATTATATAATGCTATAGTAAATGAATAAATGTATGATACTAATGAATAATTTATCAAAACCATTTGTGCATGAAATATTCTGAACCTTCTTAAAGTGAATATTAGATCTTTGTTGTCTTTCAGAAAAGTAGTTTGGGGATTATTTTTGTAGTGTGACTTGTATTTCTTTGCAATGTTAGCAGAATTATTCAGTGTGTGGATGATATATGATGGTGGTTATGAAAGTAGTTATTAAATGAAATCCTAGGTGTTAGGGATATTTTTAAAAGGATATTATATGTAAATTATATTGTCATAATTTAAAAATTTTAACATATAACAAAGGACTGTATAGTCATTTTTCCATGGACAGTTGCATTCTTTTATAGTCAGTAAGAGCTGAGATAGAAGCCATGACCTAAATTTAAGATGCATGATAAAATGAACCTTAAGCACTATAACCATGATAATGTTTTTCTTATTCATTTGAGTTATTATTATTGCATTCATATACCTCACTATAATCACTATCAATCACCATTGGTATTACATTGTAAATAATAGTTCCTTAAAGATGGATAGAATAATGGATAAACTGTTGAAAGTTGGAAATTTTTGTGAAGGCAAGATGTGATAAAATTTTTTTATCACAAGTGATGCTGAATGATTTATTGTTTGTTATAATAAAAATGGGAGAGGAATGATTTGATATTCTTATAAATGTTGTAAATATTAGAGATCATTAAACTCAACTATAAATGTATATTTTGGTTGGATTGTGAGAGAGAGATAGAGATGTAAAAATGATATTTGAATGCTATAATGGATGTAAGTATGAAAATAAATAGAATATAAAATATATCAAGCAGTATACTTTATTAATATAGTTTAAATTTGCTATAAGAAGGGTGAATTTATAAAAATAAAGAAAAGTTATGAGATTATATTTTAAATGTTTTTTATAAGTAATTAATTTTACAAAGGAAGGCATAACTTTATTTTTCTTTATTTTAAAATTTCTTGCATTGAAATATTAGAATATATCAAAAGGTTAAGGTAAATTCTTTACTGAAATGCAAAAGAAGTGGTTAATAATTTTGAGTCTTACATTATATGCTACGTTTAAATAAGTGTGTGTTTTAATTCAAACCAATAGTAATAAGCATTGCATAATTATAAATATATATATTTTTAAATATTATAAAACATAGTATTAATTTAATAAATTATATTTTTTATCATCATTGGCTTCTCATCAAAGTCACAATAGAATATTATTGCCCTGTTGATAAAAATAATATATCACTGTTATACTGTATGATTTATTTTCCATATTAGATAGTCGGAATGAAGGCTATCTTTTATGTTTATTTATTTATGATACATTATTGTGTAAATATTTTAATTTTTATGTTATTTAGATTGTAAATATTTACAAGTTTTATCAATTTATTGTGATATGAGCATAATGTTGTTAAATTATAATAAAATTGTTAATGTTTTAAAATTTATATTATTTTGAGAGTTTGATTTTGTTTGAGTGTTTTTCTTTGATTCTTCTATCCAGACACACGATCTATAAAGATTAATGGTTTGAAACATTATTTGTTTGCACATGGTTTCGAAAATATTATTTGAAATATTATTATTATTATTATTATTATTATTATTATTATTATTATTATTATACATGATTAATTAATAAAAATATATTATCATAATTATTAGTATTATTATTTAAAATGACCCAATGCCAATATGAGATATTTAATATTGCCATTATATTAAGAGTATAATATTTTATATGAATGTCACATAAAAGAAACAAAAGATTACATAATGTTTTACAAGAAATGATTGTACTTATGTTTTATTGAGGAGTGTTTATAAACAAATAGATGTGTGATGTCAAGAGTCATTAAAATATTCTAATTGTTTGTTGTTGCTTTTGTGAGGGTAGTTAATTAAATACATGCAAAATTCCTTATTATATTTAATTACACGGTATTAACTTGTCTACTATTATTGTTAGAAATGAACCCGAGATATTATATAATTATAAAATTATATAAAATGATGATGAATAAAAATTATCAGTTAATATTAGATTTTAATATTATTTTATTAAAGGAATAATAATTAATTTATTGTTTTTTCATAATAAATTTGATAAATTATAAGTTAGGATTATGCTAGGCATGTTTGAAGATGTGAGAGTATTATGTGTTAGTTTGTTATATCAAATAAGTAGGGGAAATATTCTTATGCCATTATGTATGTATCTTTTGGGATGTACCTTCAATGCGAAGCCATTGTACCTTGCTGAATGTCTCATGTGAATAATTTCATAATTGAATTAGTATTTTAATTGAATCATTCATTAATTATAGTTTATCAGCTAGTTGTAGTTAAAATTATTAGTAAAACATATGAGATGAGTAATTAATTTGAACTTGAATTATTTGTTATTGTTATAATTATTATTATATTTAATCTTGGTTAGTTTATTATATTTAATTATGATGAAATATTGATTTTGGTAGATATTACATGTTAGAAGTGTATTTTGAGCTAGTCATAACAGTATTCATCTTTAATGGTCATTGTTTACATAACTGGACTATAGTTATATTTATCAATAATTAGCTGGAGAGACTTTAAGGTAGATTTCTTTTAAGCAACAGTACAATATATATCATCATCAACCATTATCAATCCAATGCAGGATGAAGGTCTCTCCAAGTTGAATCCAACTTCTGTGATCTTTAGCTTCTCTTCTCCACCTTACCCCTCCACACTTTCTTATTTCATTCATCCATCTGACATGTGGTCTCTTTCTGTGTCTTTTACAATCTCTTGGAATCCAGTTTAAAATTTCAATTATTTATCTAATATCATCTTTTCTAGCAATATGTCCAGCCCAACTCCACTTCAGTCTTTTAATTTTTTTAATGAAGTTACTAACACCTGTTTGTTCTCTTACCCATATATTGCATTTTCAATCTCTACCTGTTCCTCCTAACACGCATCTCTTCATACTTCTTTGAAAGGTCTGAAGTCTCTTATTGCTCTTGTATTAAGTGTCCAAGTCTCAGATCCATAAGTAAGAACTGGTAAAACACATTTATTAAAAACTTCTTTTTCAAACACATAGACATATTTCCTTTTAATATCAAGTTATTTCTACCAAAAACACTCCAACCAAACTTAATTGTATGATTAATTTTATCCATTATGTTTCCTTCTGTATTAATAATCTGACCAAAGTATTTGTAGCTGTTAACTTCTTTTAACTCATAATAATCAATCTTTATTTTTATATTTTGAGAAAATCCATTAAACATTTAGTCTTTTTGACATTTATCTTTAGTCCTACTTTCCTACTTTCATCTGATAACTCCTGCAACAGATCCTGAAGCTCTAAAGCAGTATTTTTAAAAACAACTACATAATCTAAAAAATATAAATGACTTAAACAATCTCCATTTACTTTCACTCCTTTAATTTACCATTTTAATTCCACAAAATATTTCTTGCAGCATTGCTGTAAAAAGTTTTGGAGATATGGAGTCACCCTGTATTATATCCTTCTCAATGTTCACTTTACTCTCTCTCACACACACACACACACACACACACACACATATATATATATATATATATATATATATATATCTCATATATATATATATATATATATATATAAATGAGATTATATCCATGCAAACAGAGATAACCTTTAATTTTTGATGTTGACAAGAAAGTATCAATTCCTAGTAATTGTCAATCCTTGAGGCTAAGTAAGTTTTTCCATTAACCTATAATAACTTCTTTATTAAAGTTTTTTTCTTGAAGTAAAAAGAAATCCTTTTTTACTTCAATCTCAAGTTCTTATATAAACTTAAATATAGAAAGCTAGTTTTTGTAAGTGTGAGAATGTAAAAGAAAATTTTTCTTGACAGTGTGCAAATAATATTTTAAATTTCTCTAGAAAGTTGTCTTACATAAAAAATAACTATAAAATATATCATAACAATAGTAAATAATATTACTAATATATTCTCTGTAGTGTGAATTAAAAATAAAAATAATAGTATATTGCTTAAGAACTAATATCAGAAGAGGCAATAACAGATTTCAGTGATATTTAATTCCAAATTGTATCATTGCAATTCAGTTCTCTACTAAACATTCCTAATTAAATATATTGTTTTTAATCACTAATTATGCTTCAGTATCTTGTGAAATGTCAAATATCACAATATTTTCACTATAGATTTAATTACAACACTGATAAGCTGATAATCAACAGGTCCATAAAGTGTAAAATAAGTTTACGATCTTATATTTTTCCTGCAAGAATTATATGTTTTAGTTGTTTCATTTAATTTACATTTCTCTAACAGTAGCACATAATATTAATAATTACTTTTTTTTTTCAGAATACATATTTTAAAATTAAATCCAGTTTGGGATTAAAATTGTATTTTTTTTAAAAGTTATATTATGAAATTTGATTATAAATTTTATACATATACAATAATTAATTGTCTATCAATAATATTTACAACAATTATATGATCATTTTTTTTGTTCCTTAAATATATATGTATATTTAATTTTCTATAAGGTGAATGAAGGTACATTAAAGTTTTTAGTTTAATAATCTGGTTTTAAAATTTGTAATTGACATTTTCCTATACAAAATTAAATAAAATTTACTGTAAATAGGATTTTACAGCATCAAATATTTTTTAAAGCTTAATTGGTGTAAAAAGTGTTTAAAATTCTAATTAAAAGAAAAAACATTAACAGCATTATGTCTGAAAAACTACCTGAGATGCTAATATATTTTTATAAAATGTGCAGCTTAATTAAAAACATAAATTAGTAATATTTCATGTAATACTGACTTTTCTATATTATTATTGAAATTTTAAAATTAAAATATTTTTTTTAACATTTTATTAACAATTATTATAATTTTTTTGGAAAAATAATTTGAAATTTAGATTTAATGTGCTAAAATAAAAACAAAATTTCGGTAATTTGTTTCTTTATCTTGAGCAAGCTAGCATTAAATATATACTTTTTAATTTAGTTACTGAAGAATCTGATAATTATAGTTCTGTTTTATCTCAGGACACTTTTCCAATTTTACTCTTAAACTATATATTGAAATGAAAAAATAGTTTTTGACTCACATTTGCTTGGAGAGAAAGAAAGTAATTGTGTTTGTTTATTTTAATAAAAGTAGGAATATAAAGAAGCACAGAAGAGATTTCAAAAGAAGTTCTGGTAATATTTAATCTTTATATTAAATCATGTCTTACTACTGTTGTGCTCAGTATATATATATATAAACAGCATATTTTGCGGGTTCATCCGTGTTAAAAAAAAATTAAATATTAATATTATGACGTTTCGACTCGGTCACACAAGTATATATATATATTTATAATATTTAAATGGAAGTATATTTTCTATACTGAACTTAATGCAATTAGAAAGGATTTACCTACATCTATCCACTCCATCCTATACAACCGATATATATGTTTACGTACATGGGAGAAGATAAATGATCCATATTTTGTGCTGAACCAGCTCTCATCAGTTGGTCCTGATTATCACCTCCAACACACACACACATATATATATATATATATATATATATATATATATATATAAAATCTGTGCTTACTTTATATTAGGATAGCAAATCTTCAAACTTTAATGGACAGGCTTCAATCTTCTTCATTCTCCAACTTTTCAACCATCCATACCATTGAAAATCTGATGATGGACTACTCAAAGACCTTGTTAATGCCAATATTATTGCCTTACCCATGTTGACATTAAGTCACTCTAAGTCTTCACATAATATTCACATCAACATGGGCTTTGGACATTTTATTTATCAGATTTTCAATGGTATGGATAGCTAAAGAGTTGGAGAGCAGAACAGATTAAAGCCTGTCCATAAAATTTGAAGCTTTTCCATCTTAATATAAATTGAGCACTGATTATATATGTATGTTGGAGATGATGATCTGGAACAACTGATGAGTGCTAAGTTCAACAAGAAATACATATATTTAAATTATTTATCTTTTTCACATATATAGTCATGTGTATCAGTTGTATAGCATGGAGTGGATAGCTGTAGGGAGCTTGAATGTCTGGGTTCAAATCCCTTTTAAGTACATTAAGTTCAGTAGAGACAATGTACTTGTATTTAAATATTACATATTCAGAATGCATTCTGCCCTTCCCTCTTGTACATATTTAAATGAACATATTAATATCCTATATGTGAGGGGTCAGAGTGCCTTAAAAGAAAATATGGATATGACAATAATATTAGTATCAACAAGGACTTTGAGCATTCCATCATCAGATTTTCAATGGTATAAATGGCCGAACAGGTGGATGCAGAGAAGATTAAAGTCTGTTATTTAAAGGTTGACGATTTTCTATATTAATATAAATTGAGCACTGATTATATATGTGTATGAAAGATGATCTGGATCAACTGATGAATGCTGGTTTAATACAAAACATATATAATGTAGATTATTTATCTTTTTCACAAGTATATGATCATGTGTATCGGTTGCATATGATGGAATGTATAGCTGTAGGAAGCTTGACAATCTGAGTTCAAATCCCTTCTAATATACATAAATATATTATTAAACAAGTTGTTTATAATTTCATCCCTACATTAGGTCAAAATAATTAAGCAATAAAATATTTCTACAAATAACTAGATCATTATTGGCAATCATTTGCTATTGCTATCTATTTTTTAAAAAATAAGTTTAATATATTATTTAACATTTATAAAATATATCTGCTCCCTGCATTATAAAGACGAATAAAAATAATACATTTTAAAATCTTAATTTCACTGGAAACTTTGTGTCCAGTTTATAGCTCAATAAGAATAGCTACAATTGGTCATTAAATCATAGTTTGAATATATACATTTTTATAATATCTGAATTTCATCCCCTGAAAGGGCAATCATTTTTTAAAATAATTTTATTTATAAAACTGTTTAATTCTAGTTTTAAAAAATGAACCAGCCCTCCTCCTCCTCCTCCTCCTCCTCCTCCTCCTCTACTACGCCTACTACTACTACTACTACTACTACTACTACTACTACTACTACTACTACTACTACTACTACTACTACTACTACTACTACTACTACTACTCTACTACTACTACTACTACTACTACTACTACTACTACTACTACTACTACTACTACTACTACTACTACTACTACTACTACTACTACTACTACTACTAAGAAGACTACTACACGACTACTACTACTACTACTACTACTACTACTACTACTACTACTACTACTTCTACTACTACTACTACTACTACTACTTATTACTACTACTACTCTTCCTATACTACTACTACTACTACTACTACTACTACTACTACTACTACTACTACTACTACTACTACTACTACTACTACTACTACTACTACTACTACTACTACTACTACTACTACTACTACTACTACTACTACTACTACTACTACTACTACTACTACTACTACTACTACTACTACTACTACTACTACTACTACTACTACTACTACTACTACTACTACTACTACTACTACTACTACTACTACTACTACTACTACTAGTTTTAAAAGGTTTTTTATTATTATGTCTATATTGTTATTACAAATTAAAAATGTTACATAATTTCTATATTCTGATTAATCTTAAAAAAAATTTTACATAATAATTTTTTATATATATATATATAAAAATAGTAAACAAATATTACATGAATCATAAAGAGAAGAATATAAAATTGGGGCATGTAAATTAATGAGTAAGCTATTCATTGATGGTTGTAAGTTTTTTTAGTCCATTGCTGATTTTGTTTAAGAGTTATGATTGTGGAGATAATTTTATGAGGCTCCAGGTGGCATTGACTATATCCGATGGGGCCAAAGAATTTTAATTTTTAGGATTTTATTTTCAAAAAAAGATTTATATTTTTGTGATGTTGGATTAAAAACAAAGTGACATCTTAAGAACCAGAGAGTAAAAATGATAAAGATGGACAGCCTTATATTGGGAAATATTCCTTTTTGAATATTTTCTTCTTCTACTACTACTACTACTGCTACTGCTACTGCTACTGCTACTGCTACTACTACTACTACTACTACTAGTAGTAGTAGTTTTAAAAAGTTTTTTTATTATTATGTCTATATTGTTATTACAAATTAAAAATGTTACATAATTTCTATATTCTGATTACATGTTAAAAAAATTTTTACATAATAATTTCTTTATATATATATAAAAATAGTAAACAAATATTACATGAATCATAAAGAGAAGAAAATAAAATTGGGGCATGTAAATTAATGAGTAAGCTATTCATTGATGGTTGTAAGTTTTTTTAGTCCATTGCTGATTTTGTTTAAGAGTTATGATTGTGGAGATAATTTTATGAGGCTCCAGGTGGCATTGACTATATCCCCGGGCCAAAGAATGATCTCTCATTTTAATTTTAGATTTTATTTTCAAAAAGAGATTTATATTTTCGATGTTGATTAAAAACAAAGTGACATCTTAAGAACCAGAGAGTAAAAATGATAAAGATGGACAGCCTTATATTGGGAAATATTCCTTTTTGAATATTTTCTATTAAGATGTCACATATTGGTTTAGAATTATAAATGAGTGTGGATATCAGTTGTCTATATATATGTGAGGCATTGCAGTGATATAAAAAATGTTGCATTGTTTCATCCTCCCTACCACATAAAGGACAGATAGGTTGAATGTTAGTATATTTCCTCTTATTGAAAAGAAATTCACTTGTTGGCAATGCATCCATGTTAATTTTGATGAGGAAGTCTAAGTATTTAGGTTCTAAATACCAAAATTTAAATTTTGTATTAAAGATTTGTTTGTTAGTTTAGTGTACTATCTGGTGTTTGAAGCAGATCTAGGTTAGTCATATTTTGATATGCATCCCAGTACTTAATTTTTGCTGTAAACATATTATCTGGTAATTTGTATTGACATATGTGTTGAATTAGGTTATTAATGAACTTATTGTTAATAGGTGGAGGTGTGTCAGTAGGAGATATTGGAATGAAAACCTGAAAATTCTGAAAGTTAGTGCAGATTTTAAATAGTGTATTATAGGATTTTTGATAATAAAAGGTATTTATTGAATGCAAAGATAAGCCATTAAATTTTGAATGCTTTTGGAGTTTATTAATGCTAATAGAAATTGTCTTCTGGTTCCAGATCAATTTAGTACATAGAGAATTGATTTTTTTAATGAATGAGGTTGTGAATTTAATGGTGGGTGAATAGAAATTAATTTTTGGATAGATTAGCATGTTAATTAGAGATATCTTGTGTGTATTGAAAGATAAGCTTTAGTTAGAAAATTAATAATTTTTTGTATTGAAATGATTAATTGATTTTGTATATTTATTCTCATTATATTTACTGATTGATGGAAGGGTATTCCCAGAAAGTTATGAGGTCGGGTTTCAACTTTTGTTTTAATTGGAGTGCCAGAAAGTATGGACCATGTGGCCATTTTTTCGGGATTGAATTTTAGAGTATAATCTTTTGTGTATTTTTTTAATATGTTATGTAGTTTTGGTAACAATTTCTGTGAGGGAAGAAAAACAGTTATGTCATCCATGAATGAAATATGATTAATTGTACGGTTTAAAAAAATTGTTTGTATTCCCGGTAGTTCAGTTTCAATTTGAAGTAAGAGGGGATTAATGTAGGTGATGAAGAGGAGGGCACTAAGGGGTGAACCTTGGGGAATTGAATTATGTGGAGTGAATTCTGATGACATTTTTCCATTTAAGGTGATGTGTATGTTTCTATTTATAAAGAGATTAGCTAAAATATACATAATTGGAATCGGGATTCCATGACTACCAAGCACTTCTAAGAGTTTTTCAATAGGCACAGAATCAAAGGCAGCTTCAATATCTAATTGTACTGCAATAGGTGCAGCTTTTCTATGGTGGCGAATGTCATCAGTTAGTGCCCTAAATAAGACATGAGCCTCGGGGATGGATGAGCCTTTTTTGGCAAACTGAAATTTAGATAGAGTAGGTAATATAAGAGGCTGGATTTTATCTTTAATAATGGATTCTATTATTTTAATGATTAGTGGGGACATAGATATAGGTCTAAGATTATTGAGAGGGGAGGGTAGTAAAGGTTTTTTTAGAAAGGGCACTAGTGAGACAGGATAGAGTAGTTCTATACTATGAATTTAATTTGACAAGTAATGTAGCATATTGTAAATTATGGGAATAGTAAAGTGGCTAAGGTGTTCAAGCAAAAATTTCGCAATGGCATGTGTTCCTAGATGCGAGTTGTTTGGAATAGTTTTTAATTTATTTGTAATGTCTTCTTTAGATATATTAAGGATAGTTTGTGACATACCAAAATAAAGTGGAGCGAGAATTGGCATAGGTAGCTTTTGAAATTTAGTTTTAAAATATTGTTTAATTGGTGGAAGCATATTTATTCCGGTAATCATTTTATCATTTATTAATATGGGTGAGGGTGTGGTTATATTAGAGTTATAGCCTAATGCCCATTTGATATATGCCCTTGACCAGTCATGGGGGTTTTTTAAAAAAATTTTGGCTTTTTTAATAGAAAGATAATTAGCTAGTGTAAGTTGTGTCTGTTTGAACTCTTGCTTTAGTAACATTATGGTATTAACTGAATTTGAGCTGGTAGGTGTGCTTTTTAGCTTCATATGCAGTATATCTAATTTTTTGCTAAGTGCAGTAGGAGAAGGATTTCTTGCAGTATAATGTTTGATGTTAGAAGCTAAAATATTAATGAAGGAAAATCAAGCTTCTGTTGGTTGGAGTGAAAGTATGTCAATTTTTTAAAATAAATGTATGCATTAGATATTATGGCTTCAGGAGCATTTGTTTTTAATAATAAATGGGTGGTATTGTTCAGTAAAAGTGTTGAGTGTATCTGCATATCTAAATTTAATACGACATTAAGGGCATGATGGTCAGAAAAAGCTACTGGGTTTAGGGAGGGTGTAATTATAAAGTGCAATTCAGGAGAGTAAAAGAGTAGATCTATTAGTGATGAATGATTTTTAGTGAAAAATGATATTGTATTTGATGAAAAGAAACCTTCTGAGATCATTAGCCTTTTTTTAATTTTATGAAGATATTTCATCGTAAAGTCTTGGTATGACATATTAAAGTCACCCAAGAGAATTATGGGGTGTGGATTTGTTGCTAGTGTTAAATTAATTATGTTAATAAGCTGGTGTATGAGTATTGGTTGATTATATAAGTATAATGCTATAATATTTATTGTGCATGCTGCATTATGAAGAGTGATCAATATATAAGCTGTTGAAAGATTGGAATGGAGAATTCCTATTGATGAGTACTCCTATTCCTGCAGCTGAATAGTTTGATGTGGAAAATCTGGTATATCCAAACTTGGCAAGATGCTGCTCAGGTTTAAAAGGAGAACTTACTGAGCATTTGGTTTCTGTAAAAAAAAAATATGTGGTGTGAATTGCCGAATCCAGCTGGTAATGGCAAACATTCTATGGGGTGAGTTTATCCCTCTGACATTAACTTCAGTAATTGATACTAGCATGAGTAATTCTAGATTGTACAATGATTATGGTAATTTGCTGTATATGCATAATGTTTGTAGTTGTTAATGATCTTGGTAGTGGAAAGTAAGATTTTATGGAGTAAGTATAGTCATATGAAGACTGGAACAGTCTATCCAATATAACAGTGGGATAGGATGTTAAAGGAAGGTAATAATTTTGTATAGTATATAATGAGAATAGATATAGCATGTTTAATAATAAAAGGAAAAATGTATTACTGAGTTTATAATTTATAGATATATGTGTTTGTTTATTATAATGTTTATGTTTATTTAGTTTATGGGTATAAGATGTAATTATGTGTGGTTGTTTGTCATGTAGTGTGTGTATAATATTATTAATGTGACATATGTATTTTAGCTGGGTCAATGTAATCAGCAATGAACCCCTACCAAACATAAAAATTAACAAAAAAATCATTACAACAGAGTATTTAACACAAATTGGATAAAATAAAAATAAAATAAAAACAGTTGGATATAGTTCTTTATTCATGATATATCACTAAGTTTTGTTTGGTTTAATGTGTCCAGGATAATTTGCATTAGGATTATCTGATGTGTGTTCAGTATTAACTTTTAGCTCATCCTCATCAAGTGAGCTTGAAGATATTTTCGCGGAAGATTCCATTCCATTTCAATTAGTAACAAAAAATAAAAAAATTGCAAAAAGAAAAAAGGGAATTGATGTAACTAAATTGATTCAAGATAATAATAATCAATCTACCGCTATAAAATGTAAATCACCAGTGAATCATGCTCCAACAAAGCAATCCATTCCGTTTAAAAAAAAAATAAAATCTAATAACTCTGACCTACAAATAACAGGAACTCCAACGGACACACTCTCGGATAGACAATTGCATTCAGTTGCTTCCACTTGAACACCACAACAGCATGTATATTTAGCTGGTGTTGATATCCACAGAAGAACACATAAGAAAATAAAAGTTACTACTACTACTACTACTGCTGCTGCTGCTGCTGCTGCTGCTACTACTACTACTACTACTACTACTACTACTACTACTACTACTACTACTACTACTACTACTACTACTACTATTATTATTATTATTATTATTATTATTATTATTATTTAAGTAATAGAGGCTAATTTGTTAAAATTAATAATTTTTGAGTGATTCTGAAATAATTAGATATGGAGTTCCTCAAGGTTCAGTCCTGGGTCCATTGTTATTTACTGTTTATATTAATGATCTGCTTGATCTTTCTCTTCATTCTAACATTTTTTGTTTTGCAGATGATACTGCTTTGGTTACTTCAGCTGTTTCATATAGTTTACTTGAGAAACTTGTGAATGAAGATTTATTTAAAATTACACAATGGATGAACAATAATAAATTACTGCTAAATATTAATAAGTGTAATTACATAATATATTCTCTTAAAAATATTCCAGCAAAAAACTTGTTAATTCAATTGCCTGAGGTGAATCAAATGTCTTGTCAGAAAATTACCAGGACATCAACAATTTCTTACCTTGGCTTGGTTTTGGATGAGTATTTACATTGGGATAAGCATATTTTTTGGCTTCAAGTAAAATTAAGAAAACTTAATTTTTTTTATAGATTAAGAGATTGTTTGAATAAATCTGTCCTTTTAAGTATATATAAGCAAATTTTTTTAAGCAGACTTTGTTATGGTTATGGGGTGGCACTGCAGCATATTTTTTGAAGTCTTTACAAACACTACAAAATTTTATGTTAAGAATCATTTTGTTTAAACCTTTGGATTTGCCAAGACTTGAATTATATAAGTGTGCTGGAGTTTTAACTATTCATCAATTATGTTTAGTGAATATTTTGTGTTATTATATTAAATACAATGGAATGAACAAAAATAATTCTTCATCAATAATGGTGACTAGATCAAGTGATTTTGATTTATTATTTGAACCAGCTTACTTTAAAACTCATTGTCAATATCAGAAATGTTATCTTGGTCCAAGATTTCACAATATTTTTATAAGGAACATTGAATTTAATGTTAATGACCCATCAAGAAAAACTTTGAAAAAAATTTATTATGGACTGGATTATAATTGATGATAATGAAAAACTTTTTACTTATATTTAATTATTTTATTATATATTATTGTTTTTTTTATTTTATTTGCACATGTACTTTTGTTAAGCTCCATGCATGATTTTTTATCACAAGGAGATTATATGTTTATTAAATTAAATTATTATTATTATTATTATTATTATTATTATTATTATTATTATTATTATTATTATTATTATTATTATTATTATTATTATTATTATTATTATTATTATTATTATTATTATTCTTATTATTATTATTATTATTCTTATTATTCTTATTATTATTATTATTATTATTATTATTATTATTATTATTATTATTATTATTATTATTATTATTATTATTATTATTATTATTATTATTATTACAGCTTGATTATTTAAAGACAGCGTTAGAATTACAGTAGGAAATATTACAAAGAAAATATAACTTGATCCTTAGAAATTATCACAGTTATCTTGTCCTCATACAAATACTTATAAAACTATTGTATGACCTTTCAATTAATAAACAAATTTCAATTCACAGCTATAAATTTCCTACAGCATAATAGATGAATTAAGGTGTACACATATTTAGCAAAGTCAGCTTCCAATTTAGCAAGAATAGTTAACACTTATTTAGAAAAATTACCTGTAATTTTGAATTATTGCCAATTTTTTTTTTTCTAAGTACGAAAGAGCATGAAACATTTTATTTATTTCTAATAATAAATTTTAAAAAGCTAATCGATTATTATTTTAAAGAATACATCATTATAACTTTAGTACTTTTTTGAATTCCATAAATAAACAGTGGACATAATAGGCTTATCACACTATACATTACACAATTTTTATCCTTAATTGCTTATATATTATAAAAAAAAAAAAAATCCTTTAAAAAAATTAAATAATTTTAAAAAAATTTTTTTTTAATAAATTATTTAAAAATTGTATAAATTTATAATTAACTTTTTTAATATTTAATATTTTTTTTATTAATTTAAATTGAAATGAAAAAAAAAAAAAAAAATAATAAATTGAAAAAAATTATATTTAAATATTTTTTTTTTATTTTTTTTATTTTATTATTATTTTTTTTTTTTTTATTTTTTTTATTTTTTTTTTTTTTTTTTTTTTTTTTTTTTTTTTTTTTTTTTAAAGTGTAAATGTTGAAATGCACATAATAAATGGATATTGAATTGAATTGAATTGAATATATATCTTCACACAAATATAGACACACACACACACACGCATATATATATATATAAATTTAATAATGCTGTAAACCCTTCAGAATTGTGTTTTACTTTAATATATATTATAATAATAATAATGAATTGAAATTTTTTTAACAAATAATTAGATTTAAAATAAGAATAAGCCTTAAAACATTATGCAATATTTCAAAGGTTTTTATTTCTCTGTTTACTTTTTGCTTTATATTTTAGATTGATATATAAAAAATTCTTTTTTAATATAATTAGATCATTAAAATTTTCAGGTTTTTATTATAAAAATATTAGTCATTATATTTTAAAATTATTTTTTTACAATAATGATAAAAAATGCAATAATAGATAAATAAAATATAAGTATTAAAATAAAAAAAATTTCTAATCAATTTATTATTTACCTGCTCATATTAATTTTTTTGTCTCCCCCTTTCTCTCGCTCTCTCTCTCTATATGAAAATAATGATTATTTATATATATATATGAAAATAATGGTTATTTTATTTTGACAAACATTATTTATTTCCCAAATATATATATATATTTAAATAAAGGTTTTCAAAATAAAATACAATTTTAAAATTAAGTTTATTAAATAAATATTTCATAAGATTTTAAGATTATTTACACAACTTACGATTTTAGAAGTATAAGAAATAAAATGACTTACAGTAAAATTATTTATGATTTAAATATTAAAAATATTAAATAATCAAAAGACTAATATATTTAATAGATATATCATGTGGCAAAAAATAAACACATTTTTATTGAGAAACTCGTTTCTTTGAATTAGTTTATTCAACGGATTCACCACTCACAATTTCAAAATCATACAAATTTGCAAAAAAATATTAAATGAAAAAAAAAGTAATTCATAATTCTTAGGCATATATTAATATATAAGCAAGTCATTTTCTTATCATCTTTCACACTCCCTATGCTCTGAATATGTTTGAGGTTTGGTGATAGCATTTTTTAAAAATGCTGCTGACATTCCTTAATATGTACAATTTTAATACTTCATTTGTTACTAATTTTCTTTTTTTCTCAATGAACGTAATACTTAGTTGTTAATGAATATACATACAGTAAAGGTATTTTTTAATATTCTGATTTATTACTACCTAGAATCCTTTCAATATATTTACTATATCATATTCATGGCATATATTGAAAGCATGCTAGGCAGTAATAAAGTTGAATATTAAAAAAATACCTTTTCTGTATGTTCATTAACAACCAACACTTAAATTATATAGATTAAATGGTTTATCTATTATTTAAGTAATCAAGGGTATGTTTTATAGCTATTTATGTTTTGCTTTGTATTTTAAAAGCCAGTTGTCTATTTGGAATATTAAAACAGCTGTGTGGAGAAACAATGACATTTTGTTTTTTATTTATATTATATTACTTATTTATATAAAATACTACTATGTATTTTGTTATATTTAACAATTCATTCACTTATTATCTTGAATTTTGCATGTCAGTCCTTCTCTTTCACATACAAGTCTGTATCACCTTACACCTAAAACATGCATTACCAATCTCTCTGTAGTTAGGCTATCATCTGTTGAATACCATTTGAATGACTTCTATCAAATTAGGTTATACACTATCTATCTGTAACTTCTCTGAATTATATTTTTATTTATTTAGATTAAAATAGTGATATATATATATATAATTTTAATATTCTCATGGATACATGATACATTTATAGTATTATTTCTGGGAGCTTTCATTTAATAAAAAATATAATAGCTCAATGACTGATTTTCAGCACTTGTTATTATACTGAAATGACAGCTATTTAGATATTTTATTTTTATTACATGGAAGCTCCCAGAAATAATACTATTATATATATATATATATAATTCTAATATTCTCATAGTTAAATGATGAATTCATAATATTATGAATTTATATATGTACTCATTTACTAAAAAATAATTATACATTATAAGTTAACATTAGTAACAAAACAAAACAAATTATTTTTAATATTTTACACAATAAGTAACTGATCAAGAAAATAAAAAATAAAATAATTCAAAATTATCTATGATTATAAAACAAAAATCAAAATAGTTCAAAAATTATTTCTTTTTTTTTCAAATTTATATCACTTTCAAAAATAAATGCATTTAAAATAAAAAAATTAGAAAGTCCATGTATTCAGCAACATTTTTCATTCTATATGTTTTTTTAAAATATATATAATAAATTTATACTATATGAATTTAACATATAATTAAGACTTAAATTTTATGTTTATATCCATAACGACTCAATCATTAAGCATCACATGATCATGATTTCTTATACTAGCACATAATTGTTTATAAACAAGGCAAAACTCTCCATACAGTAGTGCTACCCTGTGCCATCCATTGATTACTCTGGTTGGCACAGGGTGGCACTACTGTAAGGAGAGTTTTGCCTTGTTTATAAACATCTCAATCACTAAATTTTCATTTAAGTATCATAAAAGCATTACAAAATAAATTATAAAATAACTATTCTCAGAGTATTTTTTAAAACAATAAAATAAATTTTACTGGGCTGCAGAACATGTTAAAATGATTCCAGACCCAAAGTTGGGTATCTGTTTGTAATGGGACATAACCACCCACAGTATAGCTGGGATACTTTTATATTTATAAAATAATGGAATTCAACAATATACTAGGATAAAAAAGGATCATTAAAACTTAAATTATGTTCTGATTACACATATGATTATAAAATATATTTATTCATTTATAACTTTATTTATATCATTGCTTACATTTTATGGAATAATCTGATACCATCATCACCATACAATCTGGTCCATGATACCACTATAGCAATCTAGACTTGTAAATTTTATGAATCTCAGTGCATAAATAAATTCTATCTATAATTGTAAATATTATAATTTTAAATATAGTGTCTTGTGGCTATTTAAATTATTCTATTCACACAGATCATTGATGATGGCCATCCCCTTTAATCAATATAAAATTAGAATGTTTCTTCAATAAAACAATAACTTTACAGCATTATGAATTATTCACACCTAAGTGCCATTTCAATTAAGAAATGACTTCTGATTTATGAGGATTTTGTAGACATCCATTCTCCATTAGTTCCTTCTGTATATCCCACTATTTTCTCACAAGAAATTATGAACTTAAAAGAGATAATTATAAAGTTTAAACTTATTTTTTAGAAATGAGATCAAATCACAAACAAGATGGATTTTAACAATAAATACAAAATGACAAATTTATTTAATTAAACAATTAAGGATATGTATTTCAACACACATCAGATATTAAATATGAATTGATGTTATGGCACAAATACAAAAAAATAATGACCTTTTAATTTAATTAATTAATTAATTAATTAATAATAATAATAATAATAATAATAATAATAATAATAATAATAATAATAATAATAATAATAATAATAATAATAATAATAATCATCATCATAATAATATAGTAATATAAATTGTGCTATCACACTTATGATGTAAAGCTGTAACAACAAATAGAAAAATAAATTAAATAGCTGAGCACTTTCAAGAAGATGTACTTCTCATAATTATAGCCAGTTACGACTTATTCTTTGAAATCATTATATAAATACAATATGCAAATTCTATGCAAATGAGTCATTGTAAGTGTGATAGCATGATTTATATTATCATATTTAGACAAACATAAAGTATAAATCTACACGTTATTAAATAATAATAATAATAATAATAATAATAATAATAATAATAATAATAATAATAATAATAATAATAATAATAATAATAATAATAATAATAATAATTTGTAAAGATTTATATTAGAAATTGTTATTAATAATAATGTAATTATAGAAAATGTAAACACAGACTTTTCACCTCCCTCGGCTATCCACTTTATCTCATACATGAGATACAGATGACCACACGCATGTAAGTAAAATAAATGATCTCCAATATATGTATTTTGTGCTGAACCAGCACTCATCAGTTGGTCCAGCTAATCTCCCATACACATGTATAATCAATGCTCAGTTTATATTATGATAGCAAACTTTCAAACTTTAATGGACAACAAATATTTATATTGGAGATCATTTATCTTTATCACATGTGTGCAGTCATGCGTATCAGTTGTTGATAGCTGAATAGATCTTGAATGACGATGTTTAAATTCCCTATAATTACATCATTACATCTAAACTCCAAGTATATAATTTGTATCTAAATATTATTAATAATATACTAAATTTCATTTTACCAATATTAAATAGATTGATCTTTAAAATCATGGCACCTTGTTTATAAAAAAAATTATTATTATAAATACATACAGTAAAAATAGTAATTATTATTATGTTCTTGAAGCTTCATGACAGGCAGAAGAGTAGTTCTTGTTATGACAGGATAATGAATAGGACTTATGAGTTAGCCATTTTCTCTTCTGTCACTTTAGAGAACATCATCTACTGAAGAGCTACATATTTCAGAGTATAAACTTTCGCACAACAGTGTATTTTTTCTGGCTTCATTTTTCTAATAAATTTGGTTATCTATAAATTTTGACAAAAAATAATCAATTATTAATGATGTTTTTAACAATGACCTTCACTTGCTCTGCTAATATTGTTCTTCAATTATAGTTTCTCCCAGATTGACGTCTGAAATTTACCTATTGTCATATGACAAGCAAGAAAAATGCAGGAACACGTGAGAGAGTGACTTATTTCATGCCTATTGATATATTCTCATAATAATGCACATATACCCCTCCAATTACAATTTTATTGCTCATATAACGTATTTTTTTATTAAATAATATATATATTTTTAATCTAATAAATTTTCTTTTACAAAATATAACCAAATTACTAGCTATTGAATCTAAATTAAATTTAAAAAAATATTTTTGATCACGTAATATAAGGATAATAAATCCAAATAATTCTACATCTGCTTTTGAATCCTGCATATATTACATATATAAATGCAGGTTTAAACCTGTACAATCTATTAATTTATATAAATAGTGTGTAATATGTCTGCCCATCCCTTGCATATGTATGTATAAATGGATTATTCCCCTGTACATGAGGGGTCAGGATGACTAATATGTCAACATGGGTAGGATGACAACCTTGGCACTAATAAGGGCTTTGAACGTTACATCTCCAGATTTGCAATGAAATGGAATGCTGAAGAGTTGTGAGTTGGATTAGTTTGAAGCCTGTCCTTTAAAGTATGAAGATTGGCTATCTTAATATAAAGCTGCGCACAGATTTTATATATGTGTGAGGATAATAAACTGGACCAACTGATGATTGCTGGTCTATCATGAAATACGTATTTTGGTGATTATTTATCTTTTCAACATGTGTGTGATCAGGTGGGTCAGCAATATGAGAGGGCACTGAGAGTAGTGGGTCGTGTGAAAGTCTGAGTTAGAATCCCGCATATATTACATATATAAATGCAGATTTAAGCATGTAAAATGTATTAATTTACATCTGCTTTTTTTTTTTTTTCCATGTGTCATAGCATCGGCCGGGACGCGAACCCACAACCGTCTGCAACCAACTACTTGCTTGCATGGCGGCTGCGATACCTCTCGGCTAACAACGCAAGACAGTTGATCTAAAATATTTTTATAAATAAAAGAAAATAAGATATGGCATTCTCCCCCTTCTTTTTAAATAATATAAATTAATTAAATGATTATTTTTAATTGTACTGAAAATAAAGTTTTGAATTCTTTTTGCTTTTCTTTATTTAGTAAATTATAAAACATCTGTATATATTTTTTATAACATAGATATATATATATATGAATTTACATTATTTTATATTTAAAATAGTAAATACTGTTATTATATATGTCAAGCATTGGTGGTCGAGAGGTCAGCGATAGCTGCTTTATAAGCAGTTGCCCCGGGTTAGCGGGTTCGCTTCCCGATTGATGCTATGACATATGAGGGAAAAGTACAGTTATTATATATCATAGAAAAAATATTAATTATTTAACAATTAAAAATTTGTAGTGACCAAAATGTGCGCCAAATCATTTTTTTAATCAGTTATTGACACTTATACTTTTAACTTGCTTTATTTTTTATTAGTTATTATGAGATTTTCTGGTAAATAAATGTAATAATAATGGCAACAAAAACAGTAATGTATTTTGATAATAATAAAAATATTTATTTACGTTATAAATGAAACATAATTTTTAGTACAATAAAAATATACTAGTTTTACTTTAACAAATTGAGATAGAATATTTACACAATTTTATCATTACTATCCTTAAAATACTGCTACTAAATTCTTTTACATTATTTATTAAATTTCCACTATTATTATTATCCCACACATTTTCTCTTTCAACTAGGCTGACGTTATTAGTATTTATGAGAGACGAGGAAATAAATATAAAGTACATGTTGTAATTCAAAACTGCTTAAAATATTAAATGTTGAATCATTCGCAAATAATTTTAGAATAAATATGCCTTGAAAACGCTTTTGAATGTTTAATAATACATTTAAACATAGAAATATAGGCAAGGTGGATAATAACGATATATAACTGAACACTCGTTATCTTTGTGCAGGCACTGCTGCAAAATTATTTAGCCATAATCTCTCTTTCATGGAGAGGCTAAACATATATATATATATATTAACAAGAGAAAAGATATCAACACCAATTGCCAAATTAACAGCAGACTTCAAGCAGCGTGTCAACTAAAGAAACCAGTTTAAAATATAGTAATAGTAATAATATAAATAATTATTCACATTCAATTTCATATGTAGACTAAAAACATTCATCTAATTAATTAATATATATGATTTATAAAACATGATGGCAAAGCAAAATACATATGATAATCTCTATGATATTTATCTTTAAGAGCTAGCATTTATCACTAATTTCTTTAAATAATATATTGGTATAGGTGAGGAAATCTGAATAAGAGATAGATAGTCTCTTCTTCTACTTCTGTTTGATTAATCTATTAACTTAATTTCAGTAATCTCTATTTCATGGACAACGCAATCCATATAGCCACACTTCAAGCCTTTAAGGGTTTAAATATAATTAATAATAATAATTTTTAAAAAAAATATTAAATAAAACTAACCTTGTTCACAGGTAACCTTGTTTTCATTAAGTTATATAGATATTAATTAAGCATTACAATTGTAACTAAAACAGTTAGTTAAATATACTTGTTAATAATCATTTAATAAATATTATTTAATTATTGATAGATGCATGGAATTTGGATTTAACAGTCTAAAATAAAGACGATATTAGGTTGGGATTTATTGTTTTAGAGTGGCTGTCTAAATAAACTTCTATACATGTTTGCTAATTGTGAATTATTAAATATTTTTAATAAAAATTTTAGTTTTAAGTTGTTTAAAAGTAAAATCTTTTAAAAAGTGTTCAAATAATGCTTTAGTCATTGGCGTAACACCTGAATGAGATTAGAGTTTAGTGGATTAAACTTAAGAGTAATCAATAAGGAAGAGTTTTTAAATTGATAAATTTGTTAATTGTTTTAATTTTGTTTTACTTGGTTATTATCCTTAAAATGACTTATAAATTTTGGAATGCATATGGGTGTGGTATTTAAAATATAGGAAAATACAAGACAATGATTTGATACTAAATAATTTATTCCTCTTGAATACTATTTACAAATATATATTTAACTGATAGGATAATAATAATAATAATAATAATAATAATAATAATAATAATAATAATAATAATAATAATAATAATAATAATAATAATAATAATAATAATAATAATAATAATAATAATAATAATAATAATCTATTTACAATTTGTAAATGAACTATGGATATACATATAAAATATGATATATAAACAAAGTTCTTCTGTTGTATTGATATTAAATGTTCAGATCCATGATGACATATTTATAACTAAGATAAAATATATATGGGTATGTGTATCAATACTTTAATAAAAGACATTGTTTTAACTTACTATGATTTAATCTGTCTAATGAATCGAAAATATTAATAAGTTATGCATACCTGCATAAACTTATGAGGTTGTAATTTGGAATAATGATAATTATTTCTCTTAATTATATTTTGTTCATACCATTAATCCTAAAATAAAAGCACAAATATAAATAATCGCAATAAAAATATAGATTGAATAGGATTTATTAATCTGTGGTCGGCTTAATTGCTTCATAAGAATATGTTTATTAGATGTTCCACACTAAATAAAATATGCTACATTAGTAGAACGTAAAAATATGAAATATTGTTGCGAAATTTCCTATTAGTGAATGTAAATCATGTTAGATGTCTCTGACAATAATCATATATTTATTATTTATAATACACAATGTATTATATAGTAGGTTGAATGTAGTTAAACTATATATATATACGTGCGAAATCGTTATCCTAATTTCTTTACAGAAAGACGGTGTTTTATTTCTATGTTACATAGTAATCCTTAAACACACACAATATATATATGATCTGAAGATCTATCCCTAGAAAAAAACAACCAGCTGTCCGATATGAAGTTGCCTGATATGACATTAAGATAATATAATGACGCTGAATAGAATTAAAATCGCGGTTTCTTTACAGATAATCCTCTGGTAGTATATATTTTTAGCACAGCTGCTTAACTTTTTTATTGATATTAAATATCAACATTTAATATAAAATATTTGTCTGTATTTATTGGAAATCGAATGTAAATTCCGAGAATATTTCGGTGAAATAAAATTTTGGCTAGAACACAGGTTTTAAATGATTAGTTGTTAAGTCATTACACTTTCGTTTGTTTAAAATTGTTGATAAACTTTAAAGTTTCCATGCAATAAACTTTCTTTATACAGCACTTCATAAATATATACATCGTTGTCTGTGATATGATAAAGTCTACTAAATTTTAATTTTCTTTTATGATAGGTGAATATATATATAAACAAAAAAAGACTTATAAATCCAAGAAATAATATATTTCAACCAGAGGACTGGTTTTCATCAGAAAGCAAAAAATACACAGTAAAATGGCGATAATAAAAAAAATACAGATTTGATAAAATACTATAAATTTAAATAGAATTTAAGCTTGATTAGGAGGAAATGTAGTTTTTTTTTGTTTGAATTTTATCATTGATTGGGTAGATATTTTGTGTTAGATTTTTTGACCAATCAGGGGGGGGGGGGTTGTTAAATTTATAGTCTTTTATCAAATCTGTATTTTTTTTATTATCGCCATTTTAATGTGTATTTTTTGCTTTCTGATGAAAACCATTCCTCTGGTTGAAATATAATATTATTTCTTGGATTTATAAGTCTTTTTTTGTTTTTATATGTATTTCCTTTAATTAGTTTTTTATATATTAATATATGTATATAAAAGAAAAGAAGCAGTATCCCTTTGTTTTATTGACAATAATTCGCGAACTTTTCTCTTTCCTCTTTTAGTTTTATAACAATATCTCCAGTTTTCACAGTTATACAAGGCTTTCTCTTGATTTCGGTTATAAAAATTATCCAGCAATTTATTATTGTTTATCCTTTTTTATATGTATTATTAAATCATTTTATACATAACAGATTTATCTAAAATTAGCATTTCTTGCTTACTCCTAATATTTCTATCGAGATATGGGCATATATCTATGAATATGTATGTAGATAATGATTATTGACTTTTGAATAAAGTAATGAGCTATTTGAATGAGTATAAAAAATTTGGAGCTACATACGATACTATTAAGACATCTGTTCTAAGAATACCATTTCAGTCGGAGGTTTACAAGATATTTTAAGTGAACATTTTTCTTTTTTTTTTATAATTTGTACTTGGACTACAAAACGGGCGATATACAACTCGATGATACAATATATATAGTAACTAAATGACTAGCTGTCAGTTAAAAAGCAACACCTTCTTAAAAAAACGTAATAGTACATGCAAAATGGTTATTTATTTATACTAACATCAGGTGTTATGGAGTTGGAAAATATTGCAACTAAACATCAACTCATACATGATAGAAATAATTTTTACACATTTTACAACCATACAAGAAAAATAACTTTCAAGGCAAGTTGAAGGCAAATAGTGTATTGAAGTAATGAAATATCTATATTCTGCTAACAACGAAGTAAGAGTTCATGTATATACTAAGTCCAAATCTTGTAGAGTTAAAATGTTGAGAAATTACATTTTTAAGGCTAAACTTTAAAAAATAATTGGATGATTTGTTTTTGGGGAGTTTTAAGTAGTTCATACATGGGAAATGATAGCACTCCAGAGATAGTGAGTTTTAGGATCTGCTACATTAATCCATAATATTTATAATTACCATAGCAAAAAAAATAACATTATTTTCTGATACAAAATTATTTTGTTGAATTTGTTTTTACTAATACAATTTTTTTTAAACAAGTTCTTAAAGAGGAATAAAGTAAATGATGCAATTCTTTGTGAAAGTTGTAAATTATATGTATAAATTTTAATACGAGTAAAATAAACTTCACCTACTCAACGCTTTCTGTCTCTGCCAATTATAGTTGAACCAGAGTCTGACTCGATCTTGGAGATGGGACGGAACTTTGGCAGCTCGCAAATAAGCCATTGTCTGATCCATGTTCTTTCGATAATTTGCCTTTTGAGAACCTGTGGTCGCTAAAATATCTCGAATCTATCAAAAAATATACAATTATTTATATATATATACGCAAATTTATAAATCAATATTTAAAAGTACAGTATTTAAAAGCTTATAAAAAATATATGTATAACTGTCACTTAGGAGCACTTTCAATTAACTTGTAGCTTTGTCAACTATCACGTTTAAATGTCAGATTCCCATAATTCTATGATGTTAACTTTCCCATAATTCTGTGAACTTAATGTTTGCTGCTTGCCTATTAACCAAATGTTGCTTGTATTTACATATCAACATAGCCTCTTTAATTTTACTTTTATTATTATTTCTTTCAGTTTCCAATATTTTTACGTTGTTATAATTAAAATCGAAACCATATATATATATGCATCAGATAAAACTAAAAATATTGAAACTTATTATAATGAATTGTTAACGTTGGATACAATTATGATTCTGTTCGTTATACTATTAAAAATTTTACTTATAAATATAAAAATAATAATTGTGTTAATTCTTCTGATAAAAATTGTGGATATCAATACCATATATTTCAAATCAACAGGCAAGTTTCATTAAGACAATTTATAAAGGAATATGTGATATTGCATTTTATGCACCACCTACATTAAATAAATTAATAAACAATGTAAAGGATAAAACTTTATTTACAAATAAAATTGTATCATTTACAAATGGACATGTGGGTGTGGCCATGGATATATAGGTGAATTGAGGTGCATATTGGAAAAAAGAACAAAGGAACACTTATTGTAATTTAAAAGGGTTCAAAATACAAAACAAAATTTTAAAAATAATGATAATTTATCAGCTTCTGTCTTTTATGACTAAAATAAATCATGTATATATGGTTTCGATTTAACAACGTAAAAATATTGGAAATGAAAGAAATAATAATAAAAGGAAAATTAAAGAGGCGATGTTGATATGTAAATACAAGCAACATTTGGTTAATAGGCAAGCAGCAAACATTAAGATCACAGAATTATGGAAAAGTTAACATCATAGAATTATGGGAAAGCTGACATTTTAAATGTGATTGTTGACAAAGCTACAAGTTAGTTGAAAGCGCTCCTAAGTGACGGTTATACATATATTTTTTATAAGCTTTTAAATACTGTATTTTTAAATATTGATTTATAAATTTGTGTATATTATTTTGAAGAAGTACAGGCATCGATTTATAATATTATATATATATTTCATGTTTTCAAGGTTGTATGATGTAGATAAATGATTTTTTGGATAAAACAGTGTGTTAATTTCTATTATACACTGATATTTTGATGAAGTAGCATCTGCCATTGTCAAGGTAAACTCTTGAAAAAAATTTGTTTGATCTCAGACTGTAACGTGACTGAATGTGACAATGGATGATGCTAGTTCATCAAAATATCAGTATATAATAGAAAATAAAGATGATTTTACCCCCAAAATCATCTATCTATCTATCTATCTATCTATCTATCTATCTATCTATCTATCTATCTATCTATCTATCTATCTATCTATCTATCTATCTATCTATCTATCTATCTATCTATCTATCTATCTATCTATCTATCTATCTATCTATCTATCTATCTATCTATCTATCTATCTATCTATCTATCTATCTATCTATCTATCTATCTATCTATCTATCTATCTATCTATCTATCTATCTATCTATCTATCTATCTATCTATCTATCTATCTATCTATCTATCTATCTATTAAGACACTATATATTTAGTATACATGTGTGCATTATTGTGTGTGTGTTTAGATAGAAAAATTCGCAAAACTCCCAGTAATGTACTTGACTGCAAACTGTTTCCATTTTTTTCTGCCCTAAAATCCTATTGAAAAAGACAATGCTTCGCAATACATTTTTTAAAGTATGAAGTTGACAAAAATCATTATTATCCAAATATATGACAATGATCTTAAAAAATAAATAATCATAAATACGTTTTAACATACTCTAACAAACTTTGCTCAAAGCTAATGTTGCGTTAAATGATAAAATATGAATGACATATTGAAATTTTATTCTTCTTTATTATTTTCAAAATCCTTAAGTTGAAAAGCAGAGTATATATTCTCCTCTAATACTTTTTTTAATAGAAAGCATTAGTTTATCCAATTCACACCTTTCATGCATGATATTAAATATTTTAATAATATTTGACTGTATTTGTCAAATTTCAAATAATAATGTTCAAATTGATATCCTTAAATTAATTTGAAGTTTGAGAATGACTTATATTCTTTCTGTCTTAGTTAATAAATCAAATAATTGTTGTTTTCGGTTTCCATATAGAATTCTTAATGTAATGCATTTGTGAAAATGATAACTAGAAATTTTAACAAGTTATCAGTAGCAGTGCAATGTAAAATGAAATATGTTATCTTTGCTATACACATTGTTTTTTAGTTAGGGAAAGAAAATAATATTGTTTAAAGTTCCAATGACTTCTTTACAGTCACACTGTTTTATGATATCTAACCTAACAAAAATGTAGTTTGGATTAATTGTATGGATTGGATTTGCATCTTAAATATGAGATCACATTTGCATTAAAAATTGTATTAAACATAAAATTAAAAATGTGAGTGCTTCAGTGAAACAATAAGGTTATCTATTTTTGAAGTAAATATGACTTGGGATGAATGGATCTTAGCTTGTTCATCTATATCATTAGCCAAAGTAAATGCTTTGATATTTATTTATAGATAAATAAGTGACCTCTGAAAATTGTGAATATTTTATTATAGTAATTTATTGTTTTCAACATCATTACAACATTCCTTTTATCTGATAGAAAGATATTTATGAATTTATGATTTTTTTAAATAGAGATAGATTTCTTTTTCCAAAATAACATTACATTTTACAGAGTTTTCTCAATTAAAAATAGTAATTTGGAATCTTACAATTTTTGATTCTTCTGCAAGAATTTTTGTTAACGTTTAGACGAAGACAATTTTGAAGATGTGGCAGCAGAGTTATCATTTTTCTTAGAACACATTGTTGACATTTTGCTAGGTTTAGTGTTTGAAGAACTTATGATTAAAAAAAAAGAAGAAAAGTTAAAACATTATTATACTTTTGTTAAGATACTGTTATGTATTTGGGTAGAATATTTTCGTTAATTTCAAATTCATAATCCATAAATATATAAGATCAATGACTCTTTCAAGACAATTAAGACAAAATAGTTTTCAGTCATATACAACAGAATCAAGTTTTTCTCTTTAAAAATCATAAGAAAATATGGTTTATTCATGTCCAAATACAAGCGCATATATATATATATATATATATATATATATATATATATATATATATATATATATATAAGAAAAATACAGTACTTAAAAGTTTATAAAATATATATCTATAAATGTCACTTAGAAGCACTTTCAACTATCCTTGTAGTTTTTATCAACTAATACTTTGAAGGGTCAACTTTCCCATAATTCCATAATGCCAACTTTCCCATAATTCCATGATCTTAACATTTTCTGCCTGCCTATCGATTAAATCTTGCTTGCATTTATATATTAACATAGCTACCTTAATTTTTATTTTAGTATATTATTCCTACAGTTGCCCAAATGTGTAATTTTGCAATATCTACACATGAAGAAGATATTTTGAAAGAGGAAAAGACCATATTTATGTTAGCTGCTAATATAACATTATATTTTTGAAAATAAAGTATTTCAAGTCAAAATAAGTTATTAATAATTTATATTTCTTGATATCTAATAAATATAGTGTAAATTATTTAAAAAAATAGCAAAAACCATAATAAATTCATAAATAAACATGTTTTTGCATCATTGGAAACTACAATGTCATAAAACACCAAACATTTTACAGCCTTGGCAACAGACAATGGCTGAACATGTGAAAATAGGGCTTATGTCTATTGTTAGAGTGGGAATTTTGAATTTTGGGCCTTTTAGCACAAAATTTTCAGCAAAAAAATTATTATAATAAAACATACCATTTTATGTGCATTTTAATGTATAATACTTATGAAAAATTCACCAGGGACAAATTGGCTAAAAGGTGATTTTCTGGCATCCTGAAAGAGATTAAGGTTAAGTATATAAAATAGTTTATTATTTCAATACTTTGGTATTAGACCTGCTGTGATAAAAGTTGATGGCATAAGAAAGACATTTAAAGAATAGTATCTGTTGATGTTTGTATTTTTATTATATATTGTTTGCATTACAAAGACTTTTTTTTTAAAAAAAAGATTTTAAAATATTGACATTTAATATTAAATCTTTTTTAAAATTAATGTGATTTCAATTGTTTCATTCCTAAAAGTTCCAATATGAAAAATAAATACTATTTAAAAACTTTTTGTTTCTTTGAAAAAAGAAAGTTATTTATATTTAAACAAAAAGGTACAATATTTTACAGTAGGTCTAATTTCAAATATTACTAACATTTAAAAAAAAATTATGATATTTCATGGCAGGTCTAAAACCAAAGTATCTTATTTTTCAATATCTATTATAAAATCATTTTTATCCTTTTTTTCAATTTTCCAATTTTAAAATTCAACTGTGGCTTAAATTTGAAGTAAAATGATATTTTAATCATAATCCCACACACATATATATGTACTTTAAATAATAATTGACTACTTGTTTATTTACATTTGTATATTAATTGTTAAATGTATGTAACAAATAAAATATTAACTTGTTGATTGCTGATTATTTTATTGGCTGAGTGAGGCAAAAGTCCAAACTTTTAATTGGTCAATTTACAAACTGAAGTATGAAAACACAAATTCAATCATCAAAATATATTCATCTTTTAATATTATATTCACTTTAGTTTCATTTGTAAAAAGTATATTAATAATTTGTCAGATTATGAAAGTGAACAAAAGTTTTTTCAAAAATAAATTTCTCTTTATAGTTATAAAGATATTTACAAGTGATAAAATGTAAACAATCTTTAGTAAACCAATAAAAATGTTTTGGTGATGACATGATTTGTTTGACAGTTTTACGTTCCAAAAAAAGCAAATAATTGTTGTTAATTTTTGTTAAAATCTTAACTATTTTTTAAAATAATTTTATTTTTAGCATATTTTATCAAAATAATTTATAATTTGTTAAAAAATATTTCTAAAATGGTCTAAAACATTCGTTTATCATTTTTGAAAATTAAACAAAAACAAATCGTAACTTTTCAGTGATTTATAGCCATTTCTTTGTTGCTGAAGTGTAACAGCCAATAAGATTCAAGAAGACCACACCCACCTTCTTGTTTTGTTAAAGTTATAAATACCATTTTATTGATTTTTTACTTATAAAATAATTCAAGAGAGGGCAGCATCTTATGGAACTTTTTCTAAATTTTCAAATGACGGCAAAAACGTAACTGTACCATTAAAAGTGATGGGATTTGGACAGTCAGAAGCCAATGCCAAATCATCACATTTTTAACCGTGACTAGCAAAAAGGAGGTTAAGTAAATAAAATCTTAATAAACAAATAAAGTAATATGTACTTCAGTCTATTCAATGTTTCTAATACTAAAATATTAATTTTATTACAATATATAGTTTAATATTGTATCTATTACTAAAAATAAAAATTCATGAATGTTATCATATGTTATCTTATTTTATGATGGGTTACCAATAACTATTTATTAATATTGTAAACCATTGAACCTTCTAAAACAATTGATAAATAAAGTAAGCTAACATTTTTTTTTATAAAAACATGATAATTTCAGATTTGTACCTAAACCAAGAAGGTACAATATATATATATTAGATTCATCCACATTTTTCAATGGGAAAAATTAAATTTCATGATACAATAATATGTTCACTTACTTGCTTGTTAAAATATAGGATATGATTAATTAATTGCAAGAATCTAGCTGGAATGTCATCAAATAAAAATCAATACATTGACTATAAAACATAAAATTGTAATATAATACAGAATTTATCATTGTTGAAAGTTTTATTCTCTGTGGGGGTTTGAAACAATGATTTCACACTTCATTTAATAAAAAAAAATTCGGGCAAAAATCTGGATAAATGTAGTCTTATTCTCCAGTGCTTTTAATAATTGAGTCTGTTTGAGAATGATAAAAGTATCATAAAAATTAAATTAACAGATATAATTGTAAGTATTAATAAATATGGCTTCTCGTAATTAAATACCGTTTTAATGTCTTTGAACATTTATCGTATCTACTACTTATATGACTGCTGAGAAAATAGACTAACCATAAGATATATATTAATGGTATAATAAATCTTAGGTAAGAACTTCAGTAAATATAATTTTATTTTTTAATTTAATTGTTGTACAATTTTCTGATCTGTTGAAATATTTCGATACAAAATGAAAGGATCTTGATGAAAGATAAAAAGATCTTTTGAATCAACAGCCACTAATGAAAGAAAGTAGAACGAAGAAAATAGTAAAAGAATCTGAAATAGTTCTGGTAATGAATCGAGTGTGATCTTTGATACAGAAATCGCACAAGAGTATAGACTTAAAATGATTATAAAAATAAGCTAGAAATCAAGTGGAAGAATTTCACATTAACACAAAATTTATCCAAAATGAATGTGCCACAATCTCCAGTAAAATGAAAAAATATAATGGAATATTATGAAAGTTTTTATATGATGAATATGAATTTACAGTTTAAATATATTTAAAATAAATTGTGTCAGTAAGAGTATCAAATAATAATAAAGTATTATTGATGATTATCCTCAAGTATACTATTTTTTAATAGAATTTGGGGTAGTTAATTAACTAACTTGTCTTTAGATCAATTACTGCATATCTACTTACAGTGAGTATTGATCAATTTCATTTTGTGATTAACAATTTTGCAAGAACAACCTATGTCATTGCTAAAAAAAATCAATTATATAAATTTAGTTATAGTACTAACATTTCTTTCTAGATTTAAACATTTTTTGAAAATAAATTTATATATATAAATCTTACATTAAAAAAAAAAATAATACACCAGTTTGTAAAGAAAACATTTCGTAGCTGAAAATCAGCAAGTACACATATTATTTAAACAACAATATTACTTCAAAAAGATCATTCATATATATATATATTGTGAAAAAAAAAGAATTTATTTTAATATACTGAAAGTATTTTTAATATTTACATTTGAAAGTATTTTTATTTAAATTTAAAAATATCAGTGATACAAAAATAAAACAATGGATATTTTTAAAGTGATTCCCCTATTTAACTAATAGTTATGTAACTTAATTATTTTTATTTGAGTAATAATAATTTACTTTTAAATATAAAAGAGCGGTTTGTAGTTTTAAAAGCATATTTGATTAATAGTTTAAAATAAATATTGATTTTATGTTAAAGTTTATGTAATATTTTTGTTAAATTTACAAATATATCTCGGTATAATTTACATTTATTTATTATCTATCTTTTTTGTGTCATCATATAAATTTGACTACATCAGCATAATCCTAAAAATATTACTAACAACTGTGAATGCAATTATATTTTATTTCTTTACTGAAGCTCTCAAGTGCATTAAATTTTTACTTACAGTTCGTCTTCATCTTTATCAGGGATGACGCCAAAGACCTACGTGTGAAGTAAAAACTTTTTTTATGATGTATAAAAAAATCCCATTTAATACATACAGCTTGAAAATATACTGGACACTATTTATAGATATCACTGCATTTATTGTTTTGCAGTTTTTTACATATCTATTAAATTGAACATTTTTATAACTGTAAGTTATTGCTTTTTTATATTTTTCGAAAAAAATTTGAGAATGGATTAAAATAAAAAATTATCTGGTTACCAAAATAAATAAAAAAAATTTTAGAGGTCAGAAGTTAGACAGTATGTAATTTGCTATTGAATGTTTTTTGTATATGTAATTAGAAGGATTTGAACTCAGGCCTTTCAGTTTATTCATCGTACACTCTATCTCAAGCAACCAACACACATAACCACACACATGCAAAAAAATATATGATCTCCAATATACAATTATAAGTTGATTTCATTATTTAATCTTTCTCTTCCAAAAAAGAGTGAAGTGCTTCATGATTAGGCAGGTGCTAAAGATCCTAGTGCCAACTCTGGCATAATGGTCTCTTATAGGTATACAAGCAATCCATATGTATTTATTTGCATATATAAATCATTATATTTACCCTTCACTTTAACAATCAGATTTTTGTTAAATGCAGGAAGTCCAAGAGGGAGAGACATAATCCTATACATTAAAACCTGTATATTATAAAGGCTACAAAAATTTTAGTATAAGGCTTACTTCTAAAAATTGGAAAACAGTTGATATAGGCATAATTATAGATTTGAATTAATCAAACTAAACCTAAAAATTTAATTGTTAATTTTTAAACATAATTATCCATTTATACTGTGCTTAAGTTGCTGATTTATCAGTGATCAGAATATTTTTCTTGAGATGGCTGGTTACTTGTATTTACAGATATGATCTTTATATGCAAATTTGTATAACTTTTACTTAGAATATTTTTATTATTTTATACTATTAGCATAATATTAGAATCTTATGATGTTAGTAACTTTATAAAATGAACACCATTAAAAATGGTCCCCATCTTAAAATATACTTTAGTATATAGGTATTTGATGAAGTCACTAATGCAAATAATTTTATTAAAACATAACATAATCAGGAAGAAAATTATTGTAATATCCCTTAAAAACATATGTTCATCAATCACTTTGTAAATGTGGCACTTTACTTTATCTTACCATCAAGCAGACAAAATAAAATATGAAATCCAATCATAATTAAAATGTGACAAGAATACAATTACACTTTTAATAATAATAACAATAAGAAATCATCATTCTGTTTAAAACATTCCCAATAATAAATATAAAAACAAATGAGGAAAAATGTAATAAAGTATGTTAATTAGAAGAATTTTGAACACATACTTTCAAGTTCTCTTCAGTCATCCACTCCATATTATACAACTGATACATATGACCACATACATGTGAAAAAGATAAATGTATGTGATCATGTGTATTGGTTGTATAAGATGGGTGGACAACTGAAGGCAGCTTAAAATTATGGGTTCAATTCTTCTCTAATTACATCTAGCTTAAGTATATATACTATACTTGTATTTCAATATTAGATATGTTAAATATAATGTTTACCTTATATTATTATTACAAAAATATTACTTCTTTGTTGAACAATACTTCTATATCACATGCTGTTAGATATAAGAGCAAAGGGATTATTATAGCTAATATGCAAATAATATGACATCAAAATTAGAATATAATTAATTTGCATAAAGTCTGAAGAATTTTATATTATGCCAAAATCAATACAGATTTTATTTATTTTAATAATATAAATTTTTTTTGCTTAATAATTTTTCAAAACAAATATATTTTATTATGTTATCACAACTTAAATATATGTAAAATTAGGTAATTTATTGCTAATATGTAATAAAAATAGTTTTGATATATGTATCATATATAAAGATATAATTTAATAATATAACCTACCTGGCCAATTAGCAGTGCAAAGACAAAAATTCCCATGAGCCAATTAAATGTCATAAAAAGATATTCTCCATTGTTCTGAGGCTTTGGATTGTTCCCTATGGACGTGGCTGTCTTGGTGGCGAAATAAAAGCACCGAATATACCTGTCATCTCAAAAAGGAAACACCAAATAAAATCAACAAATTAAGAAATATATATATATCCAATAATAATTTTTGCATTAAAATATAAGCATATAAAATGAGGAAGATTTTTTTACCATTCACTTCAAAAACTGTCCAAATAGGTCTAATAAAGAATAATATATTACTAATAAGACTAATAAACTGTAATATTTACCTAGGCTGTAACCTCGAGAATATGCATGAAAAATGCGATAGTAGGGACCTCTACAGGTGTTAAACCACAAGCTTATGCTCTTTTCTTCCATAGTGTAAGCTTGTGATATAACACCTGTAGAGGTCCCTACTATCGCATTTTACATACATATTCTCTAGGTTACATCCTAGGTAAATATTACTTACATAATCAATGTGCGTTAATAAATTTATAATTACAACTAATAACTGTCTGATTGTGAGAATATTTAGTAATTTTAATTGCATGTTTTACCTTTTAAAAAAATAGATCAATATTGCAATAGTATAAAAAGAGAAAATAAAGTTTTAAATGTAACAAAAAATTACCACACTCCGAAAATCGAATATTGTAAAAATATATGTGTATTGAGGATTTCAGGATAATAATTCATACCATTAAAATAAATCTCAGGATTTAGAATAAATATCAATTATTATTAAACTACAAATCAATAAATTCTTGCTGGATAGCAAAGGGAATTTTATTGTATCTAACTATATTCTACTACAATAATGCATTAAGAAGCTTAAATAAACAAATGTTATCTTTATAATTATACTCGTATTCTTTTAGCTAGCTATATCATAATAAGAAATTAGAATACTGTAATAAACAACACTTTCCTTGCTAAATTCAGTGATTTTAAACAATAAAATATAAAATTTTACATGATACCATAAAATAAAATATATTTATATTATTAATATGTGATTCTTGATTACGAATCATGGAATCATGTGATAGTGCAAGAAAGCAAAACATCAGAATGAAATTAGTTTAAAAAAATATGTTTATTTACAAATATTGGTATATTTAAATTAGTAAGAGCAG
Organism: Epiperipatus broadwayi; assembly: GCA_028023455.1. Classification (NCBI taxonomy): domain Eukaryota; kingdom Metazoa; phylum Onychophora; class Udeonychophora; order Euonychophora; family Peripatidae; genus Epiperipatus; species Epiperipatus broadwayi. Next base: position 66,957 of record JAQFVV010000181.1, on the reverse strand, counting down.
AATGTTTTGTCATGTTTAGAAGATTTGAATAATACTCCATTAAATATGTTTACTATGGCTAATATGTATAAATGTTTCACTTACATATTGCTGAAACAAACCAAAATTAAAGAAAGGTTATCTGATAAATTTAAATATTATTTTACAATTACTATTTCAAAATATATTAATCAAATATATTACTCAATCTCACATTGTTTTGAGAGGTAATATTACCCTATCTTCCTAGGTGTGTCTGGCCTGACCAGTGACAGTATTAACTTTGAATCAAAACTGAACCCTCAGAAGTTTAAATATTGGATTTTAAGATAATACTTTAAACAATTGTCCCTTGCTAGTACTGTCACTGGTCAGGTCAGCAACTCCTGAAGGCACAACTGGTTAGAGTGTTACCTTAAAATTCAATATTTCAAAAAAAATCTTCAGGTCTAGGGTTTGTTTTCCATGCTATTACTGTCACTGATCAGGTCAGCAACACCAGAAGAAGAGAGGAAAATAATATTGCTTAAACATTGTGCATATGCCAACCTGTGTCTTGGTACTAACAGTTGAATGTAACTGAAAAATTTATTTCTGGATCCTTTAAGAGATGGTTGATAAAATAGAGGACTCCTGGTTGTCCATCCTCCTGGATTTGGAATAAAGTTACCCCTACTCCATAACCACTGCTACCTGTTTGTATGATAAATGGTTTGCTAAAATCAGGTAAAGCTAACATAGTTTGCTCTAGAAATCCTGTTTTAATTCTAGAAAATGTCTCTTCTTGCTCTTCAGTCTAGTTCCATTTCTAATTTTTTCTTATCAGTTTGAGTAATAGTTTTATGCAATCAGAAAATTTTTGGTAGAAATGATTATAGAAGTTGTATAATCCTAAAAATGATCTAATCTGCTTTTTATTTGTAGGTCTTGGGAAATTCTGTATAACACTAATCTTATAGGAATGAGGTCTTATCCCATTACAACCAATGATATGACCTAAGAAGATCACTTCATTACATACTAATGCGATGTTATTAAAATTGACTTTTATCCCCTTATCATACCACTCTTTAAATTTTTTTTTTTAAATATTGAAAATGTTCTTCAATTGTAGAGGATGCCATTATAATATCATCTACATATATAGTTGTGATCTATTCAATTTCAGGAGAGAGGAATTACAAGACATCTTTTTAAACCAGCATCATTATTATTTCAATTAAAATGACATCCTATTAAATTGTAAGTGAATGAACCCTTCATATTGGAATGGGTGAAATTTAATCTGCCAATAATTGGAGGTTAAATTGAAAGTAGAAAATATTTTCTTATTTTCAAATTTCATGAATACTTTGTGTATGGGCAGTGGTATATTCCTATTAGGAATCATTATTTTGTTTATTTGGATTGTATCTAAACAAAATCTCATAGTCCCATCTTTTTTCTTCACCATTACAACAGGGTTGCAATATGGTAAAGAACATTTGGAAATTATCTACCAATTAATTATTTTATTGATTTATTTGGATATTTCTTCCTGATATTGGTATGGTATAGAATAGAATTTGGATTGTAATAGTTGGTCATGAAATAATTTAATTCTTTGTTGGAATCCTCCTATTATTCCTGGTATTTCAGAAAATATCATAATGTATTCATCAATAATTGATCACAACTTATCTGCATCATCACTTTCAATAGAATTCGATTTTGTGATTTTTCTTTGTACAAGTGCCTCTGGGAGGTTTGATAATCTGCAGTCAATTTCAAGTAGGTCATATTTTGGCAGTAATGTCATTTCTAAAACCTCATCACCTATCCTACCTAACTTATTTGAGAAATTGATCATATATTGGTTTATGTGTAGGAAGTCAGCCCCTAAAATGATTTCATGTAGAAGACCATTTAATATCAGAAAAATATGATAGATAATTGTTTGGCCAATCTTTAAATTGATCCAGATTTTTTTGTGCTAATTTAGCTTATCTATTGTTAGTCATGGTAACCTGTATTGATCTGAATAGTAAAATTTTAATATTAGGTTTTTTATTTAAAATCCTATTATAATTTTTTAGATATTACTGATATTTGGCTACCAAAATCTAACAAAGCCTTCACTAAAACATCCTCAAACAATATTTCTATCATGGGTAGATTGTAAAGTGTAGTTTGGTACTTTATCTTCCCATGAACATATTAAATTAGTGATTTCCCTATTTAATGGTTTATTCTTGTTCTCTTTTTTATTATGGCTCCTTGAGATGAGGAACTATCTCTCAAGTATCATTTTAGTTTGGTTTTGGAGTGATTTTAGGTGTAGATTTACTACATTCTTATTTTGATGGTTTTGGGAAATTATTGGTAAGGTCAACTATGATCCTTATATCATGGTGATATTGGTTTTTTCTCATTATTATTATTGACAAGTTAGTTTGACTTGCCTTTCCAATGATATGGATCATTGTTGTTGCTGTTTTTTCTTTTATAATTTAAAGCATTGACTTGTACTTCTTCTTTTCTTTTTTCAGGAATTTTAGTGATCATATTATGATTATTTAAGTCAGTATTGCTTAATAAGTCTACCACTTGTTCAATACTTTGTGCATTTATAAGAGCAGAGATTTTGCTCTATCTTTAATGGAAAGTTATGTTTTACTATCCTTATTTTCTGTTTTTCACTCAGGTGATATGTATTTAATATTTTTAAGTTTATAATATTCATTAAGGCTGTAGCCTCAAGCACATGCATATAAAATGTGATAGTAGGGACCTCTACAGGTCTTAAAACCACAAGCTTACTCATTGGAAGAAAAGCCCCCTTTTCTTCCAATGAGTAAGCTTGTGGTTTTAAGACCTGTAGAGGTCCCTACTATCACATTTTATATGCATGTGCTTGAGGCTACAGCCTTAATGAATATTATTTACATAATCAATGTGCGTTTAAATAAATTTATAATTACAATTTTTAAGTTTGTTACTTGTCACCTCAAAAACTTTGTCAGGGCTTCTTCAGGAGTGTTTCTGTACTTTTCCTGTAGCAATTGGTATAATAATGCTTCTTGCTTATCCTTGTTCCAAAAGTTTATTATTAACAAGGCCTGATAGTTATCACATGTGGATGGGGTTTGAAACAAAGACTCCCACTATGACAGTGCATCACCTTGCAAATGGCTGTAGGCTACAATTATTTTTCACCCCACTGACAAATTATTGTTGACTGTTAAAAATAGATTCACATTCTTTATAAGTTTGATTGGGCTTTCATTTGTGAATTTCTTAAATGTTTTGAGCCTTACAAACTGATTAATGAAATTCATTTGTGTAACATTATTTCTAACACTGACTTTGTTTGAGGCATTTATAGGTGATTTATGATTTGATTGTTGGTAATTTTCCTGTTTCCAGTAAAAATTGTTTTTTGTTATGTTACCTATTTGGGGTAAATCTCCTATTTCTTTATATACATCATATGGATCATCCACATTATTATGTTTGTTGTATAGACAATTAATTTTTTTAAAAATAAGATTTAGTTTTTCTGTGTTTAGATCACAATCACTTTCAAATATTTTAACCTTTCAAATATCTTGGACTTGTTCCTGTTTTAATGTTTGTAGTTTGCCAAAAAATTCCGATTCTAGGTCTTCAAATTTTTGACTCATTGAGTTGTTCAAGTTTTCTATTTGGCTTTGTAGCTCATTCTGATTTTTGATTATTTTTTCACTAGTATCCCTATTTTAAGTGAGTTCAGTTTCAATTGGATTTTGTCTGATTCCTATACTACTGTTATCATTTTCTATAGGTTTAGCTTTCTTCTCATAATTCTCCATCCTATTATTTTGTTCTTCCATGTAATGATTTACTTTTAAGTGCATTTTCTCTATTTCTTTATTTAGTTGTACTAATTGATATTATTCTTGGTTTATTACTATATCAATTTTCAAATTATCATAGCTGTGTGTCATCTCAATTTATTTATCATCAAATTAAGGATATAAAGTGGGTTATAACTCAAGAAAAATGCAATTCCATAAAATTCTTGAATATCCAAGTTACACATAATGAATACAATTTGGATTATTTTATGTTAATTAAACCAATTGAAACTAGAGGTTTTATTCCATATGAATCATATAATCCCATAAGTCATAAGTTGTCTGGATTGAAGTCATTCTTATTTTGAAATGAAAAATTCTGCAAATATTTTAGTGATAAAATAAAAAAATGTATATTTATTTGTTAATGATTTGTTGAAAATTGGTTATAATAAAAATGCTATTACTAATATTATTAAAAAATTTAAAAGAAATCAACAGTGTAATATAATTAAAATAAAAATAATATCAAAATGAAATGGATTTCAATGCCATTTATATCGGATGCGCAGGTCAAGTTTGTTAGGAGAATTTATGATGGTTTGTGCCATATTGCTTTTTTTTTCAACAAATAATATAATTCGAAATTCAAACTTTAATCAAAATTATATTATATATAAATTGATATGTAATTGTGGCTTACAGTATATTGGTGAATCTAAGTGTACATTGGACAAGAGAGTAAAAGAGCATATGCTTATATAATGAATTGTTAAACATTGGATACAATTATGATTGTGTTTATTATACTGATAAAAATTTTAATTCTACATATAAAAATATTAGTAATTATGCTAATTCTTCTGATAAATTTTTTTGGATATCAATACCATATATTTTGAATCAACAGGCAAGTTTCATTAAGAAAATTTATAAAGGAATATGTGATATTGCATTTTATGCAACACCTACATTAAATAAATTAATAAACAATTCAAAAGATAAAACTTTATTGACAAATAAAAATTCAATCATTTACAAATGGACGTGTAGGTGTGGCAGTGTATATATAGGTGAATCGAGGTGCACATTGGAAAAAAAAAACAAAAGAGCACTTATTATTATTAAAAAGGATTCAAAATACAAAACAAAATTATAAAAATAATGATAATTTATCAGCTTCTGTCTTTTATGACCATAATAAATCATGTATATATGGTTTCAATTTTAATTATAGCAATGTAAAAATATTGGAAACTGAAAGAAATAATAAAAGAAAAATTAAAGAGGCGATGCTAATATATAAATACAAGCAAGATTTAATTAATAGGCAAGCAGCAAATGTTAAGATCACAGAATTATGGGAAAGTTGACTTCATGGAATTATGGGTAATCTGACATTTTAAAAGTGCTAGTTGACAAAACTACAAGATAGTTGAAAGCGCTTCTAAGTGACGGTTATATATATATTTTATAAACTTTTAAGTATTGTATTTTCTAATATTTATTTATAAATTTACATATATATATATATATATATTGTAATGTTTTGTTAAGTCTTCTATTAGGTACTAGAATGAATAAGTTAATCAAGCTTACAAAATAGAAAAATATTTTGTTCATATTTCTAAAAAAAAAAACAAAAAAAACATAGCTATATTTTTTAATTAACTTGACCTAATGTTATTTACGATTTCAATTGATGGTGGAATCAGTTTTTAATTTATATAGAAAATGCCAGAGTCAATAGACTCACTGATTCTGCGCAAAGTACATTGTAACTTATAAAGCAAATGGTTACAAAAAAATCCCGTCAATTTATTATTTTATTTTAAAAAAATATTTCTCTCAGGGCTTAATTAATAAAGCATATTGGTACGGTAATTTATACACTTCTCTAAAACTAAACAACAAAATCTAACACTCAAAATTAATAATGTAACTAACTAACATTTAAGCACTTACAATGAAAGTTTTACATTAGTAGTAAAGATTTATTACAACACATTAAACATTTAAACAGTTATAATAATAAAATTATAATATTGGAAAGAAACACACATACGCATACTCAGCTAATTATCTTAACCATTGAATTCAAATATCTTACTTTGAAGTCTTAAATAACAAATGTCTCTCTTTTGGTTTTGTCTGCAGTAATAGTTTATTTCAAATTTAGTTCGCAAATCTCTTTTTCTATGGATAAGAGTTATGGCCATCGTCTTACCAGTAAACTTCTTGTGATTATGTAATGGTCACTTATCCTAGTAATCCTGTTTCTTTTGATGAGTAGTCCACAGTGTTGGTCTGTGGTTTCATTCTGGTATTACTTCTATGTCTCTGATCCATATTTAGGCAAGACTAAATGAAGGTTTTGATAACTTTTCTGAGAGAAAGTGTCTGTGAACCACCTGGTTCTACTCACACATGCACAATAGCTTTAGTTTAGTAATAAGTGATAACATTTTATTTTTACTTCGAAAATGCTTCCCAAGAGAAGCTGCCTAAAACACACATAAGTGAAAGAACAAATCCAAACTTGTCTACTTATTTTATACCCACGATAATTTTTGAGATGTCATGTGCATTTTCTTATTTTTTGTTTTATTATTCTAATCTTCTATTTTTCTTGTAATTTTTTATTTACAAAGTCTTTTTTTTTATAAATTATTTCAGCCATGTTTAATTTGAATTAAAAACACTATTTTGATTTTAATCACTTTCTTTTATCTATCTGTGCCATCAATCTGCACATGTTTCCATTCTTTCCAATTTTAACTTTTACTTTTAATCGTGAAACAAAAATAACTTTCATTGTACAGTATTAAAAAAAAACTAAATTATGTTTACTGATGGTTTTTTAAATTTTACTTCTTTTAACTTTTATTCAATGCCAATATATTTGTACCATATATATGTAAATGGTATAATACCACTGGGCCCAGGGAACAAGAATAAAGTAAGGGTTTGAACTTATTTTATTCTCCATCATTAATCTTTATAGAGACCTTCTTCTAAACCATGTCTTGGTCTTATACAGTTTCAGGGACCTAGCAGTATAGGTACCTCTTTCTTCTTCACTATTTTCTAAAGTGAAGGCATTTGGACCATCCTTTCAGACAATCTGGTAAGGCCCATCATACAAGCTTGGAATTTTTTTCTTTTTCTTTATCTGGATTAGTAATCTGCATGTCTTTTTTATTCTTTCCAAGGTCAACACAGCCGCCTTACAAGCAGTTACCAGGGTAAGCGGGTACGCTTCCCAGTCGATGCTATGACACATGGAAAAAAAATAAACTTTTTTTGTTCTTTATCTAAAATAAAATAAAATAATAATACTAACTAAAAAAAAACCTAAATTACGTTCATTGATGATTTTTTAAATTTTACTTCTTTGGAACTCTTACTCAATGCCAATATACTTGTACCATATATATGTAAATGGTACAATATATATAATACAAAGACATTATAAATAAATATTAAAGAATACATTCTATAATAATGTCTTTATTATATATAATTATGTGAATTAATATATATTTTATAAATCTATTTTAAAAAGAGCACTAAAGTATAAGACAAATGTGTTTAAAGTCAAATGCTATGAATTGTGCAGTTTTACAAGCACACACGCATACATACACGTATATGTTAAAATATAACTTTTATTAATCCACTTTCATTTTATTTTTTTAAAGTTTAAATATCTACTTTACTTTTATAGCCAGATTTTTCACTACTATAATGATTCATTACTTTACGTGCAAAACATTCCAGAAAAGAAAAGAAATAAACCTCCTTTTCTATTTTACAAACATGCATTCTTAAAGACACTCTCAATTATTCATAAAAGAAGAGGGAATGACACAGATGTTTGCTTTACTAACGATAGAATAATTTTTTTTTTAAAATAATAGCGTTAGCAATTTAACCCACACATTGTGATAGCATTTTAAACCTAAGTAAAATCATCTGTTCGTGTGTATATATGAAATAGCAGAATATGTCAATGTAATTTTTTTTTTTTTTTAGATTATATATAAATTGTGAATCCGTTGTTTGCAATGTCATCTCTGAATCAATATACGTGTTACATAGTGATGTACTTTAGATGTTCACCACAAAAACATATATATATATATAGATTGTGAGTTACAGTATAAATTGTGTCAGTATGTTTAATTCATGATGAGAACACATGCTAATATTAGATTACATTTACAAAATCGTTATTAAAATATTTGAAATAATTAAACTGTATGATAGTGAAACCTTAAATTGCAATAACAAACTGGTTTTCAGTATTTTATGATTGCAGAGAAAACACTGAAATCGATCATCAAAGATATGAAATACAATGTCACATTTTACATTATAATTTATGGTATAAACAAGCTAACATCTTAAAATTTTTGTGGTGAACAGCTTACTAAGTAATATATATATATTGATTCATAAGTGGTGCTATAGGCAGTTTGGAGAGAAAACAAATCACTGTTTTACTGGGACATACTATATATTTATACACACACACAGCAATTTGAAATTATATCAATAGCCAAAATCAAATTAAAATGTTCACTATCAATGGTTTTTCTAGTAAGTCACTCTAAGTTCAAAATAACACAAATTAATATATATATTCTAACCTTGCCTTTGTGAATCTCACTTCCGGGCAATATATTATTAAACAAAAATGGGTTAGCTCAGTTAATGCTTACATTTGGTTAAATGCAAATAATTAATAAATAAAATATCCTGCATTAAAATTAAATGTTCCACTAGCTCAAATTCAAAAATAAGAATAAGATTCAGTTTATAAAATAAATTAAATAAGTATTTATTAGTTCATGAGACTTGGAAGTGAAATACAGGTGACAAGAAAGATTACATTGAGCCAATATCCCACAGGATACTACCTCAATGGCATAAGAACCCTATCCCCCCTTATTACTATTTCAAATAATAAACTTATATTATTCTTATGACTTTAATAAATCCTACTCATTAAGATTAAACTAATAATTAAATCTTAATCTTTTTATTTATAATAATTTAGCTCAATAAAATCTCAGGTTTATAAAATTGTTCTAAGTTAATTTTAAAATTACTGTAGTAAAACATGAGAAGGAATTTTTATGTCATACTCTACTACACTTAAACTAATGATAACAAATAATAATAATATTCTTCATTGTATGAACTAATTCTGTATATCTCTTTCTTCACTATAATTTTATTTACTATAATAAAATACTATAATATAATCTTTTATCTTCCGATAATAATGTAAGAAAATGTGGTAGCATTTATAATCTGACAAATAAAGATGTGTGGCAACGGATAACATATAATTCAATGTACCATTATGATAACTAATTTATGACCATAGGATAATGTAAAATATGATTACTTAATTAAATGAATACCAAGAAAATATTCGAATTCTTAAAATAATTCTTTATTTATCTTTGTGCAAAATTATAGTTTGATTTAGTGACTCTGTGTTTTAGATGCATTATGATGGGAAAAAATAAATAATCAGACACACAAATTTTTGAAAACAAATTTAACAAAGTTTATTATTAACAATAAATTAAAAATAAAATAAACAATTTATTTTCAATATTTACATTGGATATCCTCAATTTACACCATTCTATATTTTTATTACTTAGTTATTAAACAATCTAGAATTTATTTGTCTTCATTCTGATTTAAAATAATAATAATAAAATACCATTTTATTTATCTCTCTCTAATTAAAGTTATGATAAATTACATTTATTTATTTTTATTTAAAATAAAAAAAAAATCCTATCCTTAAATATTATTTAACTATACTTTTATTTCTAAAAAACATCCATAGAAACATACTACAGAAAACATAAAAAATAACATTATCGTGAATATGGATCTTTTAAAAAATAAACAATTTTCATCTTGCAATGTTAAAAGATGTCATATAAAATATCTACTGTTAATTTATTATTAAATTGTGTGGATATCACTGCACTATGTTTATTAAATATAACATATTCCCATTTAATATTATTTTAATACTATATAGTTGTAATTACCGATATATTCCCTATTATTTAATAAAAACAAAAATTATACCTATGCTTATTATTTATGGAGTTTTACTTTATTCCATTATATTTTTAAAAATATGCAATACTTATTTTAAGACAAAATAAAGCATTTAAAAGTTATTTAACATTTTAAAGAACAACTTTGTTTTATATAATTTATTCTTGAAATTTTATTTTATTTCCAAAATAAATCCAAGAAACATATTTTATGATTCTTTTCCCTTTTAGGATCCATTGGATTTTCAATTCCAATTTTTATAAATTCTACTTCTTCTAAGTAAATGAACTTATCTCATTCAAATGATAGCATATCTTAAACTCTAAATTAACTATTATTTCTTTTCAAATATATCATACTGTATGATGTAGTTACATTGGAAATCCAGATAGCGAACAGATGTGTAGGATCTAGGAAAGAAAACTTGAGTATAACTCATAGCATATATCAAAAAATATCATGGCACAGTGTATGTACAAGAATAAAGGCATGACCTAGTCTTTATGTTCTCCAATAATATTAATGATGTCAAGCTATTCCTTCAGCTTTATTAAAACATCAATACTTAAAGAAAATAGACACTGTCCAAAATAAATATACAATTACAGGGCTTTGTTAACTACATTGCATATCCACTAAGATTATAAAATATTCTTCATATTCCCTCATCACATCCTATTATAACATCATCTTGGGTTCATGTTTACCATAGTACTACCAAGTCACTATCTTATCATTATTTCCTAAAGATTTATCACATCTTACATCGACAAAATAACTATATTGCATATTCAAAACAATAAATAAAATTCATTTGTAATTAGAGTGATCTCACTGATCCACAAGAAAAGTTTGAGTACTTCTTTGTTCTATATTCTAAACCTTTCCAAACTTGTAATATGAATCTTTGGAACATCCAATAATATGAAAGTTTTTTTTTAAAAATAATCACAGCAATATTTATTACCATGTTGTGTTATATTACTAGTATAAAATTATAGTATGCATATTCTCAAAATAAATCCTAATCTCATAATTTTTTAAAATGTTGTATAAAATGTGTTTACATATAATTAAACATTTAAATTTTCATACATTACAATTCATAGGCAATCTAAAAGAAAACAAAATATACATCATAAAATATCAATATTCATTAACTATTACCAAGTTATATTAGCTTATTATCACCTATGCAGTCTTCAGTTTTCCATCAATTTGATATATTGCAATACAAGAAAATCACATCCATACCTTTACTTAAAATGTTCTTATTTAAATTATTAAATTATTATATTATAGGATTTTAATATTATCAATAAATTAATGTTCATGTTCCTACACTTATAAATTAGAAAATTTACTTTTAAAAATAAATAGTAATAAATGAAAATCATATTTACATAACTTCAGCTGAAATGAATATTTTTATATAAGTCCAAATATTTCCATTTTCTTTCTCAAAAGTTTTTTTAAAAAAATGTTCTTTTCAAGAAGTAATTCTACAACTTCCCCCCATTGCTATGATGATGAACAAGACAATATGTTTCCTGCAGCAAGTGTCATCCAAACTTGAAAATCTCAGGTTTTAAAAAAATGAATAATAATAAAAAATATGACATCTTTTAATCTTGAAAAATTACATAAAATAATAATCAATCTATTCTGGAATAGTTAATGGAATAATAGTTTATGACTTCTATAGTCCAGAATGATGATTATTAAAATCATAATAAAATTATAACAGTTAAAAAAAATTCCGTGAAGCTTCTATACTATAGTATTCAATATCTGCATATTGATGCACCATTTTCTGTTGGCTTAGCTTAAATTATTTGGATAAACTTTTGCACAATACTTATTTCCATAATTCCACATTTTATTTATTCATATGTTCATTTCTTTATAGGTTTCTTCTTCAATGAAATTTATTGTTATTTATTACCTATTCAGAGGTTTTTCTTGTCTTAAATTATCAGCTTTTAAAATAATTTTATATATGCTTATTAACCTATATATTGTTCAGGTTTTCACAACATACGCTTTTCTAAAATATTTTCCATGAGTTTTTCCTTAAAATTAAATATTTTAAATGTGTCCTCTAAAAAGAATATAACATTTCTCTTATAACATGATATTTCCATAAATTTATTATAAATCATACTTGTCCTATTGTTTATTAATATTGGACAAGACTATTTTGCTATATAATATAATGTGTCTTTACTTTCAATCGGCAAACAGTTTTTCTAATGAGTTTCCCATATAACGTTCATAAAATTAATTTATTCATTTGAATAGTCCTCTTGTTCAATATTATTGAAACTGCATTAATAAATATTATACTCATTTTTAAAATATTATAAGTTGAATATGTTTTACTTATTGGTATATCCATTTTATTATTGCGAAGTTATATTTTAGATTTTGATGAATACTACTGATAACGGGACTTTAAAAATTAACAAGGCATATTAAATGAAGTTATTATTAATATTTTTATTTTACACTCTCTTTTTGCAAATACTTTTAAAATAATAATAGCCTATTAGATTTGCAAATAAAATTGTATGAGAGCACTAAAAAATTGACTAAATAATAAAATTAAAATTATTATCACCTTGATAGCTACTGAGATAATCTCTGCTACCTTTAATACATTTTTTTAATTACGACTCATAACCCCCATGCAATCAGTATTTATATCATAGAAAATATGTCATTCTATTGGTTGATTCTTACTTTTGGTTTGACACCGAATTTGCATAATGTTAGAAACTTACACAATTAAATTTCAAAATAAAAATATGACATATTAAAACCTTAAATATTATTTAAAAATATTAATCTTAAATCAATTATTACTTTACTAAATTGATTAAACATTTAAAATGACTTTTTTTTAAAACAATATTTAATGATTTATCCCAACTTTAATATTTAATCTATCTATTTTATTTTAAAACAAAATATTTAACTTTTTATTAGCTGTACTCATCTTTATTACATTATTTAAACATTTATAATGTTAATTAACTTAATATTTAATATTGGCTTTTATGATAGGTAATAATTCTATCCAATTCTATAATGCAATTTTACAATATTTTAAACTTTACTAATAAATACTAGCAAGCATGTGTGTACAACTCTATATTACACAAATCACATGACTAATATAACCAAGACAGACGTTATCCAATTTACTGTCTGGGAATAAATAATAAATTGCAACATTTGTCATATTTAATAAAATAATACAATAATACAAAATTTGGAAGAATAATTTAGAAAATATAGAATTAAATACAACTTTCACTACCATAAAAATTACTTTTAAAATATATAATATTAATTATAATTATTAAATATAATTTATAAAATTAAATACAATATTTATTTGACTATAAGTTTAAGACTATTAAAATCAAACCTTTTAAACATACTTTTAATTATTTATAGCTGTGTTATTTATTATGGCCAGCTTTTGCAACCATATGTAATAGTATTTTTAGCTTTATTTAACTGTTCTTAAGTGATTCATTATAATATTATGCATTATGTATTTTATTTAGCTTCAAATAATCCTTTTAAGATAATATTAACACAATATAATTAACACATCAAAAGAACATATACTAAAATTTAAAATTTTTAATAATTTACTGTGGTGAGCCAATTCTGACCTATAGAAAAGGGCACAACATATATATATATATATATATATATATATATATATATATATATATATATATATATATATATTATAATGGTACAAGGTTTGCAACATTAATCTTATTCAATATGCCCCATGAATTGTGGTACTCAAATTGTAATGTTACAAAATGGCAAAAGATTCTGGTTTGATAATGCCTAAATAGTACTAGTATGAAAGTGGGAAGTGAGCACTTCAAATTGTAACTGTAAGTAACTGGGAATGAGAGTGAATGAGTAAGTTGATTCTTTAAATGATAATATGTGTATAAGAATTCTATTATTCAGATGCCCTCCAAGTTCTACACACCTAGATAATATTACATAAAACGTAGTCTTTCAATTAAATAGTAAGCAAACAGTGAATAAAAAGCTCTCTCAGTTATGCATCAGACTCTATTGGCAATTGATATGGTAATGGGATTAACTTTTGAGATGATATCTTATAACTCTAAGTAAGAATGTATCCAACTTTATAATCTTTCACTCAATACTTTACTTGCCTATTCTCAGGGTTTAGCATTAAAAATAACTAATGAGATTTAATTACCTGCCAAAATATAAAGTAAATATGAAGCGAATATTTTATTGAATCTAATTTATACTTACAAACAATTAAATATAAATAATTTATTTGATATATTTAAATTATTAATGTTATAGACTATAGCTGCTTATTGATGTTTGTGCAAGTGATTGTTAGCATTTAAATATTCTCAGGGTAAAAATAATTAAGTTACCAAAATCAAATATTGCCCATGATCAATGTCTACTAACAAGTGTTGAGATTTAAAAAGCAATCACAAAGTCACATTAACTATAACAAATGGTTTATCTTTACTTATGATATATGTACTCTATTTTCTTTCTAGAGTGGCAATAACAACTAAATAACAAAGCATAATATCCATTTTTATTTCATGTGTTTTTTTTAATCTGATTTATGTGAAAGTTATAGTTGTGACATTTGCTGATAATAAATTTATTAAATTACATTTGTGTCTAAATGAAGACCATTCACTTCCCAAAAATGAATAACATGTGATGATAATAACACCACCACCACCACCACCAGCACCACTACCACCACCACCACCACCACCAACAACAACAACAACAACAACAACAACAACAACAACAACAATAATAATAATAATAATAATAATAATAATAATAATAATAATAATAATAATAATAATAATAATAATAATAATAATAATAATAATAATAATAATAATAATAATAATAATAATAATAATAATAATAATAATAATAATAATAATAATAATAATAATAATAATAATAATAATAATAATAATAATAATAATAATAATAATAATAATAATAATAATAATAATAATAATAATAATAATAATAATAATAATAATAATAATAATAATAATAATAATTAAAGCCAAATAGATCAAGTTCAAAGATTCTTCTTTAAGATAGGATTATGTTAACTTTGTAATCCAGATTTTAAAAAATATCAAATGTCTCTTTGATTATATAGGTTTTCTAAACTACACTTCTCTGTTTGAGGTATCCAAATTCAGACTTCTTAAACTAATTCATTTTATATTACAAGTAATCCTCAATTATGGAAAAAGAATTGATAAATTCCTCTATATCACATATACTTCTTATTAATCTAGAAAGAGGTTTTATCATTAAGTTATAGTAACTCTGACAAGTATTTTCCTATAATAAATTCTTATAAATAATAAAAAGGGATTCCTATGTCTATGCATGTAAATACTCACATAAATAACATTATTACAGCTAAATAGCCCTTTAAACATATCTTGAGATTATTAAATGGCTACAAATTATTTGCCAAAAAAAATTGATAAGGGCAATCACATCAAAACATTTATTTTTAAAATGGTCCTCATCAGCACAAATATCAACAAAAATCATATAAGATATTCATTACAACATACTAGGCATATAAACTACATGTATTAGGCATGTGTGTTATAAAAATAATAAAAATAATACCTGATATGGGTCTTTGATCTGTCATGACATATTAAAAAAAAAGTAACAAAAGAACAAATGTGTATACACTTTATTTTTTTAAAAAAAAACTTATACTGATTAATTGACCTTTTTGATAACTTTCTTTTTATTTTTTTTTAAAATCAACAATTATTTGAAGAATTTATTTTTAGTCATGCTAGAATTCTATTGACATGGCAGATGACCTTATATTGATGAACACACACATTTTCTGACTAGTTAAGATTGATGCTTTTGAAGTATTCTTTCTGTATGTCATGTTAAGGTGAATTAATAGGAATAATTAAATTGTTTGATATAATTCTTATCACAAATTTATTTTTATCTTCCAGACAGGTGTAACTAGTGATTTAAAACATCCCCCCTTCAGATGCATGCCTGCTAATGATTTTACCTCTTCTTAAGTGAAAACAGAGGGGAGTGGTAGAACACAGGAATTAATATCAGCAAACAAATTTTCTCTACCCAGTCATTTTTTGGTACTTACTTAATTAAGATAACCATTTCTTCAATGTTTTTAGGTAGAAGGAAAAAAATAGCAATAACAAAAATTGTTATTATTTCTTTTCCATACAAAATAAACATTACTAATAATAAAAAAATTAAAATCAGAATTTCATATCTTTTTTCATTTATTGCATCAATTATTGCCACGACTCTTTCAACTTAATATCTTGACATGAAATATTTTTTCAAACTTTATTATTAATTTATATGCCTGCTAATTGTTTTAAAACTTTTTTTTTAATATTTTACAATCATTTCAAAATAATTAACTAACTAACTAAATAATATGAATACCAAAAATTGATATAAACAGTTTATGACATAGAACAACAATACATGTTTATAAATCATAAATCTCTTTTTTAACAAATAAATAGATTTATCTATATACATTTTAATTATTACCATTTTACAAATTATTTTCATATGGTTTTCTTATTCACTTTGGATATATCATTATTATTGCCAAAATCTATATTCATAAAAAACATACACACAAAGTGGAAAAGAAACAAGAAAATTAATAACAATAAAAATACAACAAAATTGAACAAAGATAATAAAGAAAAAAATTGCCACATTTTCCACCACAATCTTAAAAGATATGATGTGTATCAAATAATTAATTCTATAAAGAAAAATATATACATCCAACTAATAAAAGATATCCATTATCTTTTACCTATTATAATTCATAACTTTACACATAAAATATCTGATTTCTTTTATCCCCTTCTTTTAGTATATATA
The DNA here is from genome assembly GCA_028023455.1 of Epiperipatus broadwayi. Classification (NCBI taxonomy): domain Eukaryota; kingdom Metazoa; phylum Onychophora; class Udeonychophora; order Euonychophora; family Peripatidae; genus Epiperipatus; species Epiperipatus broadwayi. Next base: position 50,074 of record JAQFVV010000181.1, on the reverse strand, counting down.
TTTTAACATATATGATATCACAGGCAAAACTCTCTATACAGTAGTGTTACTCAGTACAAACAGAGTAATAAATGGATGCTAGAAGGTTTATGCATAATATCCCTATATAGTACATATTCATACAATGTTTTTCCACTAGTTTCTAGCTTGTGGCTTTCATCAGTCAGGAGCCTTGAATCTGAAAGCACTGCACCTAGATCTTAGGATTCAATGCAACCCTCCAACAACCACCTTTCATGTTTACTTAACTACAAAACCAAGTCTAAAATTTGAAAACACAATATTTTCAATCCAAGCTCATTAGCTTATATAGATTTATAGGTCTGAGATCAGCTCAGTACCCATACATTTTGGTGTATTTAGTTCTTTAATAACCATAGCCACCACTGGCTTATTAGGCAGGATCAGTATTGAACATCTAAAAATCACATGATCACCATTTTTTATGCTTGCTCAAGTTGTTAAAAAGGCAAAATCCTTCATACAGTAGTGTCACTCAGTACAAGGCTCTTCACTGATAAAAGCCACATGTTAGAAAGTTAGTCTGGGGATATTGGATGAGTAAGTACTAGATAGGGATTTTATGCATAAGCCTTCTGGCATCCATTGATTACTCTGGCTTGTACTAAGTGGCACTACTACATGGAGAGTTTTACCTCTTTTAGTTACATTACCATTGCAGTTGCCTTTAAACATAATGTCTTTAACTTTAGAAATATAAGTTTAAAAATGTCTTTTTAAGGAATATTAAAATAAAGACTTTACAAAATCTATAATTGTCTATGTTCTTTATTTAGATATGTGACTCAAACAAATTATTCATTTTTTTACTTTAAGTAATTAAGTTATAAATTTAAATACCATTTTAATAACTTTAAACAAACTCATCAGCTAGGTTTATCTGTGCTTCTCTGCATATAGATGAAATAGCATGTGTATAATCAATTCTTCATTCACTGATGGTTTCTCTTGATGGGGACGAGTCCAGGATTGTCATAATCAAGAAGATATAATCAGATTTATGTTGGCATTGATTTTGTTCCACATTAACTTTAGATCAGCCAGAGATGTAGAGAAGTGGGTATTTCTTTTAGATACATCTAAACTCACCAGTAAATCAATAGACTGCTGCTTGATCTCCTGCCTTGACTTCTGATACATCTCATCCATGGTAGCTATTTGTATAACTCAGGAAACTAGATGCTCCTCTGCCAATTGCTTCTTAAAATATTAAAACTGGATTTTGCAGCAGGCCAATTTGGCCACTGCTTTTCAAAAATATTATCAGCAAAACTGAACTGATATCATTATTAGCCATTTTTATAAGAGTCATCTGAGATGATAAAAATATATTTTAAAACTTTTCATTTTGATTAAAAACAATTCTAGGTATTTGAGTTTTAGTCCTGCAATATGGTATTAGACATTCTTCACCTTGTCACATTCACAGCAATTCATTGATAACTTTGGAATCTTGTGATTTGACAAAAATAATGTGTACACAGATGGATCTTGTACACAATATTTTTGCAAAAAAGCAGTGTGTACACAAATCTTGTACATTATATTTTTGCAAGATTTACAAAGTTATCGGCAGGTGAATATAAAATGGTGAAACACATCTAATACAGTATTGCAGGTCTAAAAATAACATGTTCAGACCGAAATAAAACTATAAAAAAGTAAATATATATGATTTTGAGGAAGAAATGGGTAATTAAAAACAACATTTTAAAACAAAAATTTATCTTAAAAACTACATTTTCTTGGCACTTGAAAATATATTAAATAAAAAATGTTATATGCACAAAACAAACATTAAATTATAATTTTTTTGAATATTATTACAAAAGCACATATACTACTTACCCTGTGATAAATAGCAGGAATTTATTGCATTAAAGCAGCCAAATTGAAATTTACTTTTACCACAGAAAATGGAGACCTGAACTGAACCTTTTTTTCAAAAATGGACACATGATTGCAAAGTGTGCTGTGATTTTTCACAAAAATGCTAATAAACATTTTTTTTTTAAAAAAGTCAAAACAAAAAACACACAACAATAAAGAAATATAAATTATGTCTTTTATTATCATTTTTCACCCTAGTGGAAATTTCTTTGATATTGTTGAGTATACAAAAAATGTGTCATCATTTTTGTGTAATCTATGCCACATAAATTTAGCTAGGTATGAGTTGAGGTGTTGCCTTGATGTCCCATGCAGCTGTTTATTTCACACAAAAAAGCCCAATTACTTATGAAATGAAAACAAAATAAAAATAAAAATTTGAAAACTACTTATCCTCACTCATTTAAAATCAATAAGTCAATAGCTGTTGTCAAAAAAAAATCTGGATAATGACTGAAATAAATTAAAATACCATGAAGAAAAACCTGACTTTGAATAAGAGAAACATGTTTTTACAAGTTTTTGCTATAAATCACAGGGTTTACTTTCTTTCAATTTGAAGTCATCACAAGATTACACATTTACTGTGGATGTGAAAAGGCTCACATCTCTCCTACATTTCAGACTAATACTCAAGGACCCAATTCTAATTCTTTTGAAAGCAACTTTGAAATTTTTATCATGTGATATATAAAGATTTCTACATAAATAGAAATTTACTAATTAATTAATTAAAAACTTTTTTCTCATCTCTCTAATCCTCTTAAAAGCAAGCTTGACAGTCATATCAAAGCATAATCTACTAAGTTTTCAAAAATAGATAATAGACATGTATACAAGCATAAATAAAAAATAAATCATGCTTGTTTTTAAATTGAAAATCAGAAATACAATAGTAATTTATTTATCAGACAGTTTTAAATGTTTATTTATAACAAAATTTTATTTTTAATCCAGAATTATTTAATTCTTTTACTATGATTATTTTATTCCAGGAAAGTAAAAAAATATCTACTAAAATTTTTATTTGCCTTTATTTCTACTTTTTCTTTCAACTTTATACACACACATATATACACATATTGTTGATATGAATATTTTCATGGGTTGCATATATAAAAGACATATTTTGCAGGTTCATCCATGTTAAAAATATAAATATTTATATACTGACAGTTCGACTTGATCACCCAGTAGATGACTTGTGTGATCAAGTCGAAACGTTGGTATATAAATATTTAAATTTTTAACATGGATGAACCTGGAAAATATGCCTTATATATATATTTATGCACACACACTATATTATTACATGCAATATAACAGACCTGTTATAATATATAAAGGCATGAAAAATTATTTTATTTGAGATGATATTATAATATTGTATCGTTCTTTTAAGAAAACATTTTAATAAGACAAAAAACTTTAAACAAAATATTTTAAATATTCTATGGCTTGGGAAAGCTTAAAAAATAATATCTAGCACATAACAAATTTGTTTGAAATTCTTAATAAAATAAAATGTAATTTTTTTTTTTTTTTAATTTCAAAAAAAATTACATTTTATTTTATTAAGAATTTCAAACAAATTCAAGAAAATATTTTTCATTTTCTTTTCTAAATAAAATACAGCTAAGGGCATTTTGTTCATAAATAAAGTGACTGGATCTATATTAAACTGTTATTGATTTATTCCTGACTAAAAAAAAAAAAAAAACTAAAATGAAGTGAAAAAAAAACAATTTCAATGGAATTATTTAACTTTTCAATTTTGTTTTGCCTATGACCAGTTTAATTTTTAAAGTTGAGGCTAATACCATCACAAAGTTTTTAAACACAATGCACATTGGATATAACTTTTCAGAATAATATAATTATCTTTTATTTAACTGTAAAAATCAAACATTTGCCTAATGCTGTAAATATAGTAATTAAATATATAAATAATACTTAATTGGCTAATCTTTTTCTCAATATAGTCAATAAAACTACTAATAATACTTACTTAAAGATAATCATAATACAAAAATATTATTAAATTTTCACAAGTCTTGCTTATTACTATAGACAATGTTATAATAATTTCTCCTAAAAATATGCAAAAATTAATCATTGGAATACAAGTATATATGTTTTTTTCAGTGTGGGTAGCAACTATTAAAAGAAATAAAATATTTTCAGTATTTTTTAATCCACATTATTTTTGTGAGTAGCTTTTTAATAGGAATGAGAGATAAGATATTTTAAAGGTAAAAAAACAAAATTCATCACATATTTTTTATGTTAGCAAATCTTTATTATTTCTTAGTTAATGCAGCCAATATTCAAAATATTATTTAGAATATTCTCTTATTCTTTTCTTTTACTTTCTTTGCATATCTTCACACACACACATACACACACACACACATATATATATATGATCACTAGATGTGATGTGATGTGATGTATTATGGCTTCTCCTTAAACGAAGTCAAGAATATCTCAGCAATTATGCCCAGATAAACCTGTTAGCCACTTTATTTTACATTCCCTACTCTAAATTTACCCATAATCTGCTCTATCCCATTTCCACAACATAATCTTTGTCAACTCTATAACCTTTATATCTAAATCCCCCTTATCTTTTCCCAAACCCAGCATAAAAACCAATAATTCACTTTCTGTATAATCACTCTTTTCATATTTATTTTTCCACAACTTCATTAAATGCAAGCAAGTTACGAAATTTTATAACATGTTTTGTTTATCATACATATATATATATATCCAGAAGAAGTCAAAATTGTTGAAATTGTATTCTATCATGCTATTGTTAAAATTGATGTTTTTCTCAACTATTCGAAAACAGTTGAAATTGTAAAATAAATTTTCTTTTAATTCTATCAGGAGAGAATATGAATGAATTTCTAAAACTTATTATATAAGCACAAACATTGATAATGTATTTTATATCATGAGGGGGGATTAAATAACTGCCAAATTTTCAAAATAAATGTTTATTTATCACTTATCTTTTAGTACATAGAAATTCCGAACTATAGTAATCTTTTACATAAATCTTTAGAAATCAAGCAAAAAAATACAGTATTATATTATAATAAATAAATCTTCATTCTTACTGATGTTGAAAAACTTGTTATCCACAAATGATTTTTGATCATGATTTTAACTTAGCTATATTAATATTCCTATGCAACATTTATTTCCATAGAAAACAATGGATTATCAAACAAATTCCTGATCAGCATAAACTACACTTTCATTTGATTTTGGATTGTACATCAGTTTGCTTTAAACGATATGAATTGTTTTAATGTATATTATATTCACTATCATTATTCCTTAGGAGGATTAATTTCAAATTATAGTATACCAGCCTTAGTCAAATAACTTTTTTTTTTATTATTTCTTTAAGAGAATAAACAATATTGCCACATAAACGTTTTTTCTTTAAGTTTGCTTCTCTAATCATTCATCCACTCATATTAAAATCACAATCGAGTAATATTGCCAGTAAGTAATACTAAAGTAGTTGGGGCTCAAACCCCTAAAAAACTAACAATAATGGCATAATATAAAAATAAACTAATGTATATAGTTTGAGAAAACAAAAATAAACTTTTTTGATACAATAGTAATAAAGACTGCACAAGGAACTGTCAATTCAAACATGACAGAGATTTTATGAGAAAAAGATGGGAATCCACCTTCTTCTCTACTTAAATTTATATATAAATAAGACAGACTCAAGCATTTTGAACTAAGAGCATGAAGCTTTAAACATCTTCACATTTAATACACTAAATATTATATATAAGTAAACAATGTGGAATCTTTCGATTTACTACTCAGTAATTCTTTAGCTTGTAAAATCTCTGATTTGTGTTTGAATTGAGAGTTTTTTGTGCAATCATTATTACTATCTGATTGGCTGTCATTGAAGCATTTTTAAAGTGCATCTGTCAAAGGTTTCAGGCTTTCATATTATTAATATTCAAAAATCTGAAGTGAAAGTCCAATTCCGATGCTAATACTATCACTGGTCAGGCCAGCAACACTTGAAGAAGATTGGAGAATGTGATTATTAACCTGTGTTGTCTATTTGCGTGTTATTATTAACAAATTATTGGTATTTAAAAAGTTTAAATAAAGTTTAAAATTTTCTATACATTCAGCATTTAATGATAAGTGATGGATATACTCCAATATATTATTACATTTATGATTATTATCACTATAAGATTACTCAAGAAAACGTTATTTAAAAAGGCAATTAAATTTTATTTTTCAAGTAAATTTTATTTTAACATTACTGCTGGTATCAATTTCATTTAAAACCTGTTTATATAAAAAAATTTAATACTAAATAAAATATTATTAAGAAAAAAAAAGTATTGTTCACTTAGTATTTGTATGAAGGTTTGTAATGATAGTATATTATAAGATGTGATATGTTGGACTATTTCCATCATTTATGAGTGAATACAAACAACTTGTTAGTAATAACACACAAATAGCCAATACAGGTTAGTAATTACATAACATTTAGAGTAGTATTATTCTCCACTTTTCTTCAGATGTTGCTGGCCTATATACACAGTGACAATATTCACTTAGAAGTTGAACTCATACCCTTAGAACCAACCCTCATATATAAATATATCAAATTTCTACTATATGTTGCCTTTGACATAATAGCTTAGTTGCTAGAGCGTTTGCCTTCAATTCGATATACAAAAATCTAAAGGTGCGAGTTCAACTTCTAAGTGAATATTGTCACTGTGCATATAGGCCAGCAATACCTGAAGAAGAGTGAAGAATAATACTACTCAAAATGTTGTGTAATTATTAACCTGTGTGTGTTATTACTAACAAGCTGTTTGTATTTGAAAAGTTTAATTAAGTTTAAAATTTTCTATACATCAAACATTCAATCATAAATGATGAAAATAGTCTAGCATATCACATCTTATTTTTCACTTATCTGTTAATTTCTATTAAGTAAGTCAATACAAATATATTACTTTTTTTCCATTTCTGTTTTTAAATTATTACGTTTTTTATTATTAATAAAACATCTTGAGAAAAGTTTTCTAATTCATATTTATCAAGGGATTAGATAAATTATGAAAAAGAGTAACATAATTTTTAAATTTATTTAGCAATTGATGACATCATTATTTTTTAAAAGATATACCATTAAAATGTTAATAACTACAGGTATTAAATATCTTAAAAAATTGAGCAAAAAAAGTTAACTAACAAAATGAAATATAAATTTATTTTGTTTATGCTTGCCATATTAAGTTTTAAGGTGCTTTTCTCAAGAACTGGACAAGCCACCAGGCGGCGCTGCCAAACCACCAAGAAGCCTGCAATTGATTAATTTTTTTTTTAATATTCGCTAAAAATCGCTTAATTTTAGAAATGGTAACCCCCCTCCGCCACACGAGACAAATCGGTCAAAATTGCTGAAATTGAAAAAAAAACTATAATAAAAGCCTACTAAATTAAACAAAAACATACTAAATGTCAAAGTGATTTAAAAAAGAATCATCTTCAGTTATCTAACTAACAGATAATAATTCAAACCTCGTAGTAACCTGTAATAGCGTATTAGTTTATATCAAAAATTATTGCAAATAAAAAATCACACATATATAAAATTCAACAACACAGAAATAAAATAATCAGAATAGAAAATTGAAATTTAAAACAAAAGTTGATTATAACATCTGAGGCAAATAACGTTTATAAATCCCCCTCCCCTCCCGCATGAAGGGTTCAATGAAAAATAAACAAAGTGCAAATTATGAATACTATTTTTAAAATCCTATGAAATAAATGAGAAAAAAATATATAATAAAAGCCTACGACATTAAACAAAAACATACTAAATCTCAAAGCGATTTAAAAAATAAAAGTATTTATAAAATGTAAAAATAACAGCACGAAAAATTGCGGGAAATGTCTTAAAAAAGAATCAGTCTCAATTATCTAACTACAGATATAATAATCTTTTATTAATAAAGGTTCTTTTTAAAAGTACATATTAAGTAATCAATGTTCCTATTAATCTATAATAGCATCATTAGAGTTTAAATTCAGTGAATATGTCACTCTATTACTAGTTTATATCAAAATTATTGCAAGTACTCAGATTAAGTCGCACATGTATAAAATCAACAAAATATACATAAAATAATCAGAATAGAAAATACAATTTGAAAGTAATTTACCAATTTCCCTGGGGAGTAATTTCATCTTTCAGTAGGTCGTTGAATTTTTCATCCATTGTAGATCGCTCCATTAGTGACAAAATATGGATATATATATATTATATTTTTCCCATCTATTAATCGCGTTTTCTTTCACTTAAAGTTTTTCATTTTTAAAATAACTTATGCACAATTTAGAAACTGAAAAAATAGCTAAACATTTTTGGTACTATATGTAGTATAAAGAAATTTACAGAACTCGAGTCATGTGACTGATTGGTTTTGCAACAAGGTCTTAGTTTTTTTTGTGTTTATATCAAGGTCTTACTTTAACTTGAATTTGTGTTTGTTTTATTTATTTATTATAAATAAACACATAACCTAAAGAAATCACTAGTCTTTTGCCTTCATTTGTTTGTGTGTCAGTTTTTGATTAAATGTCTGTTTATTAGTTGTTTTAATTCTAATTTGTTGTGCGCATGTGTGTCCATAAAAAGCTGTATAAACTTTAAAACTTATGGAATGGAATGTGTGTAGCAGTTTTCATTCGAATTTTTTTCAAACCATAAATAAAAAGTATTACATGTTAGGGTTAAGTTTTGTCTTCATTACAGCACAAACTAAATAGAACAGTAATGTTTTCATTTTACTTCCTTTCATCCCAAAGCCAAATAAAAAATAATAACGGAGGAAGCCCCTCCCAAGAAACCCCAGAAAGCTTGATGGATCAATATTTTGAGAAAATGCATATATATAAATTATTTGATTTATAATCATATATTATAACACTGCAAATGTACAATCACTTTTTCTTTTAAAATATATATGTTCTCCAATAATATCAATAAATTAAAAATCCTTCTTTTCAAAAACTTTATTTTCTTATATCAATACTGAACATATTTATATAATATAAAACTCCAAAAATAACTGTAAGAAGATAAAAGCAGTTGAAACGTTGGAGTTTTATATTATATAAATTGTTACATTTACCATCTTCAAACTCCCTCCAATCACAACTTATAAATATATGTTTAGTATTGATACAAGAAAATAAAGTTTTTGAAAAGAAAAAGAAGGATTTTCAATTTGTTGATATTATTGATTTATAATTTAACCCTTTTCCCGCCTCTTACGAAGCTCCTCGTAGACATCTGACATCACTCTAACTCTGCCAGTTCTTATGCTAAAAAATTCGTTTGATAGGTTTTGAATAGGTTTTTAAAAGTTCTGTAAGATGGTGCCCTCTTCCGAATTATTTTACAAGTAAAAAATAAAAAAAAACACATTTAAATCTAAACAAAAAAAGAACATCGGTTGTAATTGGTTGTTAGTGAGCTCTCAGCCGAAAAAGACATTCTGATTGGCTGGAAAGAACAAAGAAATCACCTGATCAAAGAAAATAAAGAAAAACACTGAGATTTTCATTTCGAATGCAATTTTAAGTATTAAAAAAATATAATTTCAAAAATTAAACTAGTTTTTTAAAAAATATACTAAAAAAACAAAATTATTTTCGAAAAATATTGAAGATTTTAGTAAAAATATTAAAGAAATATTTAAAAGAAATATTTACTTTTCTATAACGTAAAAGTTGACCTTTTTGTTTATATTATAGCTTTTATGTTGCCGAAATTGAATATTTTAGAATAAATAAATAGCAATTTATTTTTGAAAGAACTTTCGTTCTCTTCATAACCTGAAAAATTAGTAATATACTTTTTATAAACGTATCTGAGTTGAATTTAATATTATAGGCAAATATGTTTTAACAATAGGCTTTGTCTTCAGTTTGTAAAAAAAAAATACACTTGTTGATTTTAAAAACGTAGAGATCAATTTCCCCGCGATAAAACTTGCAACATCAATCAGTCACGTGACCCGAGTTCTGGAAATTTCTTTATACTACATATAGTACCAAAAATGTTTAGCTATTTTTTCAGTTTCTAAATTGTGCATAAGTTATTTTAAAAATGAAAAAACTTTAAGTGAAAGAAAACGCGATAAATAGACGGGAAAAATATAATATATATATATCCATATTTTGTCACTGGCTGCAGAAAGGAGTTTGCTATTAACTGAAAGGAGACCCTTTGATTCCTCTTGGAGGCTTTAAAGAAACCAAGCAGGGCAAATTCCTAATGTCCACTCCATATGTTCTTGTCGTTGCAGCTGTTATTACTATGTGATTATTCATATAGTATACGAACATGGATGGGCTGCTCACCAACACATTAGCCAGTGTGGTGAGTTTATTGGATTTTTACCTCTGAGTTTAAGATCAAGAAACACCATGGTCTTTCTTCTCAGTGCCTGATAAGGCAGAATGAATGTTTGTGTAAATGATAAATATTTTTCCAATACATATATACAATTATGACAGACAAAAATAAAGCATGGCCCTTATTCCCAGGAGGCTGTAAAGTCACCAACCAAGGCAGCGGTTGGTGGCCAAAGGCAGAGGGTGCTAAGAATCCCCTGATTGCGGACCCAGGCTGCCATTTGATGATGACTTTTTATTTAGGTACTTACAACTGCAGATCACTTTCAAGTGAAGGAAGATTGCAAGAATTAGAAGAAGAACTCTCTTATATTAAATGGGACATTATTGGACTTTGTGAAGTTAGAAGAAAAGGTGAAGAGACAATTGATTTAAAAAGTGGACATATACTCTATTATAAAGGCACAAATATTGGAAATACAAGTGGAGTAGGATTCATTATAAATAAAAAGTGGAAGAACAATATTGTGGAGATTGATGGTGTATCGGAAAGAGTGGCAAGATTAGTTATACAACTTAATAGCAGATACCAAATGCAGATAATTCAGGTTTATGCCCCAACAAGTTCTCATAGTGATAAAGTAGTAGAAGATTTTTATATGGATGTACAAAAGGTTTTTGATCAGAGTAAACAACATTTTAAAATTGTTATGGGAGACTTTAATGCTAGAATTGGTAAACAAATGAAAGATGAAATTGCTGTAAGTAATTTTGGTTATGGTAATAGAAATGAGAGAGGACATAGACTTGTGTAATTTGCAGAAAAAGAAAAACTTTATATTATGAATTCTTTTTTTGAGAAAAATGTTAAAAGGAAATGGACATGGAAGCATCCAAATGAAGGTACAGCAGAATTGGATTATATTTTGACTAACAGGAAATACATATTCAAGATTGTAATGTTCTTAATAAATTTAACACAGGAAGTGATCATCGATTAGTAAGGTGTAAGATACGTGTTAATGTAAAACTAGAGAGACAAAAATTATTAAGAAAAACAATATTTACAGTTGATATTCCTAATCTTCAGAAACATTCTAATGAATTTAAATTAGAACTTACAAATTGGTTTCAAGTATTAGTAGATTTTGAACATGATTCAGATTTGAATGAAATTAATATGAAAATAACTGATACACTTTTAAAAACTGCAACAAAAATAGCTGGTAGAAAAAAGCAGCAATTGACCAATAAAATTTCTACTGAGACTAGAGAATTTATGAAGAAAAGAAGGAATATGAAGATATACAAAAATGATGCATTAAAAAGAATTGAATATCTCGAATTTTGTAAAATGGTGCGGAAAAGAGTTGAAAATGATATAAGAAAGTATAACTGTGAACTAGCAAGGAAATCTGTAGAAGAAAATAAAAGTCTTACGAATATTGGTATTGGTATGAAATTTATATCTGCAATAAGAAAAAAAGAGGGAATTGTTACTAAAAAGAGAGATGACATCATGAAATTGGTAGAAGATTTTTATCAAGAATTATATAGTAATAAAGAACAAGTACCTCCTATATCTATTACATCTTCCGAATTGCCCAGAATTTTAAATGAAGAAGTGAGATATGCAATTAAATGTATGAAGAAAGGAAAGGCTCCAGGTAATGATGGAATTATAATTGATATATTAAAAGAAGCAGGTGAAGAAATTGAAATTTTTTTTAGCAAAGTTATATACCAAATGTCTAAATGATAAAGATGTACTGGATGATTGGAAGAATGCAGTAATAATATTAATATTTAAAAAAGGTGATAAAGAAGATATTAGAAATTACAGACCTATCAGCCTTTTATCAGTTTTATATAAAATTTTTACCAAGATAATTACAACTCGTCTACAGAGAACATTGGATTTCCACCAACCAAGAGAACAAGCTGGATTTAAAAGTGGTTTTAGTACAGTAAATCATATCCAGGTGTTGAAAGAAGTTATAGAAAGGATGAATGAATATGAGTTGTCATTATGTTTTGGATTTGTAGATTATGAAAAGGCATTTGATTCTATAAACATTTCTTCAGTGATTAAAGCATTGGATCATCAAGGTATAGATCCAGGATATTGTCATATTTTGAAGAATATTTATAAAAATGCAACAGCAACAATTAGATTACATAATGATACTGGGAAAGTCAACATTGAGAAAGGTGTAAGACAAGGTGACTCCATATCTCCAAAACTTTTTACAGCAGTGCTGCTAGAAGTATTTTGTGGATTAAAATGGGAAACTAAAGGAGTGAAAGTAAATAGAGATTATTTAAGTCATTTAGATTTCACAGATGATGTAGTTGTTTTTGCAAATAATGCTTCAGAGCTGCAGGATAAATGTTGCAGGAATTATCAGATGAAAGTAGGAAAGTAGGACTAAAGATAAATGTTAAAAAGACTAAAGTTATGTTTAATCGATTTGCTAAAAATATGAAAATAAAGATTGATTATGATGAATTAGAAGAAGTTAACAGTTACAAATACCTTCGTCAGATTATTAATATAGATGGAAACATAATGGAAGAAATTAATCATAGAATTAAACTTGGTTGTAGTGCTTTTGGTAAAAATAACTTGATACTAAAAGGAAATATGCCTATGTGTTTGAAAAGGAAGGTTTTTAACAAATGTGTTTTACCAGTTCTTACTTATGGATCTGAGACTTGGACACTTAATAGAAGAGCAATACAGAGACTTCAGACCACTCAAAGAAGTATGGAGAGATGCATGTTGGGAGTAACAAGAAGAGATCGAAAACGCAATGTATGGGTAAGAGAACAAACAGGTGTTACTGACCTCATTGAAAAAATTAAAAGATTGAAGTGGAGTTGGGCTGGACATATTGCTAGAAGAGATGATAATAGATGGACAATTGAAATTTTAAACTGGATTCCAAGAGATTGTAAAAGACCCAGAAAGAGACCACATGTGAGATGGATGGATAAAATAAGAAAGTGTGCAGGGGTGATATGGAGAAGAGAAGCTAAAGATCGGAAAAGATGGATTAAACTTGGAGAGACCTTCATCCTGCAGTGGATTGATAATGGTTGATGATGACGGTGATGATGATTTTGTCACTAATGGAGCGATCTACAATGCCCAAGTTTCATTTTGTAAGGATGAAAATTTCAATGACCTACTGAAAGATGAAATCACTCCCCAGGGAAATTGGTAAATTACTTTCAAATTGTATTTTCTATTCTGATTATTTTATGTATATTTTGTTGATTTTATATATGTGCGACTTAATCCGAGTACTTGCAATAATTTTGATATAAACTAGTAATAGAGTAACATATTCACTGAATTTAAACTCTAGTGACGCTATTATAGATTAATAGGAACATTGATTATTTAATATGTACTTTCAAAAAGAACCTTTATTAATAAAAGATTATTATATCTGTTAGTTAGATAATTGAGACTGATTCTTTTTTAAGACATTTCCAGCAATTTTTCGTGCTGTTATTTTTACATTTTATAAATACTTTTATTTTTTAAATCGCTTTGAGATTTAGTATGTTTTTGTTTAATGTCATAGTCTTTTATTATATATATTTTTCTCATTTATTTCATAGGATTTTAAAAATAGTATTCATAATTTGCACTTTGCTTATTTTTCATTGAACCCTTTGTGCAGGAGGGGGATTTAGAAACATTATTCACCTCAGATATTATAATCAACTTTTGTTTTAAATTTCAATTTTCTATTCTGATTATTTTATTTCTGTGTTGTTGAATTTTATATATGTGCAATTTTTTATTTGCAATAATTTTTGATATAAACTAATACGCTATTACAGGTTACTATGAGGTTTGAATTATTATCTGTTAGTTAGATAACTGAAGATGATTCTTTTTTAAATCACTTTGACATTTAGTATGTTTTTGTTTAATTTAGTAGGCTTTTATTATAGTTTTTTTTTCAATTTCAGCAATTTTGACCGATTTGTCTCGTGTGGCGGAGGGGGGTTACCATTTCTAAAATTAAGCGATTTTTAGCGAATATTAAAAAAAAAAAAATCAATTGCAGGCTTCTTGGTGGTTCAGCAGCGCCGCCTGGTGGCTCGTCCATTTCTTGAGAAAAGCACCAGTTTTAAACATAAATAACTAAGCATAATAATGGTGGGTGGATTAATGCAATGATAAAGAGATGGATTTAATAACTAAAAAAATCATGAATCAAAATTTAATTAATTACAGATAATGCTTAAATATCACAATGACCTCTTATCTAATTATTAGCCATGACTGATTTATCACACAAAGGGCAAATATTAGAATAAAGACTAAATAATTCTGGGTTACAACTTAATTTAACACATTATAAACATCACATAATTTTTTATCCCTTATGAGGATTAACTAATTATTTTATTAAAGTAATAATGTGTATATTGTTATCATTATATTGCTATAATTAACTTATTTTTATAGGCTAATATAGGCTTATTATTAACCTAGTAAAATAAGAATGTATTAAATGGATTATGTCCTGTACATGAGGGGTCAGACTGACTTTATGTCAACATGGGTGTGACAAGAATATCAGCCTCAGGGCAACATTTGAGTATTCCATCATCAGATTTTCAATTGGATGGACAGTTGAAGAATTGGAGTGTGGAGGGGATTGAAGCCTGTCCATTAAAGTATGAAGATGGGCTATCTTAATATATATCTGAGAAATTATTGCATATATGTGTAGAGATGATAATCTGGACCAACTGATGATTGCTGGTTTAGCATAAAGTACGTATATTGGTGATTATTTATCTTTTTGATCTATATGTGTTCAAGTGTATCAGTGATATGAGATAGAGTGGTGAGGTGGGTCGTGTGAAAGTCTGTGCTCATATACACTATATATTACATATATTGATACAGGTATATAGCAAGCCTGCATTTCAGCTAAAATTACAAAGGTAAAGATATAAAAAATAAATAATAGATTTTTATATAAAAAAAATATTTAACAAAAGTAGATCATGTTTATATTTATTTAACATAAAATAGTAGAGAACATTTAAAATAAATCGTGTAGATGTTATTTGAACATGTTAGCTTTATCTTAAGTTATTAGTACTTTTTTGAATATATATTTAATGAAGAAACAAATGATTAGTTAAATGCATTTCCAACAATATTTTAATTAAACGTATTTTATAATCTAAACAGTAAGGTAATTAGTGAATCAAATTATGATTTAATTAATGATAATATTGCAAAATAAATTTTAAATGACACATTGAATAAATTATACGATT
The DNA here is from genome assembly GCA_028023455.1 of Epiperipatus broadwayi. Classification (NCBI taxonomy): domain Eukaryota; kingdom Metazoa; phylum Onychophora; class Udeonychophora; order Euonychophora; family Peripatidae; genus Epiperipatus; species Epiperipatus broadwayi. Next base: position 34,402 of record JAQFVV010000181.1, on the reverse strand, counting down.
AAATTATTGCTTATGATAATTGAATGAACTACTGGGGCAAAATTAAGTCATTTTAAATAAATTAAATTTTTAGTAATTATAATCATTTTACTAAAGCTGAATTATTTTTTTTATCAATTTCAATATAAAATATTTTTAAAACAAACAAAAAATTGTTTAAAGTTATATATATATATTTAATGTTTTCACGATTGTATGATGTAGATAAATTATTATTTTTGGGAATAAACCGTGTATTATTTTGCATTACAATTCGATATTTCGACGGATTAGCAACTTTGATAATGGCAGTTGCTAGTCCGTCGAAATATCGGATTGTAATGCAAAATAATACACGGTTTATTCCCATATATATATATTAATTTTAATATAGTATTAAATTGATAATAAAATTGTGAGAGAAAAAATGAAATTGTAAGTGCTATTTAATTTCCAAATGGAAATAATATTTAAAAAAATTAAATAACCTATAACTTGGATAAACGGATTGTTCTTTTATATCACAGTTTTCCAGAAAGTTATTTTAGACATCCAGAAATATATACACATTTCCAGATATATAGGGAAGTACAATATCAGACACATTTTATTCCAAGTCTCTCTAATGTATATCATAAAATAATGAGTAATAGCTCATAATTTGTTTATAATCTTATATAGGATTGTAAACAAATACGTATAATAAAACATGTATCACATGCATTCTTTCATCTAAAACTTAATAACATTTCCATGTATATATACCGAAATATTATAAATTAAAATATTAGATGCATTCTTAATAATTATCATAAACAGAGAATGTTTTTACGTTTGAAATCAAACGAAAATGTTTTTAGGAGAATTCTTCTCTTTTTGGGAAAAAAAATGTTAATGTTTTATTTATATTCTTTTTATCAAATGACTGAATGAAGATTTTTTAAATCATAAATTCCAATGTAATATTTTTCTTGTTTGTTTCAGCTTAATTTAACAGTGATCTTTTAGTCCCTTTCTCAAATTTTATCAGTTATAAATTTAAATATAAAGAAAATCAAATGTAGTGAATTTTTTAATGCAGATAAGTTAGGAAAAATACTGAAATTAAGCAGTTTAGTTACATATAATAAAATGAAATTTACACACATATTATTATAAATAATAGGCTGATAAAAAGTAAATGACAAAAATTAATATATATTATAATCCGACAGTCATGTGACTTATGCCCCCATGATTGGTCACACCATAGGTGATGGGATGAAATCTATACTGCCATGTTCTTATTTAAGTGCCCCTCAGATTTGGGTGGCATATGTAATGGGATGAACTATTTCCCTTGAGAGGCGTATTTAACTATGGTTGCCCACTCCATATTCCAGGTAGGGCATTACATGTGATAAGGCAAGTCAGTTATTTAATGATCTATCTAAGTTTTAGGAAGTGGTCCCATAATGATTAATGATTGAGTAGGATGGAATTCACACTTGCATAACTTCCCTTACTTCACCTCTTCTTAATCATTATTATGCCGCAGAGTTCAAACTCAGGGAGAATGTACATGTACTCTATTTCAATGTATGATTATTCAATATCTGATGTGCACATTGGATATGCATATTCACATCACATGATCACCATTTCTTATAATTGCTCACAACTGTTATTAAAACAGGAAAAAATCTCTATATGTTTAAATAAAATAAATCAATTAATCAGCTTCATATTAAGTTTAATAAAATGTTATATAATATTAATAATTTATCTTTATTCTACTTTGTATCAATATACAATTATTGATTAAGTTACATATTAAAATGAAATACTCTACAAAAACACATTATTAACAAATCCATCAGATAACCTTGCTTTTATAACATTCAATTATATCATTATATCAAATATACAATAGGTTTCTATTAGATAGTTACTGAATCCTGATCAACTCATCATATCCACCTATTTTAAATCTCCAGTCAATCAATTATAAAAATGGATTTTATAACAATTAAACTATATAAAATAATTGTTGGCAGTTGTCCATGCCAAAAATAGATGTTAAGATATATTAATTAATAAATTTTATGAACCACCAGAAATAAGTTTAGATATAATTAAGGCAGATCATTCTGATTAGTGACAGAATGAAATCTATTAAGAATTTATTAACAGGACAAGATAAGCAAACTCTTAATAATTAACCATGAACTAACTAATGAAGTTATTTATACAACTAATATTAGCTTAGACAAACAAGAAAATACTTCAATATAATGACAATATAAAATTTATATCTAATTAGATTTAAATAATAATCATGTAATAAAAAATACATGTATGTACAAATTCTATTTCATGTACTAATATTGGTTTGATCTTAGATCAAGATGTAAGTATCAAAAATTACTTTGATCACTTAAAAAATAATTAGAGAGATTTATTGGGTTTTAATTAATTCTAAATTTATTGATTTATAATAAAAATTAATAATGATGGTAATAAGCAAGATGTTTAAACTTTGCAGTTAAATATTATATAAGCATGATTTGCACTAATGATGTATAAACACAGAAAACTGACTTTTTAATTTTTTTTGTACATTAAAACAATAATCTAAGGGTGGCTGAGAACTTTCAAGGGAGACAGCTCTCATAGCCATATTTTAACTAACAAAACTCATAATGCAAATTTATGCAAATGAGTTTATGTATTCTATTTCTTGAATATATTATAGCATAGATTTTTTCTGTTGATGGTGTAATTGTGCCTAGCAATAAAAAAGTCAAAGAGGCTTACTTTATTACTAGACACCATCATACCATCACTAGAAAAGACATGTGCTACAATATATCCAAGAAATGGAATACATTAACTCATTTGCATAAATTTGCATTATTAGTTTTGTTACTTACAATATGACTATGACTATGAGGGCTGTGACTCTTGAAAGTACTCAGCCACACTTGTATTATTGTGTTAATGTATAAAAAAAATTAAAAAGTCAGCTTTGTGTGTTTACGCATCTTAAGCGTAATCATACTTATATAAATGATGGTAGTGAAAATAAAAAAATAACAATAACACCGATGTGTGCAATTGACTAAAATTATATCCTTTTAAAAATACAAATAGTATTTATCTTTAATATATAATTAATTTGATAGTCTATTACTCTGTAAAATCAATAATGACAAATAAATGTATATATATATGAAACTCAAAAGTGTCTTGTAAGACAATAATACTGTATATAAACTGAAAAAAATGTTCCAAATATTTTCCTTAGATTTTAAATAGAATATACACTGCTAAGAAAATGTGATCAAATAAAAAACACATTTTTGTTTATTCATTAATATAATTTCTAAATAATTAAACCATCATGAAAATCTATTGTATTTAAACTGTTCTATATGAGTGTCTCCAAGTTAAATTTTAAATTAAAAAAAATGAATATTTGAAAACAACTGATCATAAATTAATCTATATCATCAGATAAGAGTTTAAATAATATAATAATAATAAAAGTAGTAGTAGTAGTAGTAGTAGTAGTAGTAGTAGTAGTAGTAGTAGTAGTAGTAGTAGTAGTAGTAGTAGTAGTAGTAGTAGTAGTAGTAGTAGTAGTAGTAGTAGTAGTAGTAGTAGTAGTAGTAGTAGTAGTAGTAGTAGTAGTAGTAGTAGTAGTAGTAGTAGTAGTAGTAGTAGTAGTAGTAGTAGTAGTAGTAGTAGTAGTAGTAGTAGTAGTAGTAGTAGTAGTAGTAGTAGTAGTAGTAGTAGTAGTAGTAGTAGTAGTAGTAGTAGTAGTAGTAGTAGTAGTAGTAGTAGTAGTAGTAGTAGTAGTAGTAGTAGTAGTAGTAGTAGTAGTAGTAGTAGTAGTAGTAGTAGTAGTAGTAGTAGTAGTAGTAGTAGTAGTAGTAGTAGTAGTAGTAGTAGTAGTAGTAGTAGTAGTAGTAGTAGTAGTAGTAGTAGTAGTAGTAGTAGTAGTAGTAGTAGTAGTAGTAGTAGTCAAGATGGCCGCCATGCCTCACAAGCACGTCGTTTTGGCTCCAAAATAATTTTAAAATTTTCATTGAAATTCTACTATTTGAGTCTACTTGTGGTTGATACTTTTATCATTATAGTTTATTACACCGGAATAAACAATTAGGTAGGTAAAATCTACTTCCTTTTTTAAAATCTGACAGATTTAATTTATCTGTTCTATAACTATGGAGTCGAAAGACTCGTTGCTTCTAAATCAAATGACAAACGTAAGTGAGCCTACAAATAATTCTGTTATGTCTAATAATAATTCATTATTTCAAACTGAAGATGTTCAAATTACAATCAATAACCAAAATAAATCGAATAACACAATTCAAACTAGCAATCAAGTGAAACCGCAAGCAAAGCTAATGAAACCTAGAAAAACGTTCGGCTCTGTTAACGTTCAAACGAGCATGCAAGAGTCTATCGAAAACATGGACAGTTTCCCAGAATTACCGAAAACAACTAATAATATTAATGCTAATAACCTTATGCAAGAATCAGACAATAATCAACATTTTTTCAAACAAGATCTAAAGGAAAATCAAATAAAAGAAAATAATTCGTATGCTAGAGCAGTTAAATCTCATGCCGATAATATTACCAGTAACGTGCAAAATTCAACTGAATACTTAACAGAAGTATTAGGCCTAGAAAATGATAACGAAGACGAACAAAATAATGTAAATATAATACCAGATGATACCCAATTAATTACTTCGGAATTATATGCTCAGTACACAAATAATTTTAACCAAACCATACCTCAAAGTCTCTTTAGATCGTTCCAAAAATTTCATAGCGAGAAAACGTTAATAATGGCAGTTACAAACACGGAATGCGATTTATTTAAATTTCCTATGGATGAATTTTATCAACTTTTGACTGAAAAAAAATTATGGACATTTATTTATAAAATATTATACCATCCTAATAATAGATATTTATGCATAGAATTCCATAATAAAATGCAAAGGAATATTTTCAAAAATAATATTAAATTTTTGAACTCAAGAATCCTTTGTTACATCGATATGGAGCGACCCCTATCTCTACAAGGAAGAATCAAAAACTGCCACGTTGATTTTAATGAAATTGACTTGCAATTAATTCTGTCAAAATACGGGAAAATAACAAACTTTAAATATCTGCTTGATAAAAATGCAGTTATCCCAGTATTTTTAAATATTGCGACGTTTAGCATAACATTAAACAAGAATGTTACACCTAGTGATATACCAACTGTACATGAAACAGACATCTCACCAGTAATCGTCACTTTCAGAGGTTTACCACCCCAGTGCTTTCATTGCAAACAACGATCGCATTTAATACAAGACTGCCCTACCAAAGTATGTCAAAAATGCGGATTAAAACACTCGAGAACACATCGTTGCTGGAGCCAATTAAATACAACAAAATATAACGAAAATATCAACATCAAAATAACACCAACTTTAAGTCAAACAGGAGATAATGATAATACCCAAACGGAGTTACCACAAACCCGGGATTCATCAACCTTGATTATCTCTGACAAACAATCAATACCAATACACCTGGATGTACCAATAATTAGTAACTCAGAACTTGATGATGAGAATATTAGCTCATCCTCATCAAGTGAGCTTGAAGATATTTTCACGGAAGATTCCATTCCGTTTCAATTAGTAACAAAAAATAAAAAAATTGCAAAAAGAAAAAAGGGAATTGATGTAACTGAATTGATTCAAGATAATAATAATCAATCTACCGCTATAAAATGTAAATCACCAGTGAATCATGCTCCAACAAAGCAATCCATTCCATTTAAAAAGAAAATAAAATCTAATAACTCTGACCTCCAAATAACAGGAACTCCAACGGACACACACTCGGATAGACAATTGCGTTCAGTTGCTTCCACTTCAACACCACAACAGCAGGTATATTTAGCTGGTGTTGATATCCACAGAAGAACACATAAGAAAATAAAAGTTAATACTGAACACACATCAGATAATCCTAATGCAAATTATCCTGGACACATTAAACCAAACAAAACTTAGTGATATATCATGAATGAAGAACTATATCCAACCGTTTTTATTTTATTTTTATTTTATCCAATTTGTGTTAAATACTCTGTTGTAATGATTTTTTTGTTAATTTTTATGTTTGGTAGGGGTTCATTGCTGATTACACTTACCCAGCTAAAATACATATATCACATTAATAATATTATACACACACTACATGACAAACAACCACACATAATTACATCTTATACCCGTAAACTAAATAAACATAAACTTTATAATAAACAAACACATATATCTATAAATTATAAACTCACTAATACATTTTTCCTTTTATTATTAAACATGCTATATCTATTCTCATTATATACTATACAAAATTATTACCTTCCTTTAACATCCTATCCCACTGTTACATTGGATAGACTGTTCCAGTCTTCATATGACTATACTTACTCCATAAAATCTTACTTTCCACTACCAAGATCATTAACAACTACAAACATTATGCATATACAACAAATTACCATAATCATTGTACAATCTAGAATTACTCATGCTAGTATCAATTACTGAAGTTAATGTCAGAGGGATAAACTCACCCCATAGAATGTTTGCCATTACCAGCTGGATTCGGCAATTCACACCACATATTCTTTTTTTTACAGAAACCAAATGCTCAGTAAGTTCTCCTTTTAAACCTGAGCAGCATCTTGCCAAGTTTGGATATACCAGATTTTCCACATCAAACTATTCAGCTGCAGGAATAGGAGTACTCATCAATAGGAATTCTCCATTCCAATCTTTCAACATCTTATATATTGATCAACACATGATTATCATCACTCTTCATAATGCAGCATGCACAATAAATATTATAGCATTATACTTATATAATCAACCAATACTCATACACCAGCTTATTAACATAATTAATTTAACACTAGCAACAAATCCACACCCCATAATTCTCTTGGGTGACTTTAATATGTCATACCAAGACTTTACGATGAAATATCTTCATAAAATTAACAAAAGGCTAATGAGCTCAGAAGGTTTCTTTTCATCAAATACAATATCATTTTTCACTAAAAATCATTCATCACTAATAGATCTACTCTTTTACTCTCCTGAATTGCACTTTATAATTACACCCTCCCTAAACCCAGTAGCTTTTTCTGACCATCATGCCCTTAATGTCGTATTAAATTTAGATATGCAGATACATTCAACACTTTTACTGAACAATACCACCCATTTATTATTAAAAACAAATGCTCCTGAAGCCATTATATCTAATGCATACATTTATTTTAAAAAAATTGACATACTTTCACTCCAACCAACAGAAGCTTGGTTTTCCTTCATTAATATTTTAGCTTCTAACATCAAACATTATACTGCAAGAAATCCTTCTCCTACTGCACTTAGCAAAAAATTAGATATACTGCATATGAAGCTAAAAAGCACACCTACCAGCTCAAATTCAGTTAATACCATAATGTTACTAAAGCAAGAGTTCAAACAGACACAACTTACACTAGCTAATTATCTTTCTATTAAAAAAGCCAAAATTTTTTTAAAAAACACCCATGACTGGTCAAGGGCATATATCAAATGGGCATTAGGCTATAACTCTAATATAACCACACCCTCATCCATATTAATAAATGATAAAATGATTACCGGAATAAATATGCTTCCACCAATTAAACAATATTTTAAAACTAAATTTCAAAAGCTACCTATGCCAATTCTCGCTCCACTTTATTTTGGTATGTCACAAACTATCCTTAATATATCTAAAGAAGACATTACAAATAAATTAAAAACTATTCCAAACAACTCGCATCCAGGAACACATGCCATTCCGAAATTTTTGCTTGAACACCTTAGCCACTTTACTATTCCCATAATTTACAATATGCTACATTACTTGTCAAATCAAATTCATAGTATAGAACTACTCTATCCTGTCTCACTAGTGCCCTTTCTAAAAAAAACCTTTACTACCCTCCCCTCTCAATAATCTTAGACCTATATCTATGTCCCCACTAATCATTAAAATAATAGAATCCATTATTAAAGATAAAATCCAGCCTCTTATATTACCTACTCTATCTAAATTTCAGTTTGCCAAAAAAGGCTCATCCATCCCCGAGGCTCATGTCTTATTTAGGGCACTAACTGATGACATTCGCCACCATAGAAAAGCTGCACCTATTGCAGTACAATTAGATATTGAAGCTGCCTTTGATTCTGTGCCTATTGAAAAACTCTTAGAAGTGCTTGGTAGTCATGGAATCCCGATTCCAATTATGTATATTTTAGCTAATCTCTTTATAAATAGAAACATACACATCACCTTAAATGGAAAAATGTCATCAGAATTCACTCCACATAATTCAATTCCCCAAGGTTCACCCCTTAGTGCCCTCCTCTTCATCACCTACATTAATCCCCTCTTACTTCAAATTGAAACTGAACTACCGGGAATACAAACAATTTTTTTAAACCGTACAATTAATCATATTTCATTCATGGATGACATAACTGTTTTTCTTCCCTCACAGAAATTGTTACCAAAACTACATAACATATTAAAAAAATACACAAAAGATTATACTCTAAAATTCAATCCCGAAAAAATGGCCACATGGTCCATACTTACTGGCACTCCAATTAAAACAAAAGTTGAAACCCGACCTCATAACTTTCTGGGAATACCCTTCCATCAATCAGTAAATATAATGAGTATAAATATACAAAATCAATTAATCATTTCTATACAAAAAATTATTAATTCTCTAACTAAAGCTTATCTTTCAATACACAGCAAGATATCTCTAATTAACATGCTAATCTATCCAAAAATTAATTTCTATTCACCCACCATTAAATTCACAACCTCATTCATTAAGAAAATCAATTCTCTATGTACTAAATTGATCTGGAACCAGAAGACAATTTCTATTAGCATTAATAAACTCCAAAAGCATTCAAAATTTAATGGCTTATCTTTGCATTCAATAAATACCTTTTATTATCAAAAATCCTATAATACACTATTTAAAATCTGCACTAACTTTCAGAATTTTCAGGTTTTCATTCCAATATCTCCTACTGACACACCTCCACCTATTAACAATAAGTTCATTAATAACCTAATTCAACACATATGTCAATACAAATTACCAGATAATATGTTTACAGCAAAAATTAAGTACTGGGATGCATATCAAAATATGACTAACCTAGATCTGCTTCAAACACCAGATAGTACACTTAAACTAACAAACAAATCTTTAATACAAAAATTTAAATTTTGGTATTTAGAACCTAAATACTTAGACTTCCTCATCAAAATTAACATGGATGCATTGCCAACAAGTGAATTTCTTTTCAATAAGAGGAAATATACTAACATTCAACCTATCTGTCCCTTATGTGGTAGGGAGGATGAAACAATGCAACATTTTTTATATCACTGCAATGCCTTACATATATATAGACAACTGATATCCACACTCATTTATAATTCTAAACCAATATGTGACATCTTAATAGAAAATATTCAAAAAGGAATATTTCCCAATATAAGGCTGTCCATCTTTATCATTTTTACTCTCTGGTTCTTAAGATGTCACTTTGTTTTTAATCCAACATCACGAAAATATAAATCTCTTTTTGAAAATAAAATCCTAAAAATTAAAATGAGAGATCATTCTTTGGCCCCGGCGGATATAGTCAATGCCACCTGGAGCCTCATAAAATTATCTCCACAATCATAACTCTTAAACAAAATCAGCAATGGACTAAAAAAACTTACAACCATCAATGAATAGCTTACTCATTAATTTACATGCCCCAATTTTATTTTCTTCTCTTTATGATTCATGTAATATTTGTTTACTATTTTTATATATATATATAAAAAAAAAATTATTATGTAAAATTTTTTTTAACATGTAATCAGAATATAGAAATTATGTAACATTTTTAATTTGTAATAACAATATAGACATAATAATAAAAAACTTTTTAAAACTAGTAGTAGTAGTAGTAGTAGTAGTAGTAGTAGTAGTAGTAGTAGTAGTAGTAGTAGTAGTAGTAGTAGTAGTAGTAGTAGTAGTAGTAGTAGTAGTAGTAGTAGTAGTAGTAGTAGTAGTAGTAGTAGTAGTAGGTAGCCATCTTGGCTCTTGACAGAGAAAGTTGACTCATTTCAGCTCCTGCTTTAGACTTAAGTTTTATTGGTTTTTGATTGAATTTGATAGTGAAAAGTATACCAAAAGAAAAAGGAAATTTTCCACTTAAAGGTAAGCTCTATTTCGAGCAAAATTGTTGTTAATATAAAGAAGAATATTAGATTTAAAATGTCTAATATTTCTGATTCTAATTCTAATTTAAAAATTGCTAATAATAGCTTAGATAAAAATAATTCTTATCAAGATCTAGAAAAAGTCAAAGTTAACAATAGTTCTTTTTCAAAAGTAAAAACTGGATCCAATATGGCTGAAGCCTTATCTGATTTATCTAAAACAAGAAATAAATTTAAAAATACTAATTTGCCTGAGGCATCTGATTCTATTGAATTAAATAAGAATATTAAACAAACTTATGCTAGTATTTTAAAGCAAAAATCTGAACAAGATAACAATGTAATTACAGAAGAAAATTTAACAGAAATTTTTAATTTTGACAATGAACTACAAATGGAACAAGAAAATACAAATTTATTATCAACTAGTAATACAGATTATGTTTCTGTATGTGAAAAATTTATACAAACAATTCCTTTAACAGTTCTTAAATCATTTCAAAAATTTAAAAGTATTAAAACGTCTACAATAGCTATAACAGATACTAATTCTTCAGTCATGAATTTTCCTACTGATGAATTTTATTCTTATCTATCAGAAAAAAAACTTTGGTCAATGATATACAAAGTGCTAGATCATCCTAATAGCAGATATAAAACAATAGAATATCATAATGTGGCTCAGAAACAAATATTTGAAAAACATATTCACTTTCTTAATGGAAAATTTATTTGTTACATAGACATTGATAGACCTACAAATTTGAATGGACAAATTAAGAACTGTCATGTAGACTTTAAAGCTGATGATCTACAAGATTTACTAAAAAATGTTGGAACTGTGGCCAACTTTAAATATGTATGGGAAAAAAGAGCCACACAGCCAGTTCTAACCAATACTGCTCATTTCACTATGTCATTGAAGAAAAATATGCAACCAACAGATATACCAACATTACATGCAACAGATTCTTCACCTTTGATAGTTACTTTCAGAGGCATTTCACCTCAGTGTTTTTTTTGTAAAGCCAGAGATCATCTTGTCAAAGAATGCCCTAACCGTTTTTGTAAAAAGTGTGGTATTAAAAAAACAAAAATGCATCAGTGCAGTAGAGATCCAATAGCTAATAATGAAATCAGACTCATGCAAAGTAACCCTGAAAAAACAAAAGTAGATGAAACTATTCCCAATATGCAAAGTAACCCTGAAAAAACAAAAGTAGATGAACCTATTCCCAATAATGAAGACAACAACACAGATATCCAAAATCTCAGCCTTGATGAACTTATTCCCAATAATGAAGACAAAACCGCAGATATGCAAAATCTCAGCCTTGATGAATTTATTTCCAATAATGAAGACAACAACACAAATAAGCAAAATCTCAGCTTTGATGATCCTAGTCAAAATAGCTCCATGAATACTATACCAAATAAATCTTATACCTCACAGGAGGAAACAGAAACAGAGTACATGAGTGATACCTTACCATTTCCTTGCTCTGATGAAGAGTTCCAATTAATTAAAGTAAAGACTAAGAAACGAATGCACAAGAGGAAAAAATCCGCATTGCATCAAGAGCCTATACAAACTAATGAACCTGACAAACATAGTGAAAGAAAATCAAAGAAAAATGATACAAAGTCTACCACACCAGCATTAAAAAAAACAAAACTCACAAATAAAACAGGTGAAACAGATTATCCAGCTAATGAATCAACACTTCATTGGACCAGACAAAAACAAAGTACAAATCAATTGACACAGGAGCAGCTTCTTCTGATGGCAGGAGTGGATGTACACAGAAGATCTACTAAATCTAAGGATATCATAACAAATACCATGTCTCAAAATACAGAGACAGACTTTGAAGCACCATTAAAAATAGACTATCAAGATGAGTTGCATAAATAACACATATAGACTTTCAAACCAGGACAATTTTTTGGATTTAATTCCAAATGTGAAAATAATTATCATGTTTATGAACAAAAATATGCACAACAAACTCAATAGAACTTCACTTGCAAGGGTAAGTTCATTGTTTTCACAGTGGTGTATTATTATAATTTTTCTTTTCTATTTAACACATTCCTATTATACTTTTACTAATATTAGTTGTCCCATTCATTATACAATAAACTATAAAATATCATTCTCCCACCATTTTATATAATTGATAATATGGGTCTTTCTATTACAGCAGTCAATGTAAGGGGTATTAACTCTACCCAGCGAATATATGCAATTAGCAATTGGATAAGGCAATTCTCACCCCATATCCTTTTATTTACAGAGACAAAATGCTCAGTACATTCAGCATTTAATCCTGAACTCTACCTTAGTAAATTTGGATACAGTAAATTTTCAACATCTGATATTGCTGCTGCTGGGGTAGGGATTCTCATCCATCATTGTTCTCCTTTTCAAACTTTTAAAATTTTGTACTTAGATCAGCATATGAGTATAATTATTCTTTATCATTCTTCTTTTACAGTGAATTTAATAACATTCTATTTATATAATCAGCCAGTGTTAATTCACCAATTAATAAATAAAATAAATTTAATATTAGCTACAAATTCTTACCCAACTATAATCATGGGTGATTTTAACATGTCTTATAAGAATTTTACATTAAAATACCTTCATTTGATTAATAAAAATCTCATGAGTGCTGAAGGTTTTTTTCCAACTAACTCCATTTCATTCTCCACTAAAAAACACTCCTCTCTAATAGACCTTGTATTCTATTCACCAGATCTACATTTCATAATAAATCCCTCTCTATGTCCTGTAACTTTCTCTGATCATTTAGCACTTAATGTGGAACTTGCAATACACATGCAACATCAACCAATTCTTCCTCTAAATAAAACTACTCGTCTTCTTTTAAAATCCACTACACCTGAAGCTGTTCTCTCTGAGATTTATATTTATTTTAAGAAGGTAGACATACTATCTTTAAACCCAGTAGAGGCCTGGCTATCATTTATTAACATAATCTCTTCTACTATTCGACATTATACCTCCAAAAATAGTTCTCCCACTAATCTTGTTAATAAATTAGATACAATACACTTAAAACTAAAAAATACTTCATGTGACCCTTCTTCAGTTACATCAATAATGTTTTTAAAACAAGAATACAAGCAAACCCAACTCATACTGGCTGATTATCTCTCTATAAAAAAAGCAAAAATTTTTCTAGCTAATCCCCATAACTGGTCTAAAGGATATATTCGGTGGGCTTTAGGTTATACTCCCAAAAAATTAACTCCTTCATCTATTATTTTTGATTCAAAAATGATTGCTGGGGAAGACATGACTCCACAAATATATTACCACTTTAAATCTAGACTCCAAAAATTTCCTTTTCCAAAATTTTCTTCATTTCACTTTGGTTTTACCACAGAAGAACATAACATTACAAAGTATGAAATTGCTCTCAAGTTGAACGCTTTTCCCAACAATACACACCCAGGTACACATGCAATTCCAAAATTTTTATTATCACATCTTAGCCACTTTACTATCCCAATAGTACACAATATGATAAATTATCTATCAAAACAAATATATAACATTGACCAACTTTATCCAGTATCACTGGTCCCTTTTCTAAAAAAAAATACACTTCCTTCTCCTCTAGATAATCTACGCCCTATTTCAATGTCTCCTCTGATCATCAAACTAATAGAGTCTCTTTTAAAAGACAAAATTCAACCCCTAATACTTCCTGGGTTGTCTAAGTTTCAGTTTGCTAGAAAAGGATGTTCTACTTCTGAAGCACTTATGTTATGTAAAATATTAATAGAGGATGTAAGACAAGCTAGAAAATCAGCACCTATTGCAATTCAATTAGACATACAGGCTGCATTCGATTCAGTGCCTGTGGACAAGCTGCTACAGGTGCTTAGTCAACATAAAATTCCAATACCTATAATGTATGTTCTAGCAAACCTGCTCATCAATAGAAAAATACACATTACTCTTAATGGCAAAATGTCCCCTGACTTCACTCCACACAACTCAATACCACAAGGCTCTCCCCTTAGTTCACTGTTTTTTATCACATATATTAACCCCCTCCTACTAGAAATAGAATCTAAATTGCCAGGAATATATGTACCCCTCATAAACCAATCCATCAATCATATTTCATACATGGATGATATAGTCATTTTTTTGCCATCCAAAAAACATTTGCCTTTAATGTATACCATTTTAGAAAATTACTCTGCAGCTTATAGTTTAAAATTTAACAAAGAAAAAACATCTATTTGGAGTATACTTTCTGGTAATCAAATTCATTCAGTTTGCAGTTCCCCTCCCCACAAATTTCTTGGTCTCCCAATTCATCTGTCTATGAATGCAATGAGAAAGATAATACAAGAACAATTAATATCTGCAATTGAAAAGGTGACAACCTCACTTTCAAAAGCATATCTTTCATTGCATAGTAAAATATCACTCATTAACATATTAATTTTCCCAAAAATAAATTACTATGCACCTATCATTAAATTTACTAACTCATTTAAGAAAAAAATTAACTCTTTTTGCACCAAACTCATATGGAATAAAAAGGCAGTGGTAATAAGCATCAAAAGTCTGCAAAAACATTCAAGACAAAATGGCCTGTCATTACACTGCATTTCAACATTCTATTACCAAAAAACTCACAATGCATTAATGAAACTTTATATGACATATGAAAATTTCCAAGTGTTTCTTCCAATATCACCTACAGACACTCCACCTCCTATTAAAAATAAATTCATTAACAATCTAATAAAAACAATATTCAAACATAAACTACCTGCTACAAACCTTTTCTTAACTAAAATTAAGTATTGGGAAGCACATTACGTAACAACTAATTCCAGTCCCTTTGAAAATCCCATTAGCTTAATTAATATCACAAATAAAGCTATAATCCAAAAATTTAAATTCTGGTACTTGGAGCCTAAGTACTTAGATTTTCTAATAAAAATCAACCTTAGAGCTTTACCTACCAATGCTTTTCTGGCTGGAAGATGGAGATCTCCAAACATAGATGCCATTTGTCAACTATGTAATAAAGAAGAAGAAACAACAGAACATTTTATTTCTCAGTGTACTTCTCTCAAAACATATCGAGAACTAATTGCTGATATAACCCATAATCCAAAATGCTCATTGACAGTATTGATAGAAAATATTCAAAGAGGGTTGTTTCCAACAATAAGAATAACAATCTTTATACTATACACACTCTGGTTTATGAGATGCCACTTTATATTCAATCCCACATCTCGTAAACTTAAATCACTTTTTCTCAATAAGTTAGGAAAAATTAAAACAAGAGATCAAGCACTAGCTCCAACAGATATAGTATCAGCCACTTGGAGTTTGATCAAATTACCAACACCACTGTGAAATATGAATAGCATATTTGCTGTATGTAAGTGAGTTTTGTTGTCATATATGTATTTAATATTGTTACTGTTATTGATTAATTTTTTTCCTCAGTTTTTCAACATTATTAATGTAAAAATATTTCATGTATTCATAATAATAATTTTGTTAATAATTTTCAATTCTAAATTGTAGATCAGTTTTTGTAACATGTTTTAAAATTGTATTTTCATACATGTTCTTATGATATCAAATAAAGTACTTTAAAACTAGTAGTAGTAGTAGTAGTAGTAGTAGTAGTAGTAGTAGTAGTAGTAGTAGTAGTAGTAGTAGTAGTAGTAGTAGTAGTAGTAATGTTAAACAAAAAAATTAATATTTAATTATTATTAATATAAATTTATATAATAATTAAATATAATATTAATAATAATATATAAATATAAACAAAATATATACATATAAACTAACATAATTAATATAATAATTATTATTAAAAATATATATTTATTAATAAATTAATTTTAAAACTAGTAGTAGTAGTAGTAGTAGTAGTAGTAGTAGTAGTAGTAGTAGTAGTAGTAGTAGTAGTAGTAGTAGTAGTAGTAGTAGTAGTAGTAGTAGTAGTAGTAGTAGTAGTAGTAGTAGTAGTAGTAGTAGTAGTAGTAGTAGTAGTAGTAGTAGTAGTAGTAGTAGTAGTAGTAGTAGTAGTAGTAGTAGTAGTAGTAGTAGTAGTAGTAGTAGTAGTAGTAGTAGTAGTAGTAGTAGTAGTAGTAGTAGTAGTAGTAGTAGTAGTAGTAGTAGTAGTAGTAGTAGTAGTAGTAGTAGCAGCAGCAGCAGCAGCAGCAGCAGCAGCAGCAGCAGCAGCAGCAGCAGCAGCAGCAGCAGCAGCAGCAGCAGCAGCAGCAGCAGCAGCAGCAGCAGCAGCAGCAGCAGCAGCAGCAGCAGCAGCAGCAGCAGCAGCAGCAGCAGCAGCAGCAGCAGCAGCAGCAGCAGCAGCAGCAGCAGCAGCAGCAGCAGCAGCAGCAGCAGCAGCAGCAGCAGCAGCAGCAGCAGCAGCAGCAGCAGCAGCAGCAGCAGCAGCAGCAGCAGCAGCAGCAGCAGCAGCAGCAGTAGTAGTAGTAGTAGTAGTAGTAGTAGTAGTAGTAGTAGTAGTAGTAGTAGTAGTAGTAGTAGTAGTAGTAGAGGTAGCCATCTTGGCTCTTGACTGAGAAAGTTGACTCATTTCAGCTCCTGCTTTAGACTTAAGTTTTATTGGTTTTTGATTGAATTTGATAGTGAAAAGTATACCAAAAGAAAAAGGAAATTTTCCACTTAAAGGTAAGCTCTATTTCGAGCAAAATTGTTGTTAATATAAAGAAGAATATTAGATTTAAAATGTCTAATATTTCTGATTCTAATTCCAATTTAAAAATTGCTAATAATAGCTTAGATAAAAATAATTCTTATCAAGATCTAGAAAAAGTCAAAGTTAACAATAGTTCTTTTTCAAAAGTAAAAACTGGATCCAATATGGCTGAAGCCTTATCTGATTTATCTAAAACAAGAAATAAATTTAAAAATACTAATTTGCCTGAGGCATCTGATTCTATTGAATTAAATAAGAATATTAAACAAACTTATGCTAGTATTTTAAAGCAAAAATCTGAACAAGATAACAATGTAATTACAGAAGAAAATTTAACAGAAATTTTTAATTTTGACAATGAACTACAAATGGAACAAGAAAATACAAATTTATTATCAACTAGTAATACAGATTATGTTTCTGTATGTGAAAAATTTATACAAACAATTCCTTTAACAGTTCTTAAATCATTTCAAAAATTTAAAAGTATTAAAACGTCTACAATAGCTATAACAGATACTAATTCTTCAGTCATGAATTTTCCTACTGATGAATTTTATTCTTATCTATCAGAAAAAAAACTTTGGTCAATGATATACAAAGTGCTAGATCATCCTAATAGCAGATATAAAACAATAGAATATCATAATGTGGCTCAAAAACAAATATTTGAAAAACATATTCACTTTCTTAATGGAAAATTTATTTGTTACATAGACATTGATAGACCTACAAATTTGAATGGACAAATTAAGAACTGTCATGTAGACTTTAAAGCTGATGATCTACAAGATTTACTAAAAAATGTTGGAACTGTGGCCAACTTTAAATATGTATGGGAAAAAAGAGCCACACAGCCAGTTCTAACCAATACTGCTCATTTCACTATGTCATTGAAGAAAAATATGCAACCAACAGATATACCAACATTACATGCAACAGATTCTTCACCTTTGATAGTTACTTTCAGAGGCATTTCACCTCAGTGTTTTTTCTGTAAAGCCAGAGATCATCTTGTCAAAGAATGCCCTAACCGTTTTTGTAAAAAGTGTGGTATTAAAAAAACAAAAACGCATCAGTGCAGTAGAGATCCAATAACTAATAATGAAATCAGACTCATGCAAAGTAACCCTGAAAAAACAAAAGTAGATGAACCTATTCCCAATAATGAAGACAACAACACAGATATCCAAAATCTCAGCCTTGATGAACTTATTCCCAATAATGAAGACAAAACCACAGATATGCAAAATCTCAGCCTTGATGAATTTATTTCCAATAATGAAGACAACAACACAAATAAGCAAAATCTCAGCTTTGATGATCCTAGTCAAAATAGCTCCATGAATACTATACCAAATAAATCTTATACCTCACAGGAGGAAACAGAAACAGAGTACATGAGTGATACCTTACCATTTCCTTGCTCTGATGAAGAGTTCCAATTAATTAAAGTAAAGACTAAGAAACGAATGCACAAAAGGAAAAAATCCGCATTGCATCAAGAGCCTATACAAACTAATGAACCTGACAAACATAGTGAAAGAAAATCAAAGAAAAATGATACAAAGTCTACCACACCAGCATTAAAAAAAACAAAACTCACAAATAAAACAGGTGAAACAGATTATCCGGCTAATGAATCAACATTTCATTGGACCAGACAAAAACAAAGTACAAATCAATTGACACAGGAGCAGCTTCTTCTGATGGCAGGAGTGGATGTACACAGAAGATCTACTAAATCTAAGGATATCATAACAAATACCATGTCTCAAAATACAGAGACAGACTTTGAAGCACCATTAAAAATAGACTATCAAGATGAGTGGCATAAATAACACATATAGACTTTCAAACCAGGACAATTTTTTGGATTTAATTCCAAATGTGAAAATAATTATCATGTTTATGAACAAAAATATGCACAACAAACTCAATAGAACTTCACTTGCAAGGGTAAGTTCATTGTTTTCACAGTGGTGTATTATTATAATTTTTCTTTTCTATTTAACACATTCCTATTATACTTTTACTAATATTAGTTGTCCCATTCATTATACAATAAACTATAAAATATCATTCTTCCACCATTTTATATAATTGATAATATGGGTCTTTCTATTACAGCAGTCAATGTAAGGGGTATTAACTCTACCCAGCGAATATATGCAATTAGCAATTGGATAAGGCAATTCTCACCCCATATCCTTTTATTTACAGAGACAAAATGCTCAGTACATTCAGCATTTAATCCTGAACTCTACCTTAGTAAATTTGGATACAGTAAATTTTCAACATCTGATATTGCTGCTGCTGGGGTAGGGATTCTCATCCATCATTGTTCTCCTTTTCAAACTTTTAAAATTTTGTACTTAGATCAGCATATGAGTATAATTATTCTTTATCATTCTTCTTTTACAGTGAATTTAATAACATTCTATTTATATAATCAGCCAGTGTTAATTCACCAATTAATAAATAAAATAAATTTAATTTTAGCTACAAATTCTTACCCAACTATAATCATGGGTGATTTTAACATGTCTTATAAGAATTTTACATTAAAATACCTTCATTTGATTAATAAAAATCTCATGAGTGCTGAAGGTTTTTTTCCAACTAAGAGCATTTCATTCTACCCTAAAAAACACTCCTCTCTAATAGACCTTGCATTCTATTCACCAGATCTACATTTCATAATAAATCCCTCTCTATGTCCTGTAACTTTCTCTGATCATTTAGCACTTAATGTGGAACTTGCAATACACATGCAACATCAACCAATTCTTCCTCTAAATAAAACTACTCGTCTTCTTTTAAAATCCACTACACCTGAAGCTGTTCTCTCTGAGATTTATATTTATTTTAAGAAGGTAGACATACTATCTTTAAACCCAGTAGAGGCCTGGCTATCATTTATTAACATAATCTCTTCTACTATTCAACATTATACCTCCAAAAATAGTTCTCCCACTAATCTTGTTAATAAGTTAGATACAATACACTTAAAACTAAAAAATACTTCATGTGACCCTTCTTCAGTTACATCAATAATGTTTTTAAAACAAGAATACAAGCAAACCCAACTCATACTGGCTGATTATCTCTCTATAAAAAAAGCAAAAATTTTTCTAGCTAATCCCCATAACTGGTCTAAAGGATATATTCGGTGGGCTTTAGGTTATACTCCCAAAAAATTAACTCCTTCATCTATTATTTTTGATTCAAAAATGATTGCTGGGGAAGACATGACTCCCCAAATATATTACCACTTTAAATCTAGACTCCAAAAATTTCCTTTTCCAAAATTTTCTTCATTTCACTTTGGTTTTACCACAGAAGAACATAACATTACAAAGTATGAAATTGCTCTCAAGTTGAACACTTTTCCCAACAATACACACCCAGGTACACATGCAATTCCAAAATTTTTATTATCACATCTTAGCCACTTTACTATCCCAATAGTACACAATATGATAAATTATTTATCAAAACAAATATATAACATTGACCAACTTTATCCAGTATCACTGGTCCCTTTTCTAAAAAAAAATACACTTCCTTCTCCTCTAGATAATCTACGCCCTATTTCAATGTCTCCTCTGATCATCAAACTAATAGAGTCTCTTTTAAAAGACAAAATTCAACCCCTAATACTTCCTGGGTTGTCTAAGTTTCAGTTTGCTAGAAAAGGATGTTCTACTTCTGAAGCACTTATGTTATGTAAAATATTAATAGAGGATGTAAGACAAGCTAGAAAATCAGCACCTATTGCAATTCAATTAGACATACAGGCTGCATTCGATTCGGTGCCTGTGGACAAGCTGCTACAGGTGCTTAGTCAACATAAGATTCCAATACCTATAATGTATGTTCTAGCAAACCTGCTCATCAATAGAAAAATACACATTACTCTTAATGGCAAAATGTCCCCTGACTTCACTCCACACAACTCAATACCACAAGGCTCTCCCCTTAGTTCACTGTTTTTTATCACATATATTAACCCCCTCCTACTAGAAATAGAATCTAAATTGCCAGGAATATATGTACCCCTCATAAACCAATCCATCAATCATATTTCATACATGGATGATATAGTCATTTTTTTGCCATCCAAAAAACATTTGCCTTTAATGTATACCATTTTAGAAAATTACTCTGCAGCTTATAGTTTAAAATTTAATAAAGAAAAAACATCTATTTGGAGTATACTTTCTGGTAATCAAATTCATTCAGTTTGCAGTTCCCCTCCCCACAAATTTCTTGGTCTCCCAATTCATCTGTCTATGAATGCAATGAGAAAGATTATACAAGAACAATTAATATCTGCAATTGAAAAGGTGACAACCTCACTTTCAAAAGCATATCTTTCATTGCATAGTAAAATATCACTCATTAACATATTAATTTTCCCAAAAATAAATTACTATGCACCTATCATTAAATTTACTAACTCATTTAAGAAAAAAATTAACTCTTTTTGCACCAAACTCATTTGGAATAAAAAGGCAGTGGTAATAAGCATCAAAAGTCTGCAAAAACATTCAAGACAAAATGGCCTGTCATTACACTGCATTTCAACATTCTATTACCAAAAAACTCACAATGCATTAATGAAACTTTATATGACATATGAAAATTTTCAAGTGTTTCTTCCAATATCACCTACAGACACTCCACCTCCTATTAAAAATAAATTCATTAACAATCTAATAAAAACAATATTCAAACATAAAGTACCTGCTACAAACCTTTTCTCAACTAAAATTAAGTATTGGGAAGCACATTACATAACAACTAATTCCA
>JAQFVV010000181.1:0-7500 GCA_028023455.1 Epiperipatus broadwayi | reverse complement strand
TAATAATAATAATAATAATAATAATAATAATAATAATAATAATAATAATAATAATAATAATAATAATAATAATAATAATAATAATAATAATTCAATTCAATTCAATTCAATATCCATTTATTATGTGCATTTCAACATTTACACTTTAACAGAAATACACAATAAAAAAAAAAAAATAATAATAATAACAATGATAATAATTAAAATTTAAAAAAACAACAACAACAATTATAATCAAATACAAGCTAAATACATAAAATTATATATACATATATGTTCATAACTATACATTTAGTTGTTTTTTAACATTCATCACAAATTGATCGCAAAAAATATCAATATTATTAAAAGTTAGATTATATACCATTTGCAATCTATTAATAACTGATTTACCAAAGAAAGTATTTTTACATATACTAATCTTGAAAGTTTGCATTTCTCTTAATAAGCGACAAGGTACTTTCAATTCTATTTTTGATATACAGTTACTGACAACAATTTTCCTATCAATCAACTTTTTCAGTAATATCATATCCTTCAGCATTCTCCTTTCTTTCAATACTGTTTTGACAGTTTGACATTCACCCATTATTAATTTATTAAATCTTTTTTCAATATTATATATTTTAGACTGAATATTAATCAGATTGAAGTTCCATATACAAGAATTATATTCTAAAACTGTAACAACAAGAGAAAAAAGTAACCTATATTTTATGGAAATAGATAAATCTCTCCCATATCTCAAAATACAGCCCATCTTTCTGTATGCTTTATTAATAATACATTTAATATGTGCATTAAAAGTAAAATTGCTACAAAATATAATTCCTAAATCAGATACAGTCTCTTTATATTTAATAACACCATTCTCAATTTTATATTGATAAACAGATTTTTCAGTTTTATTAGTATAGGAAACAATACATGTTTTATTAATGTTAATCTCCATGTTGTTATACCTACACCATATAATAAAACTATCTATATCCTTTTGAACTTCAATATGATCACTATAAGTAATAATTCTTTTAAATAACTTACAATCATCAGCATAAGTAAGTATCATACTATTTTTTAAGCTATGATCAAGATCACACATATAAACATTAAAAAGCAATGGTGCTAATATTCCACCCTGAGGAACACCTATCATATTATCAAAAAAAGAGAATTAGTTTTATCCATATGTACATAAGATTTTCGACCCCTCAAATAATTGGAAAACCACTCAACTAAATGAGGACTAACACCCAACATTTTAAGTTTATACAAAAGTCTAATATATGAAACTTTGTCAAATGCCTGAGTCATATCAAAATATACAACATCTAATTGCTTCTGATCAGATAAGGCATGAGCAATATGATCAGATATCACCATTAAATTAGTTTCAGCAGATCTACCAGGTAAAAAACCATGCTGATAACTAGGTAATACCTTAATCATATCTACAATAATATTACTATAAATACACCTTTCATAAATTCTAGCAAAAGGTGACAGAATTGAAATAGGTCTATAATTACCCGAATCAGATCTATCTCCTTTTTTAAAAATTGGTATAATTTTAGCTATCTTAAATATATCAGGAATAATATTTCTCAATTGATAAATTAATAATATAATGCAATGGTGCTACCAAACATTCAGCACAACCCTTGATAATAAAATTAGGAATATTATCATATCCCATAGAAGATTTCGATTTAAGTTTAGAAATTGCAGTAAACACTTCAGGAATTGCAATTTTATTAACATCTATATTCCAAAAACTTTCTTTATTAAATTTAATATCAACCATATTATCATTACTTGAAGTATCTAAGTACATATTAGTAAAATGATTGACTAGATCATCCATAGAAGGCCTAATTACATTATATCTACAACTTTTACTTCCAACAATATTAAGATCTTTTATATAATTCCAAAACATTTGTGGATTATTCCTAAAATTTTCTTCAACTCTATTTAAATTATTATTATAATCTCTTTTCATAAGATTTTTAGTATAAGCACGCAAACCACTAAATTTCTTATACAATTCTTTATCATTAGATAGTTTATATAACCTATGATATTTGTGCTTTCTATTTAAGCCCTTACACAATTCCCTAGAAAACCATTTAGGATATTTGTTATTAGTATTTAAATAATGCCTAACAGGAATATATTGATCTAGACAATTTTGAACTATACCAACAAAATTATTTGCCACTATATTTGGATCATTTTCCATCAAAATTACATTCCAATCAATGTCCTCAAGAGCTTTATAAAGGCCATAATAGTCACCATGTTTGTAATCTCTCTTACTATTTACCATAGGCTTTATATGTTCATGAGAACCATCTATTACAAATTCCAAAGGTGGATGATAAGGATCAGGGGGCAAAAGAGCTTGATCAGCCTCTTTGCACTTCAAATCATTCTTAGTGCTAAACAATAAATCCAACATACCCCCCCCCTAAAATTAATAATACTATTAAGTTGAATTAAACTAACCAACTCAACAAAAATTTTAATCTATAAAGTTTACTATTATCAACATTCTTATTACTATGTCTTGAGTAATCAGCTTCATTAAAATCCCCAACTATAATAATATCATATTTATATTTCACCAATATATCCTCAACCTTAACTAAATATGCATCTAAATCATTCATTGACAAAGTAGGTCGAAGATATATAGTACCTAACAATATTTTATTTTTATTTTTTAAACTAACTTCAATCCAACAAGATTCAATATTATTATCATTAATAATTATCTGTTTATGCTTTATGTCTTTTTTAATAGAAATCAAAGTACCACCTCCTCTTGTTTCATAATTATAATTTCTATCACATCTATACACACAATACCTATCATCAAATATACTAATATTATCAATTTCTTCTTTTAACCAAGTCTCTGTTAAAAAGATAATATCATATTCATTTAATAACAATTCAAATTTAAAATCAATTGTCTTAGTTCTAAGACCACGAACATTTTGATAATAACAATTCATGAATTGCTATTTATTACACAGATTATTTTGCAAATTTATATCTTGCACTATAGTGCTAATTTCATCAACATTATCAGTCAATATAATATCTTCTGTCTTTTCTTCAATAATCTTATTAATATTTTAATATAGCATTATCCTGTGTACTATCAACATTAAAATTTCTTAAATATTTTAAATCTCCATAGAAGGGCAATATGACTGCTGACAAAGGCCAAACGTTACCAACCAAAACTTTATCAGATTCAGATTCCTCTATAGATAAATAAAATGAAGAATATTTTTTAGATTTTGTATTCAGTTTATAACACACACTATTTATATCTAAAACATTTTTCAAATGAGCAGTCACATCTTCAACGGAGGTGTCATTATCCATTCTAGTTAGAAAAAATTTTTTAAATTTCTTTCTTGTCTTAATAGCTTTTAAAACATGATTAACCTGATTTCCTATAATAGGTGAAGAACTTGAATTTTTAATATTTTTATTCTTATTTTTACGATAAAATACAGTTTTAAAACCATCATTTTCTTTATCTGCACAATCTTTCAAATAAAAGGCATATGAGTTTTTAGAGGTGCTATCTTGATTAGAAATCCCAGACGATTCATCTGACGTTACATTTGTTTTCATATCTGACTGACCAACCTTCACTTTAATTGCTTTATTCTGCTGTTCATTAAATTTAGAACTTGATCTATCAGTGACACTAAAAACTGCCTCCTTTTTTAATTGATCAACTCCTTCACTTCTATTTATAGTAGAAAGTGGAGGGAAATTTAAATCAGAAACAATAAGTTCAGGCGTTTGCTTTTCTTTATGCTTTAAAATAAGTTGACTTTCTTTTTTATTAAAAACAACAGAATTTCTGTCTATGCTTCTATAATCATTATTTTTATTTATATCCAAATTATTAACAGATGCATTTAATAACATATTTTTTATCGTAATATTTTCTTCTTTCAATAATTTAATTTCACTTGATAAATCTGTAACAATATTTAAAATTCTATTCAATAAAAACGTAGATTTTTCACAAGATAAACAATTATTATCCATTTTAGATAGATTTTTTTCTCCTTTATCAAAATCACGATTAGATCGGAATTAATTTCTATTAATTTAGAAATGTCATTACCTTCATTTCCTAATAAATTTTGACCAAAAATATCCAAGTCTTGCGAATCATTTATATCTGATACAATAATCTCCATTTTGTTTTCATTGACTTCCATTACGTTATTACTATTTGAATGATTACATTTATCACAAATATAGGACTCCATTTCTATTTCATTTTTATGCAATATTATTCCATTAGATTTCAAACATGTTTTATGAAACTTATTATTGCATTTAAAACATTTAATTCTTGGCTGTTTTCCAAATATAAGATCACTGCAAAGAGCACATGGTGTACCTCCCATAAATAATAATAATAATAATAATAATAATAATAATAATAATAATAATAATAATAATAATAATAATAATAATAATAATAATAATAATAATAATAATAATAATAATAATAATAATAATAATAATAATAATAATAATAATAATAATAATAATAATAATAATAATAATAATAATAATAATAATAATAATAATAATAATAATAATAATAATAATAATAATAATAATAATAATAATAATAATAATAATAATAATAATAATAAATGGATCTCTCCAACTTTTTCTTGTATGAATGATTCATTATAGAATAATATATATATTATTTGATCCTATATTTTAAAATAAAATATGAACAAAACATACATTTTTTTATTTTAATGAAAAATCTATACAAGATGTCATACTACATAAGTGAAAAGTCTCATTCTTCCTTTTCATCCACTGGTTTATTGTAGCTCCTGTTTCATTATTTCTGATTCCAATGAATAGAAACAATTTTTCTTGAAGTAAAGAAGATAAGCATTAATAATAACAATCAAAGACTTGAATTCAATGACTTTAGTTTTTAAATTCCAATATTTACCTTTCAAGTATATAAATATATCCAACATTTTAAAATAATAGATACTTAGTCAATACAAAATCTGCACATTACTGGCTTTATATATTTTTATTGGTAATAATATATGAAGATAATTCTTTCATTTACAAAATTAAGTTATATCCAAATGAGTGATAAATGCTAACATTTTCCCAAGACAATAAGGTGAAATTTTCATTGTGTTATATCATATAAAAGTTGAATTAATCAATCTTGTGAAATTCATTGATCAGAAATATTACATAAATATGACATTTATATATGCATCTGGGGGTTTGTATTCAGCATAAATACATACATGAAATTCTAGATTTTAACATTGGAATATTTTATAGCTTATTCGCAATACAATGAATTTTGATGGGTTTTATTTTTACAATACATTTTTCCATTTTCCCTGGAATTTTATCAATGAACTGACCCAGTTGAATGTGAAGATAATTAAATTTTGATTCTTCCATGGTTTTAAAATTATGGACTTTTAAAAAATAAAACTGATAATTATTAAAGACGAATGTAAAAACATTCATTCTAAGCAATGATAAAAGTTATAAGACTGGAATCATAATGTTTCAGTTCTATTTGTAACATTGTTTTGCTGACATTACTGTTACCAATTGAACTCAAAAGTACCTCTGTGGGTTTAATAAAATATGCCTCCAATTAATAAATGAAATGAAAACTTTAAAAATATTGGATACAGCAAAAAATCATATTTTACAATTTCAATATTATTTTTCATTTTCAATCAAAAACAAAGGATTCACATGATATTTTCTATACCTTCTAATGAATATATACTTTTAGCCTTATATCTTTAATAGTATATTGCAATAAACAAAATAAATAAACATATATGAAATATGAATATTTAAGTTTTTAATAAGTAAGTTGTTATTGTTAATGTAATAAGAAAATTGACACATAATAAGTCATAATAATGATTCATTCAGGTGTTTTACACTTATGATTCACTTAATTATTTTCTAGTATTTTTTTATTAATTCATTTGTTTATATTTTCTTCTAAAATGGATCACAACTAATTTATGATTTGATGCAAATGTTAATACTAAATAATATTTTAAATATTAGGTTACCATGTTATCTAGTTAAGATTTATACTTCAATATCTCCATTATGCTTAGTATAATGATAGAGAGCTGAGTTAATTTTTTTATGTGTATTTCAGAATTCAGCTTAAGATCTGGACCTTATAAATATGAATGTTTTCTTTTCAATCTAAAGGAGAAACAAAATAGTCAAAATAAGAGTCATAAATCAATTCATAGATCACATGACCCTATCTCTTAAGCTTGTAAGTTATAAATAGTGAGGATTGCCAATTCCTCTACAAGCTTTATGATAAATGCTTAGCCAGAGACAGCACTTAAAATATCTCTGTCAGGAACCCCTCCCCAAACCCCTGACCATGGTTTCGTGCTTTGGCACTCCTCATAGATGTGTCAGGGTAGGTTCAGACACTAGATCTAAAAATACCAACCCAAAGCTAAGCACTTAGCTAAAAGTTATCTATTGAGTGGAAAATATGAAATTTTCAGACATCTACATGTCTTCAAACCCATCTATCCAACTCAAATAGCTATATGGGGCTGATAGATCTTCAGCCATACCATATATTAGTAGTCATAGCAATATAAAATTGCATAAGACTTTTGGCAGAGACTATAAATAGTCAAAATAAAAATCATAGATCAATTCATAGATCACATGACCCTATCTCTTAAGCTTGTAAGTTATAAACAGTGAGGATTGCCAATTCCTCTACAAGCTTTATAATGTGACAGTCAGATTATGTATGCTGGTTTAACCTAGTTCGAATCCTAAGCGAAAGTACCTCGAAGCCACCCATACGCGAGATATTAAATCAAGAATACTATAGCCTCTGCCCTATTTCGCCTATTCTCGAGGCTAATTTACAAACCAACAACACCATCTGAGCCACACATAAATTATTTTTCAACCGGCCACAAAGCTTAGCAACAGTGGTAGAGACATGGACGGGAAATCCTAAGGAGCTAAATAGTTAAATGTGCAAAAATACTTAGAAATATGTGTTTTGCGTTATGCGTGCCTGGATCATTGAAAAGTAAAATAAAGCATTTATAACAAATTTAGCAAAAGTCAAGCTTGTTAGTTAAATAATAGATCTTTAATTAATGACTTTAAAATAGGAATAATGATTTAATGGCCTCCGCTATTCCCCTAAATTACTGAAACAAACTAATTAGACAATCAAAACAGATTAATAGGTTTGCGGTCTAAATCTTTTCTTCCCAATTTTATTAAAAATTGTCAACTCGATCTTCTCGATAAAGTACGATAACAAAAAAGAATCTTTCGCCAAGCAATTCTAATTGCTTTGCGCTAAAAACAGTGTTTAAAAATTATTTAAAACGTATATAACTAAATCAGATATACGTGATAAGCTAATGGCGG